>CM041782.1:113151180-113480866 GCA_023374045.1 Limonium bicolor | reverse complement strand
CAGGAACATGTACCCTTCTCCGAGAATGCCTATTCATCCAGAACGGCAATTCTTTCTGCAAGGGGGAAATGGGCCTGGTTCAAGCCTTGTCCTCTCAACCGATGCCAAGCCAAGGCTAAAATGGACACCTGAACTTCATGAAAGGTTCATAGAAGCAGTAAATCAGCTAGGAGGAGCGGACAGTACGTGTAGTTATTATGCTAAATGTTCAAACTTAAGCATCTAAAAAGTTCCAATGCAAATCGCTGAAAAGTTTCTGCTATGTTGTGTCACAGAGGCAACTCCAAAGACAGTGCAGAAGCTCATGGGAATTCCAGGTCTAACCTTGTACCACTTAAAGAGCCATCTTCAGGTCAGTGATTAATATCTCAATTCATATTCATTTCCATAGCCCCATCACGTGATTTTCTTCTTAGGCTGCATTTCAGGTAGCAATGACTAGCATTTCTGTTGTAAATACTCAAAAAAATGTATTATTTAGTAAGATGCTTAGACTAAAATAAGATAAGGGCTGAAACAGAAGCAAGGGTATTTTCCTAACTGGTATAATCACAGAGATCAATAATGTCTGTTAATTTTGCTTTGCAGAAATACAGGCTGAGCAAGAATCTCCATGGGCAGGCAAACAACAGCACTATGACCCCGAAAACAGGTACACAAAGACTGCATAACAGCATAAGTTTATAGCAACTCAAAACTTCAGCGAACAGATAACTGACTGAACAAACTTTGTTTTCCTGCATAGTTTCTCTGATAGATGAGAAAATGCCGGATATTAAGGAGACCCACTCAAACAATGTCAGCATGGTGCAGCCAACTAGCAAGTAAGCGTTCTTTGTTCAACATTTCTCCAATGCACTTAACCTTCAACAGTCATATTACATCTTTAAGCCCTTAAACATCATGACTGAAGTCTGCCAAATCTCAGGAACTTGCATGTGAACGAAGCTCTGCAAATGCAGATTGAAGTGCAGAGAAGGCTTCATGAGCAGCTAGAGGTAAAACAAACTTTCACACACTTCCAACTCAACTAGGAGAACCTGAGTGAAAAATCATAATATCACCTGTCACTGTAAATCTGTGGCAGAAGTAGAAGGAATATGGTAATTTAGGATCACGCGTCAACCAATGTTTTCCACTTTGACGTTAGAATTGCTATGGCGTTGCAGATTCATAAGTAAACGACACCAAAGAGAGATGAGCGTAAGGAATAATATTATGTAAAGATCCTAAATTGTATATGTAACGCAGGTACAACGTCACTTACAATTGCGAATAGAGGCTCAAGGGAAGTACCTGCAAACAATCCTAGAGAAAGCTCAAGAGACACTTGGAAAGCAAAACCAGGGCACTGTTGGAATAGAAGATGCAAGGCTTCAACTCTCGGAATTGGTATCCAAAGTATCAACACAGTGCTTGAGCTTATCATTCACAGGGTTACCAGAACAAGAACAGCAACTATTACTTCACCACCGACAGATTCCACGCAGCCAAAACCAATCCATGGCAGATTGTTCGATTGACAGCTGTTTGACCTCACTGGACAGAGCGCATAGAGAGCATGATAGGAACAACAACAGCGACCTGGGATTAAGGCCGTTTGGAGATAGGAGGGGCGAAGTCAAAGACGACACCCGGGTGCTATTTCCATTGATGAACCAACCCACTAGAGAGAAAATTATGTTCCCATTAGACCTACAACACGAATTCAGCAAAGGCCAAAGTAACACCCCGAAGTACAAAACAAGCTTTTTTGGAGGGGAGCTCGACTTGAATGCTCGAGACGAGAGCGACGGGGCTTCAAGCAATAAGCATCTGGATCTTAATGGACTAGGCGGGGCATGAAGGGGGGAAGTAGGAAGGAGGATTCAATCGCCCACAACAGCCAATGATGAGGGAAATTTGGAAGAGGGTACTTATTGTAGCAGTTATAAAGATCCTATTCCTATCGGGGTACAGCCATTTGTTCTCTCGAGTGTTCGTTTTTTCTGCCGGGAATTACGTCGACCATCAATCATGGAGGTAGACTAGAAATTATAATGTAAAATATATACGTGAGTATGAACAGAGAACTCTAAGCGGGTACCGCAGTACTTGAAATCCTGTCCGCTCCAAAGCCAGAGTTAACTCCGCAACCACAATGAAGCGAGAAGGCGGAATTCAGGTCCGTTGGTTATGAATTGGTTTAAACGAAGTTGCCTCAGAAAATTATGGAGCTGGGCTCTATAGCCAGTAAAATGATTCTTGATTCATTTATCCTTAGAACTCCAAAATTAACTGCTTTACAGAAATGGTAGATAACTATTTTGTTAACATTGTAGATTGTTCGTATCGATACGGTATGGTCTCTTTTTTAAAGGAAAAATGAGACTCTGCTCTTAATAAATTTCTTATCGATCAAAATTTTTTTTTTTTTTTTTTTTTTGAACATCACGAAACTCTTAGATTAAGCACAGTAATTTAGTACAAAGTCAGGAAAGTCAGACGCTTTCCAACAGCATGAAGAATGCTGAGATTTTCTAGCGTATGAGGCTAGATTATGAGCCACTAGGTTATCAGTACGAGGAACATAAAACCAAGCTATTTCTTGAAAAACATGTACGTCTGCGAGAATACTGTCGAGTAGCCCAGTGGAATGAGCATGCAAAGACGTCATCTGTGAGCCGGTGAGGTAACGTATCATCTGCTGACAATCGGAGAGGACGCGCACCCTTGGATAGCCCTCAGTGCGAGCATACTTAGTGCAAACTGCAACGAGGCACTCGGCGACGAAGGAAGGACATCTGCTGAGTAACCGTGGATGCCCACCGAAAGAGATACAGAGTTGCGGGAGACCACAAATCCCAAGCCCAGTTGGTGTGTTGGTGCAAGACTACATCGACATATATATCCAGAAACCCAACATGCTGATTCCTATGGCATAAGAGAGCAGCAGCCTCCGAAGAGGTGTTGATCGTGGCGTCGAGAAAACTCTGGCCTTGACACCAGGCCCAGTCAAAGGTAACATCCGTGAATGAGACGACGACAGCGTGCGTACCAGAGTTGCCAAAGGAAGACAAGCAGGCGATAAAGGGCCGGGACAGGCAGGAGGGAGCACTGTGCAGGAACCAATCCGAGAAAGCAGCGTCGGAGCATAACCCAAAGGAGGAGGAACGTCAATAGCGGACCAGTAAGGCCGGACTTTCTTGCAAGTGAGTAAACAGTGAAGCATTGTTTCCGGTTTCCCACACAGAAGACATGAAGGCGGCGAAGGATCTCGAAGCCGGCGTTTGATAGCCGCCTGGCAGGGGAGGTAACAGTGCAGAATCTTCCAACCAAACAGAGAGATGCGGGGGGGGACAAGCGCACCGCCTGACATTCCGAAAGCACAAGCCCAAGGCGAAGCGGAACTGGCCGAAGGAAAAGAGGCAGCTGCAAGATCCCGGTCAACCTGATACGCAGTGCGAACCGTAAAACGGCCAGACGCCGTGGGACCCCCAAACCAGGGAGCGTGACCTGGAGAAACCCCAAACAGCGGAAGCTGCTGAATTAAATGCACATCAGCTGGCTGGAAGAACTGATCAAGCAATGGAACATTCCAAGCACCATGGGCTGTGATAAAATCGGCCACTCTTGAAAAGGGTAACTGTGCAACTGGAAACCTAGACAGGCACGGACGGCCACACGGCTTGGAAGGGAGCCACCGGGAAAGTAATAGGGATAGTACGGCCATCATAGATAAGATGACGCTGCCATGGGCCCTAAATCCCGAACACTCATCAACGATTTCCAAATAGACTGGAGGCACGTGGAGGCACATGCGATGCAAGGTCAGAGGACTGAAGGTACCGTGCATGATAAAGAACTAAGAGGAGAGACCCAGGTCGCTGAAGGAACCGCCAAAGTTGTTTTGCCAAAAGAGCACGGTTAAAAGAGATAAGGTCGCGAAAACCAAGACCACCTTCGTCGATAGAGCCGCATGCTGTCTCCCAGGAACACCAGTGTAGAGACCTCTTAGATTCGGTTCCGGACCACCAAAAACGGGCAAACAGCTTATGGAGCTGCTTTAAGAAGCTACGTGGTAGGGCCATCACTGACATGACATAGGTGGGGATGGCCTGGAGAACAGATTTGATTAAGACAAGACGACCGGCCTGTGAAACCCTCTTATTCCAAGAGTGTAGACGCTTATAAACCCTGTCCTTCAAATATCGGAAAATTGCAGTGCGGTTACGACCAATATGGCTGGGAAACCCAGATAACTCCCAAATCGGTCACCTGACGGGCGCCGAGCAGCGCGGAGATATCACGGCGTAAGTGCGGAGCAAGGCGGCGGGGAAAGAGAAGCGCCGATTTGTCATTGTTAATACATTGGCCTGAAGCTGCAGAAAAATCCTGTAAAATATGGCTGAGTGCACGGGCATTTGAACCGTTGTAGCTCCGAAAATCATACAATCATCCGCGAACAAGAGGCTGGTGATTGGCTGGGGGAGACCACGAACTGTAAACCCTTTGTACAGGCCTGTGTCAGACGCAAGAGTGAGAGAAGAGGTGAGGGCCTCCATACAGCAAATAAAAGGAAAGGGGAAAGAGGGTCCCCCTGACGCAGGCCGCGAGCCGGATGGAAGCGTGCTCCCGGATACCCATTAATGAGAACATCCATAGTGGTCGTGGAAAGGCACTTTGACACAAGAGCAATCCAAGCCGGATGGAAACCCATACTACGCAAGACTGATAGCAAGAAGGGCCATTCAACCCTATCAAAAGCCTTTGACATGTCCACCTTATAAGCAAAAAACCCCCGCTGGGTCGCTGAAGAGGTTCGCATGAGATGTAACAATTCGTGAGCCAGAAAACCTGGTCTGTAATTAGTCTGTCGCCAACAAAAGCACTCTGGTTGTCGGAGATGACATGGGGCATCACTTCCTTGATACGGTTAACTAAAACCTTGGCAATAACCCGGTAGATAGTGTTACACAGGGAGATTGGGCGGAAGTCCTGAATGGAGACGGCGTTCTTAGTCTTAGGGATAAGCACCAAGTGTGTATGATTAATGCCTTCTGGAGCCATAGAGGTATTCAAGAACGAGAGAGTGTAGAAATGAAGTCGTCACTAATAGTAGGCCAAAAAGCGTTGAGGAAAACACCATTTATGCCATCAGGACCCGGAGCCTTGGTAGAATTCATTTGCTTAAAAGCAGTGACTACCTCAGTCCTAGTATATGGTAAGCCCATGGACTGGGAGAAATGCAAAGGAACCCGGTTCTCAACACAAGAAAGAAGATGTGGATTTGGTTCAGGGGCAGTTGAGGTGAAAAGACTAACAAATATGCCCTTGCCACAGACTCAATACCATGCCATGAAGTGACAGCCAGGGCATCCACCCCGGGGGACAAGGACAAAATGGTGTTGACGCTGGCACGAGAACGGATTCGTGAATGAAATAGGGCGGAGTTCTGATCCCCAGCCTGAAGCCAGGACTGTCGTGAGCGCTGCTGCAATCTAATCTCATCTTTAAGAAGGAGATCGTCCAAAGAATGACGGAGTTGATTCCACTTGTTAGATGTAGTGGACGTAACCGGAGACAGTTCAAGTTGCTGAAGCTCGTGTTCGACCACCCTAACACGCTGCTTCTGCCGCGCCAATATTGGCCTGCACCCCATTGACGAAGTTTGCCCACACTGAACAACCTTTGAGTGATAAGAGACGTTTGAACCACATGCACGCCACACACCGTGAACTATGGAACGACAACGCGGATCAGAAGCCCAGCAATTCTCAAACCTAAATGGTTTGCGACCCTGCGAAAGGATGGAGATAGGTGCAAAATAATCGGCTTATGATCAGACCACCCAACCCCAAGGTAAATGCAAATTCTGGGCAGTAGGGAAATGAGCATGCCATTGCGCATTGCACAAGAACGGTCGAGGCGGGATTTGGCAGTGGATTTATTAGTGAAAGTAAAGCACGTTCCCTTATAACCCAAGTCATACAAGTCACAAGCAGCAACGCATTCACGAAAGGCAAGCATGGCAGCAGAGCGTCGAGAATCATTGCCCAAATGCTCAGAGGGCAATAAAACTTCATTAAGGTCACCACATAACAACCAAGGACCAAGCCACTGGGAAGAGAGGTACCGCAAAAAAGAGTTTGTTTTCCATTTATCTGATGCATGAGACCAACCATACAGACCAGTACAACGCCAGGTAAAACCATCTCCATCACTAACCAAAACATCAACGTGCCTAGAGGAGAAGCTGAGAACCGACACATTAACAAAAAACTTCCAAAAAAACGCTACACCCCCCGCACGTCCTTCACTATCACCCGCCACAAAAAGATAATTGGGAAACAGAGACGCTACATACTGCATCTCCACTGAAGACAACTTAGTTTCACAAAGGAAAAACATAGAAGGGGAGGCCGACCGCACCACACCCTTCAACCAACGAACTGACGCAGCCTGACCAAGGCCACGACAGTTCAAGGACAAAACAGACATCTAAGCTTGGCGGCTCTGGGCTTCACCCAGAGGCGCCTGAGAGGAATGTGGAGAGTCACCATTGCGGCCACGCTTGGCCTTGGAACTGGAAGAAGCAGCATCGTCACGGGCAGGAGACGAGGCAGGGAGAGCGACAACCACCTTGCGTTTCCTGGTGGCAGAGGTCTGAGAAGAGGCGGCTATCTCACCTTCCTCGAGCTCCATATCATCAACCGGTGGAGAAGCAGTTACTGGTGGGATAACGCGCAAAGGTACAGCAGAATGCAATTCCTCGGACGAAGCTGCAGCTGGGATAGCAGTACGACCGCCTGGAGCAGCACGAATAAAACCCCGGTTCCTCGCCTTAAGCCACATCCCGTACTGATAATCAGAGACAGCAACAGAAGGCCGGGCAGGGCAATCAACAGTCAGATGATTAAATTGGCCGCAAATGAAGCAAAGATTGGGCAGACGTTCATAAGCCAGACGTTCAGGCTGGCAATCTTTTATAAAATATTTTATATTTATTTTGTAAGTTATAGTAGTATTTTATTAAAGAAAATGGCAGGATTCACTCACTTTTTTAACCATTAATGATATTTCTAATATTAAAGTATAATTTTATACTATCATAAATTTCTAATACATTGATTATACGATTATTGTTTGCCTCAGAATTTAAATATAAAAACTATCTATAATTTTAATTGATTAAATATTAAAGTACATAAATGTACAATTAATATAGTAGTATACAATTGGGAAGATGTGCATTTAGCATAAAAAGGTGAACTCGTTTGTGAAGTTGGGATTTCAATTAGTGCAATCGGAATTTAAAAAGTTTATTATATTGTTCTAAATTCTACATTTTCTATAAATACATCACAACTAGGAGTGCTAAAAAAAGTCTATTATCATGGTACAAAACTAGGAGTGCTTAAAAAAGTCTATTATTGTGGTACCGTACCGCCAATCATTTATACCATACCTTATTTGCAGTACGGTTAACCAAACTATTATAATTAAACTATTACAGTTTAGTTAACTGTAAGTAAACCGTTTGTATCCCGACAGGAATAGGATCTAAAAAAAATCCTTTGAAGATGACGTATGGGGAGCATAATCAGAGGTATTTATAAAGTCTGGAAAATATTGTTTAGTATGCTTTGAATTTGTTATGTTAGTCAAACAGTGGTCAGCGAGTCAAGGTTTAGGGATGAAACGCCCTGGTGGGGGTAGGGAGCTATGCCACTTGGTTTTTTCAACGAGAACATTCTGTAAACTGTCTCAGTTTATGTTTCAGGATTATTTGCATACTTAGAATTAGACCTGGGAAAAGTTATCCAAACCTGAAAAACTGAACCGTACCAATCTGATCTGAATCCCAATCTCAACCGAAAATTATAACTTGATAATTGACCCAAAATTTGAACAAACAGATTCGAACCAAACCGAACCGTATTATTGTAAACCAAGAATAAACCACAATCCACAACCATCTGAACCAAAGTGATCCAAACCAAAATCAACCAAACCGAAGTGACCCATTACCCGACGATGACCTGAATTCGAAGTGGCCCGACCCAAAACCAACCGAAAACCAACCAAACCAAACCCCAACCAAATCCAGTGTGACTCAAAAGAATATTACATTAGTTATGATAATGAGGGTGAAACAGAGTGTTCATACCAGATCTCTAGTTTGAATACAAATCAGTATTTAGCAACTATATTTTACAACACTGATCAAGGCCCCACAATACTACCATTATACAAAAATCTCACAAAATATGAGGGGTACCAAAGTAGTCACCATTAATAGATTGAAAAAACAAGTTACTACACTTGATACAAATTTAATAACTATCCACAAACATACCTTATTTATACTCCTCTCAAAATAATGAAACAACTAAATAAAATAAATCTACATCAATAATTATGTTAAGTTAGGGTTGCTTACTAATGTATAACATGATACAAATTAAATTATTTGTTTAAATTAATCTTTTATATGCATTCTTACTTGTTGAGGTTATTGAAGTCACATTTACACTATCATGATTATTGAGTTGCTTGATTCTATAATGTCAACCGTTTACCGAATAATTGGCTCGAACCAGACCTATGACCTGAAAAAACTAAAAAAACCAGAGGCTAACGTGAACCGAAAGTTACTCAACCTGAAGTCACCTTAGCCAAAAGTCAAACCAAGCCGAAAGTCACCCAAACCGACCCGAAGTTTCAACAAACCAAACTCAACCCAAACAAACCGAATTCACCAAACCCGATCCAACCTGAACCAAATACTGGATGATTTGAAATCAACCCGAATCAAACCCAAACCGAACCCGAACCGATTGACCCGAATTGCCACCTATACTTATAATATAATATTTAAGAAAAAATCAGTTAAAAGGTTAGAAAGCGGGACGTTCAATGCCCTTAGAAAAACGGGCGTTGAAGGCTGGCGTGAAGGGTGGCCATCGAAGCGGGCATGGGAGCCCGGGGATTGATGCAAGCATGGGAGCGTGGGGGTCGATGCAAGCATGGGAGCGCGGGTGTCAACACATGGATGAAATGATGAGTAAATAAGTGTGCATGTTTGGTGAGTTTATCCTTGCTTTATCAATGTTTATCATGCTCATTTCTACGTTTAAGCTAGTTTCCCTCTAGTTTTGTGTTTTATTGTGTTCTTACACAATTGCTAATTAACCACAAGGAAAACCTAGCTGGGAGCAAAGTAGACAAGAAATGAGCGTATGGTGCAAACGGATTTGAAATACAAGCCCAAACAAAGACGATATGCCTATTGTAAAGTGTTTGGACATATGTCCGGGTCTACGGACCTAAACACACCTCGGGTTAAGCTACTAGACAATATTTATGCATAGGTCCGGGTCTTTGTCCGGGTAAACATACCTGGACCACAATGGGAAGAACCTACTACTTATTCCAAGCATGGTCTAGGTGACAAACCCGGACCACATTTAGCCACGTTCAGGGACACAAACACATCAAAATGCAGCGCCGAGAAATCTTCACGTTAGTATGGTCCGGGAAGATGAAGAGTAACCTCACCTCCTTGGAAGCTCTTCTTCAACCTCCCGTGGCTAAATCTTATCCTTTCTCTCTTATTTATGCTGGGTTGCAGTAGTAGCCTACACTACAGGAAAAAGGACCATTTACGACCAAATATACGACCAAGTGTTTGTTGTGGTCGCAATTGAATAACTAATTATGATAACTATATTTTTTTGTCGTTATAAGTATCTCTTTAAAGACCAAAATATATTTTCATCGTTAAAAGGTAATGTTTTGGTCACAAAAAGTACCAAGCGCAACCGATTCAAACCAAAGAACGTCAAAAAAAAATTTGTGAAAAAAAGTTTTAAAAACTACTAATTAAATCATTTACATAATACAATTAATGGAAGATAAAGAAGAAATCTGTAACCTCATCCTCATTATTCACGGTAGTTCTAGTGTTTCCAAAATTGGTTCCAAATTCTCCATTCTCAGTTTCCAAAATTTTCTCACTTCCCACCGATTATGCTAGGGGAGCGCTTCCACAATTTTCTCACCTTACACTACTTCCACTTTTTTCACGGTGAAGATCGATTGTTTCCGAAATGCTCTCTCCAATTACAGCACTATTGTTTCCGGAAGGGTTTTTGCTTTTCAAAATTCAATTCCAGAAGGGTTGAGTGGTCTGAATCTTTGAAATCTTCTTATATCTAGAGCTACCCATTTACCCCAAGTTCTTTGACGGACTCCTTTGTTGTGAATTCTAGATTCTAAAGCCCGCCTACAGTAGGATTTAGTAATTTTCAGTACGATTCAAGCCCGTCAAGTTATTTGACGCACCCCTCTAGTCCTCTGTATGTGAATTCTTGAATCCTTGAATTTTTTTTTCGATTCAGTCATTTTTCATCGACTACGGTACGGTTGATTCCAAATTTTCTTTACGGTGACAGATTCCAGGAAGGGTTGAGCAGGGAGAAATTTTTCTAATATCTACATTCTACTGCGGGGAAGATTCCAGGAAGGTGTAGCGGTGAGAATCGTAAGGTAAGGTTTAAGAATTTCCTCTGACTGCTCATGCTAATATCAAAAACAATTATGAATTGACCTTGTTCTGATGTTAAACACAATCTACTACATTGGAATTCTAATATCAAAAGCAATTAGTCATCGCCTTGAAAAAATCAGGGAAGTAGCCTCGTTCTGATGTTAACGATGACCTGCTGTATTTTTTTGATATTGTTTAAGCCGTTGGCGCATTAAGTGTATTAGAGCAGTACATGTTCAAAACTCAGCAGTAAGATCGCCTACATGTAATAAGTCATCTATTCACACTCACACGTAAGAGATATAACACTTGGGTGTTTGAATTTCCCACTAGGATCGGAATTGAAAAACCTAGCCAAAGCTTGTTTTAACTTCATTAAGCAACAGACTTTGTACCAAAGCCAACAGCCATTCACTGCTACAGTAATAGCCAGTCATGAAGTCTAAATCTACACCACGGATTATATCAGGTGAGCTTGTTGATGTCTGGAAACCATAAACTGGAAACATTCGGGGTTGACCTTTTACGGGTTGAGATTAAACAGATGATTGTGTAACTACAGAATCAGTACCTTCAAAACCAAAATCATCTTGAAATTTTTCCAGATACAGAGTTACAGGTGGGTCGAGAGGCCTTCATTGAGAATTTTCTGTAGATAGCACCCTGCTGTATATATATATATATATCTATATATATATACTATATTGTGCTATGTATGTATAGCTTTTTGGAGCTGTAGCTATACGGAAATTCAGATGCGGTTATATATATATATGAATTGTGCTATGTATGTATAACTTTTTGTAGCTGTAGCTATACGGAAATTCAGATGCGGTTATATATATATTGAACTGTGCTATGTATGTATAACTTTTTGTAGCTGTAGCTATACTGAAATTCAGATGCGGTGAAATTTTTTTGGAGGAGAAAGTTTTCTCACTGGCGCTTTTATGATTTTGCTCAAACAATGAGTTGGTAATTTTGTTAAATTTTGCAGTGGGAATATCCTCCTTTCCGTGGGTAGAGAAGCTTCTGTGGTCAAATTAGAAAGAATATTGTCTAGAATGCAAACATCTGAGTCAACCTGATTGCCATAAAATTGAAGAAGGTGTGTAAGACTAAGACCCATATCATTGTTGTAGATGATAGCTACGTACCTTCCTTTTCTTCCCCTTGTTTCTTCCTGATTCCGAAATCATAGAAAGAAAGGGTCAACTTTGCCCGCGTAGGATACGAGTACGCCAAATTGATCAACTCTGGATACAGTTTATTCTAATTCACAAATGTATCATTATCCAATCTGATAATGAATAGCAGTATAAAATAAGACACTTGTCTTAATTTAATCAATGACATCTTATAATAATGATATATGTCCTTCATTTTGGTACTATGAAACTTTTTCCGTTGAGCATACCCACTTCTTTCCTTCTGTCTCACTTTGACCCTTCTAGATTCTTAACTTCTACATGTGTTACTTGCCAACGAAAACCACTATGAAAATACACAAACCCCCCACTTCTTTGCTCCTTCCTCCTCATCCCGTCTCCTGTCCTCTCCAGTTTCAATTTATAAATTCAAACCTCAGAAATCAATCTTAATTCCTCAAATCAATCCCATACTTCCTTCGCCTCATACAAATTTCTTCTTCCTCAACCCTACCCAACACAAATCAAACAATGATGAACCCTGCAGGAATCAAATCATTCCAATCCACACAACCCATCAACACCAAAGAGTCGCACTCCCACCTTGAAGAATTAGATTACGACATAAACACCACCTACAGCAGCAAGAATTGTCTCTGCTTCTATTAGGATTATATACTGTTGTATTAGTGCGCTGCTAATGCGCTAGTATGTTAGTAGTCCTAATAGGTGTCTGGTATAAAAGGACAGTCGCTTGTATTTTAGAATACAGAAGAAAAAACCACCAGAATAAAACTCTGTAAAAATCGAGGTTGGCACCACGCATAGTTAGGCCAGACGAGCATGTTGGAATATTGAATTCATCAGCTTCTTCATTCATTAGGACAGAACCTGGATCTTTCCAGGAACTTGAATCTTTTGACACAATACCACTCCACTGCCCACATTGCAATATTGACCACACTGTAATGCAACACCGTCACGTTTCTTGGACAAACCATTGTCATAGCTTAATACGGTAGAGCTACCTATAACCTTATCCTGGTTATCCAAACAAACATATTTGTTGAAACTATCATCATCCAGACTGAGTTGCTCTTCAATTCTCCGGAGTGCCTGACTAAATCAGCAACAGATGAAGTGCCGATATTTCTTTTTAAACTGAAAAAAAGTTGTTCGTTTGTGGGTATAAGTGTATATGTATATCTTCTTTCGAACATATAGTAATTTTCTTTTTAAACTGAAAAAAAGTTGTTCGTTGGTGCCCTTTCTATTTCTGTCAGTAGAGAAGTATTACGAGGTATTTCTCGTTGACTTTGTCTCAAACTTCAATATATATTAGTATACTTGGGAGAGAAACATTGGACGCAGAATTTTTACTGATGACAGATGCCTGGTGCAACTTCCTATTTGACTTATTAATTTTTTTTCTTGATACTTTATGGTTAGACTAGCTGTAATTTAGAGCAGTTATCATATTCTTTGAAACTGATATTGAGTACATTTTTTTAATGCAGGCAGTCCACACTAGCTCTTACCTACTGTTGTGTAGAGTCTCATCATCATACGAGAACTGTCTCCACCATTGATTCTGGTATACCGCGTTCCATAACATCAATTTCTCACATATTAATTTTGTCTCGATTAATTATTGACTTAATAATAATGTAAAGTATGTCATGATTAAAGCATATAATACATTGTTTTTTATATGATCATTAATTATTTTACTGTTTGTTGCTCTAAGTTTCTAGATTTTATACTTTTATTTTCTAGAGAATGGCACCAAATAAGGATTGGATTGACCTCGTCGATAATCGATTTCAAAATCCAGCGTACCGATTAGGGGTTGAGGAATTTTTAAACTATGCATTCCTGAATATCAATGGGAATAAAATTAGATGTCTGTGTGTCAAATGTACCAATAGTTATTCAAGAGATCGTATATTTAGCAACTCATTATGTTACAATAATGTCTAGGGAGCAAAAGAAGGAAAGAATCCAGACTATGGAACCATATATTTAGCAACTCACTCAAAGGATAAAGAGATAGCTACAGTTGAAGCTGCTGAAGTCCATGTATAGTTTTTATGCATTCATTTTTTTATTTTGTCACATATGTTTTCCATTCACTAATTTTTATTATCATGTAGAGTAAAATTGTCCAAGTTCAAGATCAAAATCCATCTCTTACTCATTTTGAGGTTGCTGAGCGAGTGCATGGACCAAATAAAACAAGGATTCATGTACAAGGATTTGGTGGTGGAGTAAAGCCTAAAGATGTAAGGGGTCCTTATAAATCAAAGAACAAAATATTAGATGAGCTGAATGCACAGAAGGAAGCATTGAAAATAAAAGAAGATGAGCTTGAAAGAGCAAATAAAGAAACACAAGAGCTAAAAGAAAAGTTGGAGAGATGGACACCTGCTATGGAAATGCTATTGAACAATCCTCAATTCCAAGAGCTCCTTCAAGGAGGAAACAATGTAGATGATAACACCAATGATGATGAGGGTGACTTGTCTAGCTCTCCACTAGCATCAGAAGATGACATATTTCGTTGAGGTTAGTATCCTGCTGTACATTCTTTTTAATATTTTTCATCCTTTGAGATATGTAACATCTACTTAGTTTAGCTGTAATTTTGCTGATGTAAAGTATGGTTCGCTTTGTTCTCTGAGTATCTATGCTACAATTTGTTGTGTTCTCCCGTCCCATCCCCACCATAGTTGTACTAAAATGTGTCTGTTGTGATTGTTTTGAACGATTGCAATCTGTCAAATCTTTTGATCGTGTCCCTGTTTCACTTCTCGTTGGTACCTTCACATGAGTGTCTGCTTGTAAAGTATGCTTCAGTATAGTAACTAGTGATGTTTTTGTTAAAATGAGTAATTAGTGCTGCTGTAAAGTAAACTCTGGTTTGCTGTGTTGTGTTCTCTGAGTATCTATGGTGCAATTTGGATGTGTTCTCCCGTCCCATTCCCACCATAGGTGTACTAAATTGTACCGAACGTTTGCCATCTAGTTTGAATGCAAACTGTTGAATTTTTTTTTGGTGAGTTGCTTCTACAGTCTGCTTGGTAACATTGCAAAATCCCATGGCTCGTGCTTGTAGTCAGTTGACTGAATTATACAACTTGTCTGCTCGTAAAGTGTGCTTCAGTCTATTTTGGTATTTATGAGTAATTAGTGATGTTTACAACTCTTCTCCAGATCCCTTAGCTGTCTGGTTTGATCCTATCTTTGTTTTATTTCTTCTTTGTACCTTCTTAGTTTCTTTGATGAACGAAAATAGTGAATTGTTCATTAGCCAGCCTCCTTATCAGCAGAGAGACAATGAATTGTTATTAGCCAGCCTCCATATAACTAGTGTTGCTTCAGTTTATTTCCTGCTGATTTCTCCTCTGCTGCAATATTGTTGTGTTCTCCCCTCCCATCCCGATTATAGCTGTACCTACTGTTATTGTTTCAAATGGTTGACATTCGTCTTTGTTGATTTCTTCTTCGATTCTAGCTATTCAGATTAATAAGTTATTTTAGTTGTTTACAATCATGATGAAGCGCCAATGTGTAATAACAGTTCTCAGCTACTGTCTTATGTTCTTTTGTATCGGTTTTAGTTTTTTTTAGATAATCATAAAGTTGACCTCTATACTCCGAAAGGGACAACACTTGGTCACACAGTTCTTTAATGTTGATCAGATCAAGGTCACTAACTTCAGTTCCCATTGAAATCTGAGCAGC
Organism: Limonium bicolor; assembly: GCA_023374045.1. Taxonomy (NCBI): domain Eukaryota; kingdom Viridiplantae; phylum Streptophyta; class Magnoliopsida; order Caryophyllales; family Plumbaginaceae; genus Limonium; species Limonium bicolor. The sequence continues at coordinate 113,465,443 of CM041782.1, read as the reverse complement.
CGCTTTAAGCTCAGTCTCAACATCTTCTGGTAATACCTCAGAGAAATCCAGTTCTGCAGCATTGATACGATTTCCCATCAACTTCACAGCCTTAGCATATAGAATATTATCTTGCACAATTTTTGCAAGCTCAGGGAAATGCCAGCCATACCATTCTCTCACTCTCATTGCATATGTATTGAGCTCCTTGTCAAGATCATCCAACAGACCAATAGCTTGGATGATCATTGTGTCCACCTTATCACGACTAAATTTCAACTTGTATCTGGACAGGCTGTGTGACAAACCCAAGCTCATTGGAGCCAAATCCTGAGATGCTAATCCTGATATCAATTCTGTCAGTTGGTTTCGTAGACCTCTCATCAGTTCCATAACAGAGTTGTTGTGGACGCATTCAATTTGCAGCTTCTCTTTAATGGCATTTCCCAATTTTGAATCAGCTACGGCTAATTTCTCTCCTTCACAATGAGCTCTCAAGAACTTTCTCAGACCCTTGCTTGTTTTGCTCTCAATGAGAGAGTAGCAGCTGATAAAGCTTCTGCCGTATTTTCAAATTTATCAAAAGCTTTCAGCTTAATCTTTCTGGCCGTATCAGCAGAGGTGAACACCTTCCATAAGTCCTCAACGTTTGAAAGCTTTCCCTCATCCAAAACCTTGAAGAGGGCGAACCCAGCCAGAGTCTCAAATAATACAAGCATTGTGCTTCCACCTGATCACTAATTTGCAGACAATCGGGGCTTTTTGTATTGGTTTTAGTACTTATCAGAAGATAGTAGTGTGTAGTTAGAGTAACCTGAACTTTCTCTCGATGGGCATGGATTGGCAAGTGTTTTTTTTCCTAACTAGGTGGAAGAAGAGACTTTATGATTTCTTATGATTTATTGTGCGGATGTATATTCACTAGAAATGGTAGATTGCTATATTGCCTTCACCCAGTGCAACTCTATGCGCCATTGGTGCCATTTGACATTAGTATTTTTATGCGCCAGTTGTGACCTTGTGTATGTCAGTTTTACCGCCTACTGCATGCGCTGCTCTTGCTCAATTTTTCATTACTATTTTTTCTTGGAGCTTAATTTCATGAGAATGCTCGTGGGTTGTTTAATGAATGCATTTAATGCTAAATGATACTTATAGCTGTATGAAATTCATCCGCAGAGTTTTGTTATATATTGTCCGTTGGCTTTCATTACTACCACCTGTACTTTCCGACAGATTAGAACCTTGTATTTATAAATCAAGTTGTACGTCTACATCCTGTTTAATTAGCACCTTTCCATGTGGATGAAGCTTGTGATGAGGTTCATTGTTTTACCTCTCATCATCATACTGGCTGCAGTTCGTGGTATATGTTGTTCAATTTGTTGAATTTTTTAATGTTCTGCTGTGTCTGATCCAGTACCGTGTTGCATTTTTTGCTGTCAATATTTGAGTTGCTAATACTATTTATCTTCTTGTGATTGCAGGTGTAATTATCTATGTGAATGGTGAGACCATGATCGTAAGGAATCACACATAGATTAGGAAGTTAGCTAGTTAGTAGAGATTTTTTGTAATGCAATGACATACAACTAGAAATTCTGAAATTTTGTCACGGTAGATGGCATTTCTTGATGTGTCATTTTATTTACATTTTTTAGTTGCTTTGTAAAACGTTAATTATTGTAAACCTTTTGATATTATGCATTGAACTATTATTATCATATTTTATCAATAAAGATGTCTAAGCATTTTTTTATGAGAATAGTCTCATAATATTATACTTACAATGTATTCAACTTTATAATAAAGTAAAATGATATGGAAGGTGAGGAAAACACTAGTATATGAATAATTATTAAAAAGGTGTATTAATTATATAAAAAATTTGGTCGTTAAGAATCTATGTAAATTCTGGTCGTTAATAACATTAGCGAACAAAATTGTTGGTCACTATTAAACATCTTCTTTATTGCTCAATAGTCACAAATAATGGTCGTAAATGAGGTTAACGACCAATTATGTTGCCCGTCACTAAAACACTAGCGACCAAAAATATTGTAGTCGCTAAAGCGTTAGCGATCAATTTTACAGTAGTCGCTAATGCATTGGCGACCAAGGTATTCGGTTGGTCGTTAATTTATTAGCGACAACGTATATAATTTGTCGTTAATGTACTAGTGACCATCAATATTTGATTAGTCGCAAATGCTATTAGCGACGGACCTTTAGCGACCACTGGTGACGAACTCTATTTTTAATCGTTATTATCATTAACGACAAAAAATACCACCATTAACGACCAAGTTTGTTGATCGCTAAAAGCCTTTTTTCCTGTAGTGCTATTTATACATAGGGATGTTAGCATATGTTATATCAGTTAGTAATATTTCTATTACTAGCCGTTAGTCCTACCTGTTGGTATTCACTCTGTATAAATAGAGTTGTATGTTATTCTAGCTAGATAGGGAGTAGTATACTGTACAGAATATAGAGTTACGCTGATTGTATTCTTTCTTCCTGAATAATACAATACAAGATACTATGCATCGTTTTTGTTCTTCTCATGGTATCAGGAGCAACGAGGAAACCAGAAACGAAACACATCCTCTTCTTCGATCTTCCGCACATCTTCTCCGCACATATTCTTCTTCGATCCTTTGATATTCCGCAACTTTATCTCAATCTTCCGTCTTTTCTCAAATCTTCAAACACAAAGGTGCCACTATCTACAATAGATTTCACCAGATTCATTCTTTTCTTTTCTCAGTCTTGATTTTCCGATACCCAAAAACATCGGGTTCTATAACATTTCTCCTTCATGGCGGACGAAAAACAAGAAAAGGACACAGAGAAATTAGGGGACGCAGAGAAATTAGGGTTACAAACCTCTAATCCTGACGACGACGATGATTCTACAACAAAAACCAAAGATGATCCGCTGTATGTACATCCGTCCGAGAGTCCCATTTTAACCCTAGCTCACAAATTCAACGGGACAGGGTTCCACCAATGGAAGATTTCATTTATGGTGGGATTACGATCCAAATCTAAACTAGGGTTCGTAGATGGTTCGATAAAGAAAAGCGACTACACCGGTGCAAGACTGAAAAGCTGGGAAAAAGCAAATGGTCTGGTGATGGGTTGGTTGTTTGCGGCTCTCAGTGAATCACTTCGCGAGAGCGTGATGTATTTTCCCACCGCTCTGGAGATATGGAATGATCTCTGCAAGAGATTTGAGGAATCGTCGAGCGTTCGTCTCTACTCCCTTAGACAAGAAGCGCATCAAATCACTCAAGGTTCTGAAAATGTCAATGAGTACTACACCAGATGGAAGAGAATCTGGAATGAACAGCGTAGGATGTTGGATCTCCCAGCTTGCACCTGCGGCACCGCAGACAGCTTCGCCAAAATCTATCAAAGGGACCAAACCCTAGATTTCCTAATGGGGTTAAACAGCAGCTTCAAAGCTATACGCAGCAACATCCTGATGTTATCTCCACTCCCCACCATCGACAATGTATACTCAATGGTTTGACAAGAAGAACACCACAAAGAAACGCAGAGAAACAAGAAAATGGAAAACGACAATATGGTTCTTTCCAATTCTGGCTACAAATTGTCCGATCAAGAAACCAAGACCAAGATGCCAAGAACTGAAAAACAAAAGAATCTCAAGTGTTCTCACTGTAAGAAGAATGGACACAGCTACAACGACTGTTATTGGGTCAAAGGAGTTTTCCCTACCTACTGGAAAAACAAACCTCAGGAACGGAAGGCCCTTTCTGGTGTTCTTTCTGGTGAAACCTCAACAAATCCGGAAGCCGATGCTATTATCCCAGGATTTGACAAAAACCAGTTGGATGCGTTGACCAACTACATCAAAAACAAAATTGGTGCTTCAGAAACTGATTATAATAATCAGTTTGCAGGTACCTTTCAAATTTCCTCTAAAATACCTTCTGTTGCTTTCTTAAATCTTGAAAAACAATGGGTGATAGATAGTGGTGCGACTGATCATGTATGTGGTGACAAAAACTTGTTTGATAAAGATGAATTTGTCTCTAGTGAACTTACTGTGACTATGCCTGACGGTCACTTGGGAAAAATATTAGGACATGGCAACATTTCTTTGACTAATTCTTTGAAACTGAAACATGTTCTGTATGTTCCTGCTTTTAAATACAATCTTTTGTCTGTTAGAAAATTGCTTTTACAACTTGATGCCTGTCTGATCTTTCATGCCAATGTGTGTTATCTGCAGGACCTTAAGTCCAAGAAAATACATCAACTAGGGATAGAGCACAAGGGGCTTTATGTTTTTGATTCTAGAAAAATAGATGATTTTTTCTACATTGGTGATTGTAACAAAGAAACAGCAGTTAATATGAATAAAGAGACTTGTCTTTCTGTGTATAGTGACTTGATGTTATGGCATAACAGACTTGGGCATGCTCCTTTAGAAAAATTACATCAAATGCGTATTATACAAAAAAAATATTCCAACAGATTTTCTTTGTGATCCCTGTCAACGTGCCAAGAATCATAGACTCCCATTCCCTAGATCAGATTCTATCAGCGATGAACCCTTTGATTTGATACACATAGATATATGCGGCCCATTTCGTACCCCTACTCATGATAACCAAAAATATTTCTTAAGTATCGTTGATGATAACACTAGAGCTCTATGGGTTAAACTTCTCCAACACAAATCAGAGGCTTTTGGCTTTATCAAGTACTTTATAACCTTGATTAATAGACAGTTTAATAAAGGAATAAAGTGTATCAGATCTGATAACGCTCTGGAATTAGGAGGATCCATAGAGGGAAAGAAATATTACAATGCTTTAGGAATTATCCATCAAACTTCTTGCTCCCACACACCCCAACAGAATGGGATTGTTGAAAGGAAGCATAGATACTTGATGGAAACTGCTAGAGCATTATTATTTACATCCAACGTTCCTTTAACTTTTTGGGGTGAATGCATATTGACAGCTACTCATATCATTAACAGGTTACCTAGTTCCACCTTACATGGTAAAACCCCATATGAAAAACTTTATAACAAACAACCAGATCACCATTTCATGAAAGTTTTTGGGTGTTTATCTTATGCTCTTATCCTAGGAACTCAGAAAGGTAAATTTGATTCCAAGTCAGTAGCTTGTGTTCACCTAGGGAACTCTGAACACCAAAAGGGTTATAAGCTTCTTCGTCTGACAGACCATAAGATAATAGTTTCAAGGGATGTCATATTTCATGAACAAATATTTCCCTTCAAAACTACCATTATACCTGAACCTTCTTCTGAAAGCAATACCCAGCAGATTCCAGACACTAATCACCATGATGTTTTACCTCACTATTTTTCTGATGATGAAACTCCCTATGCCAATCAGAAAGAAAACACCATTCATACACAGAATCAAGAAACAGAGACTACCACTCAAATACCTCATGCACCCATTCCCATAACCAAGAAATGGAAACTTGCAGTCAAATACCACCAACTTCTGATCATGCTGAGCAATCAGAAGGCACAAATTTGTCTCCCCAACTAGAACAAGAACAGTGCCTAAGAAGATCTACTCGTGTCAGGCAAACCCCCTCATATCTGGATGACTATTACACTGGGTCTACCTTTGTTTCTTCAGATCCCTTCACTGACATTCTTTCTCACCGAATTTTCTGTAACAGCTACAGCAAGTATCCCCCTTCTAATTCTCTCTTCAGTCTCACTGACATAACTCCCACTACTTCCATCTCTCTCAATTCTGTTACCAACAAGAATACCTTCCAAAATCTTCTTGACACAAGGGATCCCACTAGTTATTGTGAAGCTTCCAAAACTAAACATTGGGTAGATGCTATGCAGACTGAACTGCAAGCTCTAATCAGCAACAAAACCTGGGAATTGACCAAACTTCCCAAGTATAAAAAGGCCATAGGGTGTAAATGGGTTTATAAAACGAAATTAAAATCTGATGGTAGCATTGAAAGGCACAAAGCTAGATTGGTGGCTAAAGGTTTTAGCCAAAAATATGGCCTTGACTATACTGAAACTTTCTCACCTGTTGTGAGAATGACTACTCTTAGAACCTTACTTGCTGTTTCTGTTAAGAGGGGCTGGAAGATGAACCAGTTAGATGTTAACAATGCATTTATTCACGGTGATTTACATGAAGACATTTACATGCAAATTCCCATGGGTTTATCAGTTGATGAAACTGTCAATGCTTGCAAGCTTAAAAAATCATTATATGGTCTGAAACAAGCTTTTAGGCAATGGTTTGCCAAGCTTAGAGACTTTCTTGAACTAAATGGATATGTGAGATCTTTTAATGATTACTCTCTTTTTTCAAAAACTCAAAAACACCATGTGACATACCTTGCTGTTTATGTTGATGATTTACTCATTACTGGAAGTGACAGTCAAGAAATACATGACATTAAAATCAGTCTAGACAGAAAATTTAAAATCAAGGATCTTGGAACTCTTCACTACTTTCTGGGAATGGAGTTCCTTCATCATCCCACAGGCCTTATAATTTCCCAAAGGAAGTTTTGTAATGAACTGCTGAAAGACTATGGCATATTGGATAGAAAAACTGTTGTTTCCCCTTTACAGCTTGACATGAAGTTAGGCAAAGATGATGGTCATTCTCTGCAGGACCCAACAGTATACCGCAGTCTCATAGCGATTGGGCTAGTTGTCCAATCAGCAGAAAATCTATTTCAGGTTATTATGTGCTGCTGGGAGGTTCACCCATTGCTTGGAAGTCAAAGAAACAGGGCAGTGTTTCCTTATCTTCAGCAGAGGCTGAATACAGAGCAATGAGAGCAGTCACCTGTGAGCTGGCATGGCTGAGCAGACTCCTGAACGAGTTTGGCGTTTCAGATATCACACCAATACCGCTGAAGTGTGATAACAAATCTGCAGTATTCATCGCAAGAAATCCAGTGCAGCATCAAAGGACAAAGCACATCGAGATTGACATACATTACGTTAGACAGCAGATTCAAGAAGGTTTGATTTCTGTTCAGCATATTTCGAACAGAAATCAAATAGCTGATTTCATGACAAAACCGTTAACTAGGAAAAACTATACAGAGATACTCAAGAATGTAGGACTTTATCTGTTACAATACCAACTTGCAGAACCAAGCTGATCTTGAGCAGGGGTGTTAGCATATGTTATATCAGTTAGTAATATTTCTATTACTAGCCGTTAGTCCTACCTGTTGGTATTCACTCTGTATAAATAGAGTTGTATGTTATTCTAGCTAGATAGGGAGTAATATACTGTACAGAATATAGAGTTACGCTGATTGTATTCTTTCTTCCTGAATAATACAATACAAGATACTATGCATCGTTTCTGTTCTTCTCAAGGGATGGGGATTTTGCCCCAAAATCCTAAAACTCCATTGTTGAATGTTGAACTCTTTCGTAACTTTATTTTAGTTCTTGCTCTTGATGAATGATCATTGTTGACCATTTATGGCTTTTAAGCATATCAACTTGTGATTTGGGGATTTGCTTAGGGTTTTGCCCATTTTTTCACTTTCTAACTCTTTTCTTTTCCAGTTAGAGTCTTTTTTTTACCGGTTTAACTTAAAAGTACCGCAAATATGAAAAAAAACTCTTAATTGGCCACTCATACGCCCTCATCGACATTAATGTCATCCGGGTTTCGCTATCTGCGTATTTAGGAAAATTAATGTGTTTTGGGCACTGTTTGTAATATCATAAGTTTCAGGTGAATATTATCATTTTTGAAAACATTTTCGGGCCGTTCGTTCACAACAATTCGTGCTTTGATGGAGATTAATCTACTTTTTTGCAAAAAGTAGATGACAAGCGTCAACTTTAGATTGGATAAAAAAGTAAACTCAGGACAGTTGGCTAACTAACATTCGTAAACCATATGTAGATTTAAGAAAACGCAGGAATATTTGTGTTTGCCAGCCATGAACGAACGCTTTAAAGGAAGCACAAAAAAGTCATTATCAGATTACATGAATTGGAAACACGATTACGTTTATTGACCTTAAAACTATGAAAAATCTTCTTTTTGCACCCTTAGTTACAAATCTTTGTGATATATCATGAATTTGGAAAGTTTTTTGGTATCCCAAAACTATTTTTAAAATGTAGTGTTTCATGAATTAGAGCGTTTGTCATTAATTTTCCCAAAAATACTATAAAACTCTTTAAGCAACTCTAGTTGCACGTTTCTGTTACACAACACATCCCTCTCGCTTCATTTTACTCACTCGACATAGCTTCTCGTACTGACCGGGCACATCGATTCCCTGCTCTTAAATAACCTCGTTTTGCCCAACCTGATACTGAGCACGTAGGATTTCTGGAGGCCGGATGCTAGAATCTCGGTTTTCCTGGAAATCGATTTGATTTTGGCGCAATGGGAGCGAGTCGGAAGTTGCAGGGCGAGATAGATCGGGTCTTGAAAAAGGTTCAAGAAGGTGTTGAGCTCTTTGATAGCATATGGAACAAGGTAATTTCCCTTCCCCTCTCTTCATCCGAACTCACCCCGAATACATGACATTGCCAGTGTTGTTCCGAAGCTTTTATCTTATTTTGAAGCATCTTCATCGGTTTTGAGCTCGCTAGGGTTTAATGTAATGGGTCACAATGCCTAGTTGGAGCATCTTCCTGCATTTTCTGGTTGCTCTCGTCGCATCGCACTTATCTGTGATTCGTTTCTCAGGTTTACGATACCGATAATGCGAATCAGAAGGAGAAGTACGAGGCCGACTTGAAGAAGGAAATCAAGAAATTGCAGAGATACAGAGACCAAATCAAGACATGGATACAGTCTAGTGAAATCAAGGATAAAAAGGTTCTTCCTTCTACCGGCTCTTATGCATTCAATTGTACAACACTCTTGGCGGCCTGCTATTTTTTTTCTTCATGCTTTTCCGAACGACTAATATTGATCAGTGGCGAATTTTGAGTAACTGTCGTAATGCTGAGCCGGTTAATTTACTCTTTTGATGGTTATTGTCAGTTCATATGCTAGGTGCTTTCCCGAAATTAGGTTCTTAATCAAATCAAATACTATTGTGCCTACTATTTCTTACCCTTAGGGTTCTATCCACAGATGAATTATATTGAAAGGATTCACCCATTTTTGTAATCCTTTGGCTAATTATTTTGGGAATAAGGCTTTGATGTTGTGTTGTTGTAGTGGTATCTGCTCATTTTTCCTGTCACCCAGATGTTCGTTTTTACTTATTATATATGCTTATTATGAATTTGACAATCCTTTTTTTTGTGATATATTTTGACATAGGTTAGTGCATCTTATGAGCAGGCTCTCATTGATGCTCGGAAACAAATAGAGCGTGAAATGGAAAGATTCAAGATATGTGAAAAAGAGACCAAGACAAAAGCTTTCTCAAAAGAAGGTCTAGGTCAACAGCCTAAAACGGTGCTAATCCAACAATACCTTATCTTTCTTTATCGAATTTGTATTGGCTGGCATTCCCTAGCATAATATTGGTGTTTGTTTGCTATAGGACCCCAAAGAAAAAGCTAAGTCAGAGACAAGGGACTGGATAAACACTGTGGTACATACTGCTTGTATATGCTCCCACTTCTTCAAATATCTCCCTTTATGCTCAAGGGAGAAATTTGTGGTTCATAGGTTTCATGCGGGATCTGGGTTCTTTTTTATCCCGAGAAATATTCTTGCTAAGGGAACCCCTTTGCACTTTCTGGTTATCAATAGTTGTTTCTGTTTGATGATATCTTGAAAATCATCTATTTGATTATTTTCTAGGGAGATGCTTCTTTATACCAATTGCCATTTGTCATTTTGTGGCATCAATTGAATGGAAAAGAAACTGTGCATCTGATTTTTACTCATCGTCATGTAGTAGGAAGTGTAAACTGATTACCTTTTCAATTCCTGAACTGTTTGATTGACCACACGGAATCGGTGCATTGTTGTGTATGCTTTCACCCGTTTCAGATGTCGGTACCTTCCAGTTGAGTTTATTTGGCTATGTAGGTTGGAGAGTTGGAGTCTCAAGTGGATACCTTTGAAGCAGAGATGGAAGGCTTATCAGTAAAAAAAGGAAAGACACGACCTCCAAGACTGGTGAGATAAGATTCTACATAATTGTTTGTATGTCTTTTACCTTCTAACTTCTTGCTGATGAATGTGTTTCTCAATGTAGGTGCATTTGGAGACCTCTATTACGCGTCACAAGTCTCATGTCATGAAGTTGGAGCTCATTTTGAGACTTTTGGACAACGATGAGTTGAGTCCTGAGCAGGTCAATGAAGTCAAGGATTTCTTGGATGATTATCTTGAACGCAATCAAGTGAGTTGAAAACATCGTCACATGTAAAGTATGGTCTGTTTTGCATTCCAGGGTTGGTAGCTTTTTTTTTTCTTTCTAATTTATCCATGCAAGATGCAAATTTGGAATTATTATGTGTGCTAGGATTCTTTGTTTTTCCTCATGCCATCTTATTTTTATGATGATCTTGACTGTTCGTAATATACCCTTCTGTAATTTCCCCCTCATTACAGGAGGATTTTGATGAATTCAGTGATGTTGATGAACTCTATAGCTCCTTGCCTTTGGTTGACACTCTTGAAGATCTTGTGACAATTGGACCACCTGGTCATGCTAAGGTCTCTCCAATCTTATCCCATTATTTCATGTTTGAACTTGAATTTGGGTGATGGACATCATTGGTTCTCACTGATTGTATTTTTTTGTATGTATATTGTGATGATGTCAATGACTGAACTGATTTTACTTTTTTATTGTTATTCGGTCTAAAAAACAATTGTCATCACTTGTGTGGGCCATTGCACAATCTTCACTCTTGAACTCTTGATATTCAGGGAATGAAGCCTCAGGTTTGGATGTTCATACTTTCTAGATGCTATCTTTTGTATGCTTACACATTCACAAGCACGCTCACAACTGTTCTTAATATGATAAGATGTGTATGATAAGGCTGAATGCACCCTTCTAGTATGTTACTTTATATCAGCATCCTATAAACTCTCTGCTGCTGTCTCTTTCCCTGAAATTGTGCTTGGTAACATATCAATGCTGCTGAAGGAGAATGACAGTTTGTTCCTCTAAATGGAAACCTTGTAAATATCTGTATGTATTTTGCTATGGAGATAGAAATTTCAGTTGTAATTGGGTAGAAGGCTTTGGCAGTGATGCTCTCACGAATGTTGGCTTAGTGTGTTGCTTTTCGGTCTAAATCATACCTACTATCCATGTTCTTGGGAAAGCTTCTGAATGTGTATGTCTAGAATTTCAACGGTTCTTCCATTAATTCCAATTCCATAGTGATTACATTCTGTCTAGGGCTTTCCACTTGTGTGAGATGGTCTGGATGGATTCAATTCCTTTTTTGTTGCCTCTCTGTGTAGTAATGGTGTTCTTCAACGCTTATGTTGGCCTATTCCTTATAACCACTTGGTCCCTCAGAAACTAAGATCATCATGTTATAGTCTCTTCAATTCCCTAGCTATTTGGCTGCAACATTTGAGATGAACATACAGTTCTCATAAGAGTAAACACAATCAATAAAACATGTTTGGGTTGGCCAGATGAAATAACTTTGAAGATTGATAATGCAAAACAAACAGGAAAATTTTCATGTTATTGAGTAATCATCATTGAGAATTCTCATAACATGTTTGACCTGGAAAAGACTCATCAAAAGTTATAGGAAACAGGTTTTAGTCACATCATACATAGCTATCCTAGAGATATTTTCCTTGTATAAGCTTAAAAATGATCTTCTAAAAGCAGGTGCTTTCCAAAAGCTTCTGTTCCTTAAACTTCCATGGTCATTACCAATGATCCTCAATGATATACAGTAGCATTATCAAAACAAGGAAAAACTAAAGACAAACTGTGCAGTTAGATGTAGTTGAATCCAAAAGATGGTCAAGCTGCCCATTTTTCTTCAACTCTCTCACCACCATTCTGGTAGCAACCTTGGCTGGTAGTGTCAAACTCACCCCCCTGTTCACCTCCAGATTATTATTGGTACATTGCACAATTTCTTTTCCATTTTTTGATGTAAATGTTATTCAGTGTGGGAATGCTTTTTTTATACAGATGGTAACCTTATTTTCAATAGTTAAGAGTGCACTGGTGTACTTCTAAGTGTATTATCATTGTATTCCTTATGCTGTGCTTGGTTTCCATTCATTTGAATGAGTAGAGCAGAACACACAAATTCAATAATTTTTGTTTCTTCTAGTAAACATAAGACCAACACTGGGAACAGTATATTCATTCATATTTTTGGTAACTTATCATTTTTCTCTTGTTTAGAGTTTCTCGGACAAATGTGAATCTATTGTTTGCCCCATCCTTCATTATATTTCCTTTCCACTGCTATAGAAGAATTCTACGTTTTGTTTTGGTAGGGTGGTAGTGGTGGAAGCTCCATTCTAACTCTGAAGACGGGTTCTTCTTCACATACTCCGGTATGATATCTTTTTAAATTGGCCTGCTACAGATGACATTTCCCTCCTGAAGAAGTATTATTGTCTTTTCTGCACGTTTGATGACCGTGAGCAGTGCTCTTGTTTTTCCTCTGATTTAACTTCTCCAACATCTTCTGTTATACTCCCTCCAATTCAGAAAAAGTGTCATTGTAGTTTCTAGTTTTTGTTCAAGAAGAAATGTCATTTTAGCTTTTTTAGGAAAGACTTTCCACTGATGCCCCTAGTAGACATGCAAAAAGAAGTCATTGCTCACTTGAAAAGTGAAAACTAGCAAAAACGGTATTTTAGAAAATTGAATAGGGGCACATAACAGTTTGACCTACCTTCTTAATATGCATGCAAAGAGCTAGAACAACAATTTTTGAACAGAGGGAGTATAGAAATCTTACGGGAGTATAGAAATCTTACATGCCTAATGGTTGGTATTTCAACTTGCAGTTTCTGCTGCCTTAACTTTGACTAGAAAATTATACTTTTCATGCTTGGGCAAGCAGTGACATCTATTCTGTTGGTTTCAAGTTCAGTATGAAATGTGATATTATTAGTGCTGTGTCTTAACAAAGTAAATCTGCCACATCCTGCTCTTCAGTTTGATTAATGGTGATTTGGCTTCTTTTTGGCAGGCTGTTGCTACCTCCCCTCATAAAAGTGTTCCTGTCGTTGAACAAAACGAGGAGGTGAGTGCTCTGGATAGCACTTTTGATGTTCCACCAAGGACTCCACCTTCCAAGAGTAATGTAGTCTGTTCTTCCAATCTGGTTACCACCATAGCAAGTCATACAAGTACAGGCCCGGTAAACATTCCTCAGTCTGGGGTATCTACTTCTTCTACTGTCACAAGCACAATATCTTCTCGGGGTGCTCCTGAAATTTCAGTTCCTACTGCATCATCTTCTCTTAATCCTACTATTGTTTCAAAAGAAGAGGAAGTATCAAACGTTCCAGTTCGAAGACCGTCTCCTGTTGTGGAGACTGGACTAGCCCGTGGAATGGGCAGGTCCGGCATAACTAGCCAGCCTGCTGCTAACAATATTCTAGGTTCTGCCCCCCCTGTTTCCAGTGGTGCCATGACTCTCGGTACTGCCCCACTGGCATCTGACGTGGCGAAGAGAAATATTTTAGGAGCTGATGAGAGGCTTGCAAGTAGTGGTATGATGCAGCTCTTTTGTTCTCCCTGAGGTATATAATTATGATTTACTCATTAAATTGAGGGACCTGGGTTTGCTGATCTAGTGATGCTGCAGTTGTTTCCGGTAGAGCCTTTTCTCCATCTGTCTCTCCTGGGATGCAGTGGAGGCCTGGAAGTACTTTCCAGAATCAGAGCGAAACGGTCAGTTATTTTTCGCCTATTCACTCTGTGAGCTTGACATCTTTTTGGGTATTGATGTTCACAATTTTTGTTTTGGAGAAGGCAATAATTTTTTTATACATGGTGAGGTAATGGAAATCAATTACACATCTACAGCATCCTGTTTCAATCAAATATAAGAAGTCTCTATTACAATCCTTACTGAAGTAAGACGAATTTTCACTTGCTTAATTGAAGAAAAACAACCCTAAGCAGTACTATTTTCCCCCAATTTAACCCTATTCCTAGAGACCCAAATGTGATTAACCCACAGCAGAAATACAGGCCTTGTAAATGGCAAGAAGTGAAAATTTGTCTTCAACAGCGGAACCACTGCTACCCATCTTTCCATGTCCATTGGCAGTTACATATCCTACCAATCTAAGACTTTCTGAAAGACCTTTAATAGAAAGTGCACTGAAAATATAGGTGAGAAGCAGATTTAGGGTCTGACCAAATGGACATGTATTTTCCTTGAATTGTAGATGCATGAATCATTAGGTTTGTGCAATAAGGTAAAATGATGTTTGTCGTTTTTCATTTGTGTTGAGGATTTGACAGTAGAATATTTTAAACGTCTGCTTGGGAAGAGTAGGATGTCAGTTGGATAGCTTAGGGCCACTTTTGGTTCAGAAAAACATTCTAGATGTTGAGAAACTGATTTGTTCTAAAATATTTTCAGTGGACTTATCAATGACCAACTCTAAGTTAATATTGTGACTTTGAGCTAGAGTGTGTTTGCTTTTCTTCCAGGGCCAGTTTCGAGGAAGGGTTGAGATCGCGCCTGATCAGAGGGAGAAGTTTCTGCAAAGACTTCAGGAAGTGCGGCAACAAGGCCATAGCAATATTCTTGGAATGTCGACTATCGGTGGAAATCATAAGCAGTTCCCTGGACAGCCTCTCCAACAGGTTTTATGGTTTCTCATACCCTGCTGTTTTTCTTTTCTTTTGTATCTTAAGAAAAATGTTACTGTCATATGCTGAACTTCTTGCTTCTAAAGTCCGCTTTTCCAACTTGAATCAATAAACCTTGCAAGCAGGGTGGAGTGGTTGACCTTGGATCGACATGACCTATAAACCTCCGACCCAAATTGACCCGAAATAAAATTGGGTTAACCTGTGTACCCCTCGTTCATTAACCCGGCATAGTGGGTCAGTTTAGATTGGTTCTGGTTTGGGTCTAATTAAAAGATGTGTTTACAATGACCTAAAAATGAAACAGGTCGAAATCCCTTGGCACTAACCCAACACAAAAATTAAGTTGGTCAAACCAAACCTTACTTTAAAATCAAATAGTTTAATGTCTCAACCTAAACCCGCTATACACGGTTCAGGTTTTTTGTTTAGGGTCAAAATGCCTCCTGAAACAACTATTTTTGTCTTCCTTCCACTGTCTTTCATATTCCGGCAGCGTTGATCAATTCTTCTGATGTATTTACCTGTGATACCTTTTTGTGGGATAACAGTGTTGTAAGTTGCTATGCAATGACTATACAAACTGCTTGAACATTGATTTTGATCCGTCAGACACCAAAATTTAGTGCCACCACCTGTTATCTTCTCTGGGATGAGCTCAAATCTTCCTACTTGTTGACTAGCATGCATGTTATTGACTGTGATAGAGGGCACAAAAAAGAGAAGGCGTCTAAAGGATATAGTTTATTATGCTATTTCTCTTTTAGTTCTACCCCTGATTCTCCAAAATTATGCAAACGTGATTGGATTAGAAGATTAATCCTCCTATTTATCTACTAAAGTGACCAGTCATTATCCTTCAAGTTGTTCACTGCCCTTTACAATTCTGAACACTTCCTTAAGTAGGCCTTCCTTACTAATTACGTACATGCCTTCAACTAATAGGGAGTACAATCACTTCAATGCCAAAACACGCCATCTTCAGCAACTTTTTAGTCTGTGGCATGCTAGAATCTCTCTTTCTTTTTGTGGGCTTTTGTCTGTAACTGGCTAGTGTATGAGATACTGTCAAAGTATAAGCTAATTGCTTCATATTATTTCTGTTATACCTTCTACTTCGATATGTAGAAGCTCAAGGAAATCTTTGACAGAAGATATAATCTGGGGTTTAGGAGTTTTGAATTGGTTTGACTGATGTAAATGCTGTTTTGCTATTTTCGGATAGCCCTCCTAGAGTCTTTTTGATTTCTTCTACTTGTTGTTTGGTGTGGCTTGATACTTTGTCATATAGGTCTCCTCCTCGTTTACTTCAAAACTTGATAAGGGTAAATATGATCTTACTGATTGTACATATCTTCAAGTCGTGTTTTCACCTTTTCAATATTGTAAATAAGCATCCTTGTGTGTTGGTTAATATATTCATGTTTGTTTCATCTATCTACAATAATTTTGTCAAGTATTTGAAATGTGTTGATAGCTTTATCTTTAACCTGGTGGTGTAATGATATTTTTACAGCTAAATTCTCAAAGTTCTTCAGTGACCTCTCAAGTTGGTCACAGCCTTGGAATCCATCCACCTGGTTTGAACACCCCCACATCTTCTGCTTTACAGCAGCAAACTTCTGTTTTACAGCAGCAACCTTCTGTTTTACAGCAGCAACCTTCTGCATTACAGCAGCAACCTTCTCCCATAGTTCAGCAGGCAACTCAGCAAGGATCCTTGTTGACTGGTGTGAAGGATGCTGGTAAAATCTAGTCTATGGTGTTTGTCTAATCTCCCACTTTTTAGGTACTGTTCTTGGAATTCGTATTGGGTTGATTTTTGTTATTCGTATGATATGGTTGTTCTAGATGGTGGCCTGGCTGTTGATGAGCAACAACAGCAAGTTTTATCTGATGAGTCAAATACTGAAAATAACTCTGGTTCTGGTCTTTCTAAAAATTTGATGACTGATGGAGATTCCAAGGCTATATACTCATCAAGGATGCTCCTGTAAGTTTATTTTCATGTAACATATTTGTTTATATGCACTTCGTATTACACCTGTTGAGAGTATAGTTTTATGTAATCTTATAACATCTGTAGAACATATATAAAGAATTAGATATTTTGCGTACCTTATTTTATTCCCCTTGTTTGTGAATGGTTGAGGGCTATGAGAATTCGGTTGCTGTTCATGATTTTGTCTAAGCTTGAACTAAATAGGGAGAGCCTACATAATTATTGGATTTCAGGCTGGAGGTGTATCTAGCTCTATGGTTGAATCCTCCCAGCTGCAGAGAGATGTTGATCTTTCTCCTGGGCAACCTTTGAGACCTTCCGGCAGCCTTGGTGTTATTGGTCAAAGAAGTGTATCTGATCTTGGTGCCATTGGTGATAATCTTGGTGCAACAAGTTCAAATTATGGGGTAGTGCGTGATCAAATGTACAATTACAGGATGCTTGAAGCTTCGTATAACAAAATGCCTTTGCCGAAAGACTCAGAACGGACAAAGAGCTATAATCCAGTAAGCAATTTTTGGTTATCTAGATGGCCAGTATAGTTGTTGGCTGTTCTAGGCGTGCTCTAAAAAAATTCCTAATTTTTTCAGAGGCACCCTGCGGTGACCCCGGCAAGCTATCCTCAAGTTCAAGTTCCGTTTGTGAACAACCCTGCCTTCTGGGAACGCATGGCATTTGATCCTGTTAATGCTGATACCTTGTTCTTTGCATTTTATTTTCAACCGAATACATACCAGCAATTTTTGGCTGCGAAAGAGTTGAAGAAGCAAGCATGGAGATACCATAGGAAATATCATACTTGGTTTCAACGGCACAAGGAGCCGGATGATGCTACTGATGAATATGAGAAGGGGTCATATGTGTACTTTGATTGTCATGTTAACGAGGACGAGCAAGGGTGGTATGTGATTTTCTGCATTCTTTCTTTCTTTGGTTTTCTGAGACTGATGGATTGTGTTTGTTCAGTGGTGAGTGTTGTTCACCATATTTATATGATACTATATTTTTTGTGATTTAATAATGTTGCAGGTGCCAGAGGCTGAAGCATGATTTCGTTTTCGAGTACAGCTACCTTGAAGATGAACTGATTGTATAGGGTAGAATGAATATATAGAATGGTGGCATACCTCAAAATTTCAGCTCGCCCTGGATTGTATACTATATCTCCGGTCTTTGGGTTTAGTTCTTCTATTAAAATGAATTAAGTCAAGTCAGTGATAGGGTGTTTGATGGATGGAGGAAGAGTGGAGTCCCGTTTTCATTCGAATGTAACGAAGTTTAGTTGTTAGATGATTTAGTTTGTAGAAGTTATAATCAGAATCAATTGAGATAATTTCCTTGTGAGTTTCCATTCTCTCCTTCTTTGGTCGTTTATGGGTTTTATATATGTGGTATGATTCACAACTGAGATGCGATGTTATGCTTTAGTTCAACAAGATTAGAGGTCTGTTTGGCCGTCAATAAATCAGGTATGGTGTGGAGTGATATTGACCATTTACTGTTTGTTTTGTTCATTAGCATTAATGATAATGATAGTGATAGTGGTTTTGATTGATGTACATGAGCTCCAATGACAAACAACTCTGCTATTGTAAGTGTGGTAATTGATTATATCAAGAATACGGTGAGTTTTTGAAAAATCAACGCATTACATCCTTTTACAAGTAGTATGCGTTTATTTAAATCAAGGTATGGTGTTGGCCTATCAAATTTCACTATTCATCACATGGAGATGTTGGCACGCTAACTAACAAAGTGATAATGTATTGTCCATGTTTGTTCTTTTCTAAAAGAAATGTTTACTTTGGCGTCTAGTTAGTTTCGTTTACCTTCAGAAGTTGTAGTACGTCCACTTTTGATCCTTTTGCTGCCAAACTGGGCAAAAGGGTTACTCTGCTTTGCTTGCTTTGAAAGTGAGAATTTCGGATTTATGGATGGTGCTAGGAGTTCCATTTTCGATGAGTGTCTCTTTCCCTAAGCTAGCTTCCTTCCTTTTGAAAGAAAGTGCACACATTTTCTTTCAAAAAAGCCGAAGCTTATGGGTCTCTCTTTTTTTTTAATTGCCCTAAGAAATTACTAGTTATTGACATGGTTGCAAAAACAATTTAGATGATTTCTTTTGAAATAGCATTATTTTGTGCATTAATCTAATAAATAGTATCTTATAACTGTTAAAATAACTATTCGTTAAATAGAGTCTTATAGGGAAGTAGGCTGGAGATCCCATGTACATTTCTTTTCATTTATAGATAACTACCCATGTCTATTAAATTAAATTTAAATTTTGTGGATAGGATTGAAATAGGATAGAGGCTCCATCACTCTGTCTCTTTCTCTTATGTTGCATCATCTGCATGGCATGGCATCACCACCGCAAATTCTTAAATGATTTTTACATCAAAATAACTGAAATATTTTATTTACTAAGTAGGACCACCGTCCATATCCCTTTATATATTTATAAAGTGATAACCGACCAGACCCAAATCCAACTCAGAAGTCGCCGGCAACGTGCATGGAAACAGCTCACGAGATCTTATATGGCGATTCCGTTACCATAAATCTGTATGTATACGAAGTGGATTCCACGTTACCTTATGCTACTACCCGCAATGGCACCCGTAGGTTCCTTCGCTTCAGTAGAAATCAGAAGCTTGGGTTATTAAATTTGTGGTCACTAAGTATACCTGAATAAATTTAAAATTAGTACCCATCTCATCTGTTTTAATGACCACTATTTTATAAATTATTAGCATATCGATCGTTTCCTCATACAAAAACAAATAATCACTCACAAATCATCCGACTAATTTAGTCTATTAAGTGGAAGCAGTTTGATTCGTGACAATTACAGTTAAACTAAGATTCTATTATCTTCACCATTTTAACATCACGAATAACGACAATGAGCATGAGGTAAACCTTACAATTATTTGCCCCTTCTCTTATTTTAGTTATCATATATACTAACTGTGTTGTTTTTTTTTTCTTTTTGTACTTACAATTGACTATATAGCTTATCAATGATCTACTCATTATTTACTTTATATTTATTTTTAATAATCTATTAGTTTAAGCTATCAACTAGTTATATAGAACTACTTAAGACATCAAATGAAGTTTCTTTTGTTAGAATTAATGTTAATCTATTGAGTTCCCTTCTGAAGTTGAAATACCCCGAACTTAATTAGGGTGATAAATTCCTAATCCAATATTTAGGGCCTATTAGTGCCTAATGAATTTGGCAAAAGAATAAATCCAAAAGAAACAAGAAAAACGCTTAAAAAGCGAAAAACGCTAAATTGACGTTAAGTGACCCTAAGAGAATACGACCTCGACAAGAGTATTAAATGGATTTTAAAGGCTTAATAAGGCCTAAATAATATATGGGGACAATTCCGAAAAATGGATCCAATAATGTGTTAAAACACTAATAAGCTTTAGCGCACGTTTTTCGAGAAAACCCGAAAACGTAACTTTTAGTGGGTCAAATGAATCCGTACAAATTATAGTTCATCAAATAACTATAAATAAACATTAATGGAAGCTTAAGAGCCATTAAAATTAAAAACGAGAAAATTCCAGAAAACGGGCCCGGTTAGTGATAATGCTAAAACCGGGTAAATAAACGAGCGTTTTCTGTAAAAGACGAAAAACGCTCCAGTTTGTACATATATGTGGGGGCGGTTTTTAAAGATTAAACAGCCCACTCACACACACTAATAAGCTAGAAAGAAAAGAAAGAAGAAAGGAAAAGCAAAAAAAGTACAAAACTACCTTTTCCCTCTCTCTCCTCCATTTCTTTCTTTTCTTTCCTCTCTTTCTTCCTCCCAGCCGATTTCTTCCCCTCCCTTCTCCTTCCTTGCAACAGCCCCCTTCCTCCATGGCTGTTCAAGCTTTCATTGGCTTGCCCAAGCTCCATTAGAGCTCAAATCACAAAAATAATCACATATTCTTCATCCCCTCAACTAGCTCTATCATTCTCCTCTTTTAAAATTCCTAAAGGATGATGAACTTCATCTCCATGGGTTTCCCCATTTGAAGAGAAAATGGCATCAATGAGTATCTTGGAGTCTCCTCTCTCTCCTAAGGTAAAAATCTTCAAGAAAAACTCATTTTTCTTCACCTTCCTTTCTTGACCGATTTTGCCCCTCTTTAATACCTCTATTTCTTCTTGTTTTAGAGCATTGGTTCAACACTCCAATGGTGGTGGAACCCTCCTTTTGATCATGGGTGAAAACTCCTCGTAAGCCTCCAAAGGTAAAAACCCTAACTTTGAGCTTTAAACCCCTCTATTGAATTTGAGTGATTCTAAGGGTTTAGAATTTTAATTGAACTTATTTGTGTTCCTTGGGTGTTGGGATGGAGTTGGCAACTCCATTCCCACTTGTCCGAATTTGAGAAGAGGAGAACAAGAGGAGAATCAAAAGAGGAATTTGTGAGCTTAAGGTAAAAACTCACCTTAATGCTTGTTTAGATTATTTAGAACTTGGGATGGGTAATTAATGGAATAAAACCAAAACTTATGATAGTAATGTGTTGGTTGATATTCGAGAGAAATTTGTGAGATTTGTGATTTAAGGCCTAGGTGCCATTGCTTTTGAATTTGGAGCTATATTGTTGCTTGCATAATTTGGATTGATATTGTGTGCTGGTAGGACCCTTGAATGGTGTGGCTAGTTAGGATTGAATTTGATGGGAGTTGATGAATTTGGATATGTAAGGTTTGTGGGGAGGTTATGGCAAAAGTTTGGTAAGAAAAATAATGTTTTAAGATGACTTAGTGAATTGAGGAACCTAGGTGTTTGTGGTGTTGAGTAGAGTGGAGTGGTAGCCTTGAAATGATACATGGAGAATGGATAAGAGAGAGTGTAAATCTGTAGCATAATGATGTTGGCAACTTGGAATTTCTAGGAAATGAGTTAGTGCTCTTAGTCATGGAAATGGAGAGTGAACTTGGGCATAGTAGTGCAACTATCTAGGATTGAATTGGAATGGTCAATAAGAGATTTGGTAAGTTTGGTAGGAGGTAGGAACTATCAAAAGGAAATAGAAATGCCCAAGTGTGCAAAATGCAAGAATGTGGAAAGTGAGTTTGTTGAATTTGAGCAAGAATTGGGTGGTGGATTAAACCAAAGATTTGGAGAGTTTATAGCATGTTTTGAGGTGTTTAATTATGTAGGAAACTTATGGGAAGTTTATGGAATGATTAGGGTGGATTAGGGTTGATTTGGGGTTGAAAAATCCACTAAGTAGCAGTTTTTAGCAGGGTCCGAGACCTAGGATATGTACCAAGTCCCGGACCGCATCAAAAAAATGGTCGAGACTGAAAACTGGGATTGGTCCGGGACCTAGGTCCAGGACCAAGTCCCGGACCACAAGCAAAAATAGGCCGAGAGTACACAAAAACATTGGTCCGGGACTTTGGGTCCGGACCAAGTTCCGGACTACCCCAAAATGCCTAGAAAGTGTTTTTAAGGGTTCTCTAAACATGGGGGATTGAATGGTGTTGTTTTAAGAGTTGTTTAGGAGTTGTTTGGTGACCTTTAAAGGTCCTAAGAAGTGTAAACAAGTTTGAGGAGTGATTGAGAAAGTTGTGAGTTTAAGTACACTAAGTTAAACCGATATACGGGATAACGTGGTAAGTACGGGAGTAGCAATTATGTACATGCCGTAATGCTTTATTATTAATGAACCATTTGGCATGTAGTCAGTGGTTCAAGAGTAAGATTCGAGGAACAAGGGTGAACCAAGGAACGTGAGAACACCGGTAAAGTTAACCCTGGTGAAAGGTATGATTTTCTCATGCTCTGTATCCTAACTTGGTTACCCTTTGTGTGCTTGTTTGATTGTGTGATCACCTAACAAGATACAATGCACGAACGGATTGTTTGCACTTATTAGTGCTTGTGTTGTATTGTTGTTTGTTGGATTGCATTTTGAACTAAGTTTGTATAATTCATGAAATGGGAATTGTGAATGAATTGCTTGAATGTGATTGTGTATGGTAGTGCGACTCATAGTTGAGTCTGTTTGAGTAGAGACTCGTAGAAGAGTCAGGTTGCGAACTAATAAAAGGTGGAAACACACTACAACTATCGAACCAATATACGGTAACATAAACCTATGAACTCACTAGAACGTGAGAAAGTATACGGGTAGTAACCTCCCGATAACGGTTAGAGAACTGAATTGATTAATCCACACAACAAATAATAGTGGAAGTATATGAGTAACCTCTATCCAGAGGATTGATAATTGTTCAAATTAGAACCTTGAGTAAAGTAAGCATGGTAAGGGATCACCAAACCCCTTAGAGATATAGTCGAACCCCAATGAGAGGAACCGACTAAAATGAACAATGTCACGAACATGAGAGTATTCAATAAGTTGGGTAAAACCTTAAATCTTAGAATACTAGACATTGAGGAATTCCCTAAGCCAATAGATGTTATCGAGAGAGATACCTTTGGCTAATCCATGAGATTGTGAATGACTCTGAGAGAGGGTTTTGGGAATTTGAGTAGTCCGGTAGAGAACTAGACACTTGTGAACTTGAGAGCTAAATGCATAGCTCCTTTTGTATTTGTAAGCCTGATGGTGGGTCTTTGTATGACCCTGCCCGGAGGTCGTGGCTAACTTAAAAGATGCCTTGAGTATTGAGTATTGAATTGGGAACTTGAGTATTTGAGTATTGGAGTATTGATTTGAGTGTGTGAGTATTGAGAAGTGAGTTGTGACTTGAGAGACTTGAGAATTCGAGCTTGAGTGGAGAAATGAGTTAATGTTGTAGAACTTGTTGAGATTGTGAGTAAGAGTACCCCAGAGAGTGGGTAAGACAATGAGCAATGAGTAAGGCATAGTGAGGTAGAAACCCTCAAAGCCTAAGTGTACAACGAATTAAACTAACCTCCTGATGTGTGTGTTAGTTTGGTTTCTTCGTTGAACCTTGTTTGTGTTAAAATACATATATAATGTATTGATGCCTTGCATGCTGTTTTGAAATAAAATGAATCGCATGCTCTCGACCAAAGTCGGCGTACCCTCGCTAGTACGCGGGGTATGCGGAAGTCATATGCAGCAATTTTGCTGAGCCCCTTGGGGCACTGTTTTTATTTTACAGGAACATTGGAGCCGATCACCGTTCGAGAGTAGGACGGGGTTGACACTAAGCATGGGTAGTTGTTTAAGAAATTACGCTTGTTGTATTGTGGAATTGTAAGGCCGACATGTGGTCAATATTGGGAATTGTAATAGATACTCGGTATAGAATTGAATGAGGTGTGTATTTGTATTGTTGTTGATTTGGCTAATGAATGGAGAGGTATTTGTATAGTTGGTTTGTAGTACTCGATATAAGACCCATCAGACCGATGTTGTTGTATTTAAGTTTGGATTGGCCTTGTTAGTCACGTGGGTGACTAACGGCATTGTTTCACCCCCGATTGTATTGGAATTTCCGCTGCTTGTGTATTGGTAATGGAGACGGGTTAAGAGTTAATTGTGTGATTACCGGTAGGGGTGTTACAGAGTAAATCGGTTATGTCTTTCAATTAATGTCTTATTCATGAAGAGTTTTAGGGAAGTTGAAGGTGCATTAATCGGGACATTTATGCGATTCAAATTAATGGCATCTGAAGCGTTTCTAAAGTCATGAGGAAGTTAAAATCCTTGAAATAAGAAGTTAAGACTTTTGACTTTCTAAATACCCCTAGTAACTCTAATTTAGGATCATTTCTACTCATGGGGATCACATCCAAGAGAGTGGTTCTATGGGAACTCAAAGGGACTCGGGTAAAAACATCAAGAGAAACACGGGAAACACTGGTTGATGAGTTGGTTAGGTAATCCTCATTCTCTTAATAAAAATTGCTCTATCTCCTTCCGTGGACGTAGGTTCATGTTTGAACCGAACCACGTATATCCTTGTGTTACTAACTTTATCATTACATTACATTATTTTATTTTCTTCGATAACCATGTCGATCTCACCATGATTCTGGGGAAATAGGCCCAAATCCTAACACTTGTTTTAGAGAACTTATAAAAAGAAAGAAATTGTATGAGAGAATCATGTTATAGGTTCTGTTTAGTTCAATATATTTACATTTTGGTTGTAATTATTTTGTATAGTTTTTTTTTTTTTAATTGAGGCGCGAAGCCGAATACACCGCAGAAGCGGGAAACAACATAACAGTCAAAATCAGAGAGCAAAAAACCATACATACACATACCTCTCAAAACTACCCTACCACCCTTACACAAATCCTACGACTTTAACATTTAGCTCTTGCTCTACTCTTGCCTCTTCATGCAACCTTACTAGACCGGGAAAATTTGCTAAAGCCTAAAGGTCACTTTGTTAACCCTACCAACCTCCTAGAGCTAGGTCTAGTGGTGGTCCGTGAGCAACTATCAGAGTCAGCCCCTGCTCCCTCCTTAGGGTCCTGGCATCTCTTGCGCGCTTGCTCCCTATGCTCGCAGATGATATCTTCAAAATTGGTAAGGGCACACTCCTCGCCAAGGACGCGACAACCAAGATCTTTCACAAGCAAAAGAGTCTGCTTTGCTTCTCCTTGACAAACTCCTCCTCAGGGTCACCCTCGCCTAGAGGAATCTCCATCGGACTCAAAGCCAGGAGGAAATTCTGGCTCTTCGAAAAGACTATAATGTCATTTCCTTCCCCTCCTTCCACTAACTGGTGGTTAACGGGAGCACAACTATTAAGTCTTAAACTTGCATCATCCTTAGGACGACTGGTTAATATCTTAGCAACATATATGTAGCTTGTAAGCTAGCCACGATTCCGGTTCCGACCGGTTCCGGGACCGTTCCGTTTCTGAAGGCTGTATTCGCTTTGAATTCACTCAAAAAACCGGTTTTGGTTTCAGTTCGGTTCCAGATTCGGTTTTAAATTGAATATTTTATGAAATTTTTGAATTTTTTCTAAACTTTTTTTAAAAAATAATTCATAAGGGGAGCAGTAATTAACGTTTATTTTGGCCGATTCAAAGGCGATTCCACTGATTCCGATTCTGGTTCTTCGTATGCATTCTTATACCAAATGTGTCGGTTGCGGTTCAGTCTCGAAGCTCCAATGTATATTCAGATTCACTTTGTTTACATACGGTTCCGGTTCCGGGTCCAACCGGTTCCTGTTCTATTCGGTAACGTTATACAAAATTGTGTTTGATGGTAGAACCTTTTATAGATTTTGATGGTTAAAAAAATCGTAGTTTCATTCAAACAAGTCAAAATGAACAGTATCGCTCTCTCGCGAGGCGATTTCAGAGGAGACGGTCGTTGTCCTCTTTCTCATCTGAATTCCTTCAGTGAGTTTGGCCGCCTGGGAGTTTCTTACATTGGTGGTTTCTATCCTTCCTATCTTCTTCGTGCGAGTCTCAGCCTCGAGTGTGGAGAATTTAGCTTAGCTAGTGTGCCATTGGGGCTAGAAGTCAAGTTTTCCTCTTCGGTGCAGAGATGGGTGATTAGTAGGCCAGATCTCCTCTTCGGTGCAGAGGTGTGGATTCCCGTAATTATCCTTGGATCTGTCTCCGTGAGTTGGGGTGGTGATCTTTTGGCGGGATTTCTCTGCAGGGTTGGTGATTGTGTGGAGTCTAGTTCTTCTCCAGAGAAGGTTTCTGGTGTTGGTGTTTTGTTTCTTCATTGTT
The DNA here is from genome assembly GCA_023374045.1 of Limonium bicolor. NCBI lineage: Eukaryota > Viridiplantae > Streptophyta > Magnoliopsida > Caryophyllales > Plumbaginaceae > Limonium > Limonium bicolor. The sequence goes on along the minus strand of CM041782.1, from coordinate 113,438,998 downwards.
CTTCATCGATTGACACACGAGGAAGATTTGTCTCTGATCTGCTCCTTTTGTTCGCTTTGGCTCTTCCCCGTGAGCCCGTGTCCCCTTGCGTTTGTCAGATTCGTCGACCTGCTAGGTCAGGGTTTGGGGTTCTTCTTCGCCGGCGTCCCCCAGGGTTGGAAAGCAGGATTTGCGGCCAGTGGGTGTAGGCGAAGGCGTCTCGGAGGTGGGGTTTTTTTTCTCCTCTCCGTTTTCTTCCAGGTCGGTGTTTGGGTGTTTCCCTGTGGGGTTCGACTCGCTTGGGTGGTGGTGCTCAATTATTCTGTCGCCCGAGCTTCTGTGTTTTTCTGTCTGGGTGGATTCTAGGAGGGTCAGACCGTTAGCGGATTAATATCGGCCTCTGTTTACTAGTTTTGTGATTGATTCTGAGACTGAGGCAGGGGTGGTCGGTTCAATTGGTCTTCTGTGGGGGTTGGTTCTGATCCGTTTTTGAGTGTGCTGGAGTGGAGCTTGGCTCAATCCCAGAGTGCCTGCGCTCCTGCGGGATTCTTCCTCGTGATTTCTGTCTTGGTGGTTTTGGTTGGCCTGAGCTGGGTGCCGATAGTGGGTGTCTTCCTGGTCTGATTGGGTGTTGGTCGAAGCTTATGTTCTATCCCTCAACCTCGGAGTCAGTGGGGTTGTTTCTGTATTCGGGCTTCGTTTCATTGCTCCAAGCTCTTGTGCTGTCTGCCTAAGGGGATTGTGCTTTTGGCCTCTGTTTGCTTCCCTCGGCAGTTGGTATTTTGCTGGCCTGCTTGTGTTTGTTCGTGTGTTTTGGTTCGGAGGTTGTGGCTGGGTCGGTTCAGATTTGAGGCTCTATCAAAGCTCTTCCAGATGAGTTGTTTAACGCTTAATTGTAGGGGCTTAGGTAAATCAAAGGCAGTCTATTGGGTTAAGAGCTTAATTCTTAAACTTAACCCAAATATCATCTTCCTCAGTGAGACTCATAAGTCGGACATTGATATGGATTCTTTTTTTGGGATGTTCCCTCTATATAGCGGGCTAGCGGTTTCAAGCAGAGGGAGGAGTGGTGGTCTCTGCCTTATGTGGAAAAATTCCCTACGATGTACGATGATCTCTCAATCTAGCATCATATGTCCGCCAGTATGTCTATGCCGGGTGATCTACACTTTTTTTACTGGTTTCTACGGGTGGTCCAATTGGTCTCTTAAGCATTTATCCTGGAAACTGCTCCGAATTCTTGGTAAGCAAGTTAGATTGCCCTGGGTGATTGCTGGGGACTTCAATCAGATTCTGCATGCCTCAGAGAAGATCGGGGGTAGAATCAGGCAAGAGGTATACATGGCCCCGTTCAGAGAGGCTATTAATGAGTGTGATCTCCATGATATCGGTTTCTTTGGAGAGAGTTCTACTTATACCAATTGCCAGGATGGGACTCCCATTCCCACAGTAGATTGGATAGAGTGTTTTGCTCCTCGGCTGGGCTATAGGCCTTCCCCAATATTTCTGTGGAACACCTACCCCGGGAAGATTCGGATCATTGTCCTCTTTTTATCAGGTTCTTTGGTACTCATAAAGTACCGGCAAAAAATTTTCAGATTTGAGAATGGTTGGTGTTTGGATCCCAAGTGTGCAGAGATTGTTACGGATGTCTGGAGTAACAATTATCCTCACATTTCAACTTCTCTGGATGTATGTGCTCAAAGCTAAGTGAATGGAAGGGGTGGTCGATCTCCAAGATTAAATGGAAGATCATAATAAGAAGAAAGAGTTAGGTAAGATCTCTATTAGTGATAGCTCTTTGGGAGCTATCAACAATAGAAAGAGGCTCCTTTTGGAAATTGAGCTACTTTCTTTCCGGGAGGAAATATGGTGGAAGCAACGATCTAGAGATAAGTGGATTAAGGAAGGAGATAAGAATACGGGTTACTTCCATGCGAGGGCTTCCTCAATAAAATCCAAAGAGATCTTTGGTCTTCTGAACTCCGGAAACACTATGCAGTACACTTGGCAGAGTATAGAAGGCATTGCTAGAGAGTATTTCCAAAACCTCTTTTCTTCTTCCCATCCCCAGGTGGATAGCGATTTTTTGGGAGCGGTGGAGGGTCGACTTAATGGTAACTTTATTTCTGAGCTGAGCAGGCCCTATACTAGAGAGGAAATCATTTCCGCTGTGAAACAACTAGGTGCCAACAAAGCTCCTAGGCCGGATGGATTTAATGGTAAATTCTTTACCACCTTTTGGCATATCATTGGGAACCAAGTTATTGATGCAGTCTTGCCTATTCTTAGAGGCCAGCCCCTCCCTGATTCTTTGAATGAGTACTTTATCACTCTCATCCCAAAGATGGCGGGGGCGACGGAGATTGATAAATTTAGACCGATCGCTCTCTGTAACTTTGCGTACAAGATTGCTTCCAAGACCCTGGCTAATAGGGTTCAACATATTCTGCCGCATCTCATCTCCCATAATCAGTCAGGGTTTGTGAAAGGAAGGCTTATTACCGATAATATCATTTTAGCTGGCGAGCTCCAACACTTCTTAGAGAAGAATCAAGCTGTTAAAAATGGCTTCTTTGCTCTCAAGTTGGACTTTAGCAAGGCCTATGACAGATTAGAGTGGAGCTTCCTCCAAGATGTTCTTCTTTCCATGGGTTTCCCTTCTCATTGGACTTCTCCAGTTATGAATTGTGTCCGCTCAGTCAGATGTGCTATCCTCATCAATGGCAAGCCGGGTAACTCTTTTGTCCAGTCCAGGGGCATTCGACAAGGTGACCCTCTCTCTCCTTTCCTCTTCATTTTGGCTCAGGAAGCTTTGTCTAGTCTCCTTAATAAGTCTGATATTAATGGAGATTTCCATGGCATCAAGCTCTCCCCCCTTTGCCCGTCCATATCCCACCTAGCCATTGCTGATGACCTCCTCCTCTTTGGTAAAGCCAATCCCACTAATATCTCCCGCCTGAACCATATTCTCACAAAATTCCTTCTAGCCTCTGGCCACAAAATCAATCACCTCAAATCTGAATTGGTGTTCAGCAAAAGATTATCCCCCCCCATTAAAGACAACCTCGCTAACCTCCTGAATGTCCAAGAGGTACCTTGTTTCTCCAAATACCTAGGCCTTCCCCTCAAGATAGGTAGGAGAAAACATGATCTCTTTACCTATCTTATCGAATCTGTTCACAAAAGGGTTTCCAGTTGGACTAAACCTATGGCTCAAGCAGCTAGATCCGTCATGGTGTCTAGTGTTCTCCAGTCTATACCCAACTACACCATGTCCCTCTTTGATCTTCCCAAGGGCATTATTGCGAAACTCAATTCAGCTTTCTCTTCCTTCTGGTGGAGTGGGAAAGTCGATAAAAGAGCCCTCCACTGGACCAAATGGTCTAAGGTTTGTGATCCTCTGGACCAAGGCGGCCTTGGTTTCAGAGAAGTGGATAACTTCAATAAAGCTCTTTTGGTTAAACAGCTGTGGAGATTGCTTTCTTGCCCGGGGTCGTTAGTAGCTCAAGTTATGAAACAACTCTATTACCCTGACAACAATATTTGTGATTGCACCCCTTCAAATAAAGGTAGCCCCATATGGAAATCCATCTCCTCGGTCTTGGTCTTGCTCAGAGAGGGAGCTCGCCCCCTACCTTCGATGGGGGATCAGACTCAGTCTCCCAATTCTCTTGGCTTGGGTAGTTCCAATCAGTGGACCTGGGTCCTTTCCAAAGATAACAAATTCTCCGTCAAATCAGCATATCTCGCTCTGGTAAAAGAATCAGGGGTGGAAAGCTCCTCCAATCCTCCACTCTCCATCGGTATGATTGGGAAGAAGTTAACTAGCTCTATCTGCTGCCCTAGAGTTAAACTTAATCTCTGGAAGTTCTTGGGGAATATTATCCCTTGTCAGGATAATCTGGCTAGACGGATTGGGGGTGATTCCAAGTGTTTTCTTCTGTGGGGACAAGGATGACTTGGCTCATTGTTTCTTTTATTGTTGTGCTGTTAGAGACATATGGAGGGGCTGGTGGAAGTGAAGGATATTCCTAATAATGTGGATGGAATGTTGGACTGGTTCTTTCGGATGGTTGAGGTGTGGAGTGTGAAGAAGCTATCTCTTATAGCTAACAACTTTGGGTCATATATGTGCGAGGAACAAAGTTAAGCATAATCCAGAGCTTTCTTGGTGGAAAGAAGTCGAGGTAAACAATTCTTTTACTGAAGCTTACCTCTCGGTGATGAAAGTCTCCTCCCATCTCTTTTCTCCCAGGATTTGGCATCCCCCTCCGTCGGGGTATCATAGTATTTGTACGGGTGTGCTTGCTAGTCGTTATGGGGACCGAATCATATCTGGTCTCATACGAGACGATCGCGGTTTGCCTAGTGTTGTTTTCAATCGAAGAATTGCCAGCACCAGTAGTGTGCAGTCTGCTGATATTAAAGCAAAAAGAATTGCCATGGAGCTTGCTATCTCGGTGGGTAGCCATAGCATTTGCTTTGAATCAGTTGAAAAATATTTTGAGGACATCCTCAATGCGGGAGACATCAGAAGTCCCAATGCCAGTTGGGATGATATTGTTAGGGTGAGAGGATCCCTTTCTTCTTTCACTAGTATTATTAGAAGTGATACTCCTTTGTATGATAATTATCTGATCAAGATTATATGTAATATGGGGAATGATCTATTTGAAACTAATCAGGTGTGGTTGGGGGAGCATGTTCCCCCTAATATTAGTATGGCTTGTAAGCTAGATTTTGAGCTAGCATGACATGAGGGTTAACCTTGTGCTTGCTACGTGTTATAATATATGGTCACAATTTTCTTAAAAAAAAAAGTTTTCATTCAAAGCGAGCACGAGAACTGAGAACCCTGCATAGGGAAGAGTTTGCACGCAAAGAAAAGGAAATATTGTACAACTAGTACTATTATTTATTATTCTGTTGTTTCAGTAAAAGGAAAGGATTTTGGTTGAAAAAGAGGAAAATAATACGGATGCAGAAAATACAGAGCAACGTGCTTTCTTTAGTTGATTTCGCCTTCTCCACAGGTTATGTCACCAAGTATACAAAGAACAAGAAAAAGGTAGTTAGCTTTCTGCATTGATCTGTCATACTATTAACTCTCTTTTTTAAAAAGAAAGTCTATCCTTTTAAAATCTATACTCTGTACCAGTCCAATGCTTACTTATTTTTCTCTCCTATGACGTGATGAAAGATGAGCCTAGATGAGGGAGGGCCAGGCCATTGATTGATGCAAATTAAATTGTCCGACTCTTGTTTTCTAGTCTCTTCATATTTCCTATCCCTCAAAACTCAAAGCTGAACTGGTAACCGTTGGTTATAGAATAGAGAGGAATAGACAAGAGAAGGGCAAGTCAATACAACTCTGTTGCTATCAGGCTTACTTTTAGTCAATCTTTTCCCCTTGTTTCTTGGGTGTTCATCTGTGGATCTTCAAACTGACTGCGGTTGCTTCCTCATCCTTTCTTCTATTCTCTGCAATCCATTGTTGGAGTAAGTTTCCCTTTGCTATATCACTAAAAATCTGTAAGAACTTTGCAGCTCTACTTTCTCCAATCCTGGCCTTTCAATTGATAAAATCAAACTCCTCTCATTGTCTTTCTCCTTTTCAGAGTTAGTTGTACATGGAGGGTTGATTTTACATATTATATATGTTTATTCAGTATTTTTTTCTGGGTTGACTTCATTTTTTTAGTATTAAATACTACTACTTCTATAATGACCTCTTGATTGAATCAATCAATCCGCCATTGGGAAAACTTGTATTCTTTCAATCTTCTTCTACAACTACTGGTCATATTCTTGTTCGATTCTTCTAGTGATTCTCTCCAATTCCAACTCCAATTCCAATTCAGGTTTGCTTCTATCTTCACTCCTTCCTATAGCCAGGCAACATCCACTATTAGCACGGGTTTCTGCTCTGGATTAAATACAAATTTCATTACAACATCTCCAAATCCAGGAAAACAAAAGCAATAATGGGTAAAGGAATATTACCTTTATCCTTGTGTTTAATGGCGGCCCTCCTGCATCTTCAGTTATACAATAACAATGTTGTAGAAGGATTAGGAGTGAACTGGGGAACTCAAGCAATCCATAAATTACCTCCAAAGACGGTAGTTCAGATGCTAAAAGATAACGGGATCAAGAAAGTGAAGCTGTTCGACGCTGACCAGACTACCTTAGCTGCTCTGTCTGGGTCAGATATTGAGGTTATGGTGGCCATTCCCAATGGTGAGATGGCTGCCATGCTCGATTACAGCCGAGCTAAGGACTGGGTTCAGAGAAACATTACTCGTTATAGCTTCGATGGAGGTGTTACAATCAAGTAAGTCTGTCGGTCTGTCGGTCTGTCTACATTATTGATTGATTGATTCCAATTTTGAATAGACATAACATAACTGCTTTCCCCATCTTCAATTAAATGCTTGGTTGCTAGTTTGCAGAAACATATAACTAATTTCCCCATCTTCAATTAAATGCTTGGTTGCTTGTACGCAGATACGTTGCAGTCGGCAACGAACCATTCCTTACATCTTACAATGGAACTTACGTCAACGTAACATACCCAGCCCTTCAAAACATTCAAAAAGCCTTAAACGAAGCAGGTGTAGGAGACTCAATCAAAGCCACAGTCCCATTAAACGCCGACGTCTACGGCTCACCTGAATCCCACAACGTCCCATCCGCAGGTCGATTCCGTCCCGACATCGCTGATCTAATGACTGCAATAGTCAAATTCATGTACAACAACAAAGCCCCATTTGTCATCAATATCTACCCATTCCTCAGTCTTTACGGCAACGAACATTTCCCAATTGACTACGCCTTCTTCGATAAGGTGGATCCACACCCCCAATAACCGACAATAACATTCAATACACCAACGTGTTTGACGCGAATTTCGACACTTTAGTCTCATCCTTAAACGCGATTGGGCTTGGTGATATGGAGATCATGGTTGGAGAAGTTGGATGGCCAACGGATGGTGATAAGAATGCAAATCTAGAATACGCCGTTAAATTCTATAACGGATTGTTACCTCGACTTGCGAATAGAGTTGGGACTCCGCTCCGACCTGGGTATATTGAAGTTTACCTTTTTGATTACTTGATGAGGATGCGAAGTCGGTTGCGCCGGGGAATTTTGAGCGGCATTGGGGGATATTTAAGTATGATGGGCAACCGAAATTTCCGATGGATTTGTCAGGGAATAATCAAGCGGGATTGTATCTTGTTGGAGCTAAGTATGTTAGGTATTTGGAGAGGAAATGGTGTATGTTGGATCCGAAAGCGAATTTGCAGGATGTGGAGAAGCTAGCAGCGAATATTAACTACGCTTGTAGTAGAGCGGATTGTACTCCGTTAGGGTTAGGATGTTCTTGTGCTGGATTGGATGCAGCTGGGAATGCTTCGTTTGCGTTTAATTCGTATTTTCAGACACAGAGTCAGGATGAGATGGCTTGTGGGTTTGATGGATTTGCGGTGATGACTAATCAGAATATTTCACAGGGGAATTGCAATTTTACTATCCAGATATCTACCAATCCATCTTCTTCGGATGCTGCAGAAGTAGGGGTGTTGATGATGAAGAATTTTGGTTGGGTGTTGTTGATGCCGACGGCGGTGCTTTCTTTCCTCTGGTTTAATTCTATCAAAGTCTGACTTCACATTTTTGTTCTGTTCTCTTTAGTTTTACCGCACCATCTGCATCGTCCAATATTTCCTTTCCTCTCTGTTTCAGTTCATTCTTCTACATACACCTTTTTTCCCCTTGACTTCTGAACAACCAGGTGCTTTACTTTTCATAAAAACCGATTCTATCTACTCCTCCGTCCTGAATTGACCGTCCTATTTGCTTTATGACACCTTTTTCCACTTCAATATTAAGTATATAATATAAATAATTTTATAAAATTAAATTTTGTAACATATAGTTTATCATGTAAGAAATTATATACAAAATTTAAATTTTCAAAATTAATTTATCTTATATGTTAAAAAATTGAAATCAAACGACATATCCAAATAGTAAACAGAACGGTCAATTCAGGATGGAGGGAGTAATATACTACATTATTCAAGACATTACTTGACTGATTGATTGAACATTCTACCATACAATACAACACACGCAACGCCATCCTCTGCTTTTGACTATTTTAAGGCTTACTTTCACTCCTCCATTTTAGTATTTTTTGGCATGTGATGTTATAACACACGGTAAAATTGGGATTCCACATAATAAATGTGGTGATTGAGACTGAATTTAGTATGAATCAAACGTTACAACGGCTATTGGGAGAAGATTGAAATTTATCCACCCAGAATTGATCCCCGATTCGGATGAAGTCCGATAGGGTAAAGGCTGCGTTCGGGTGGGTTGTTTTGTGGTTGTTTTGGTCTGGCTGTTTTGTGGTTGTTTTATATGTGGCAGTATATTATTGGAGTAGAACGTAGGACCCACATGGGTCCCACATGGGGACCACACCCAAAACAGCCATAAAAAGGCCACGTCCGAACGCAGCCGAACTGGGTGGTAGAAAGAAAAAACCATTTTATTATTGATGAGAGAGATAGATTATAGATGGTGAGACTAACAGAATAGAAGACCACAATATGAATCTCCTCTTCTTAATCTAAAAAAAGCTTAAAAGGCTTAACTTAACCTAATTGAACCAGCATCACATCTCTCAGAACCGCCACAAAACCCTTGCAAACATCTAGAGCCCCACATAATATGGCATTTCATGAATCAAGAAATAACTAGTACATTTAATGAAATATCCCTTGTATTTTTTGTCACATAACTTTGATTCATCACACATGATTTAGTTGGTGGATTAATGTTGTACTATAGTACTAATGACATGAGTCTTATCAATAAATAATATACAATAACAAGATCAATATGGAGAAAATCAAATTGAATGAAAGATTAACCGATCTAAATAAAACGATATTTAAAATTATTTTAGAAAACTGAATTAAATAGTTACCAGAAACCAATTGACTGTTCTAAATAAAATGATAACAAAATTGAATTTTAAAAGCATTAATCCAAACCAGTTAACCAAATAAAGTAATTAACCAAATAATATAATTAACCTACCATAGACACCCCATGGACCACCCATAAATAAGTAGTACCCTGCCAAAACTAACATGGAAACAAAGATGATTGTTACAAAGGCCCGTGACTGACTGCTTAATGCAAGTAGACGAGACTACGACAGTCTCATAATGAACCACGGTACAAATTAAAAATGAACCGCCACATTTGTTTGAATGACATAGAAGTATTCCAAGAGCGAAACAAATGAATTTTGAAACATAGAACCTATATGTGAAGTGTGAACAACCAAAAACTAACCCGAAGAATGATCAAATTGCCAACTTTATTCGGAGCAGTAAAAATAACCTTATTTGGGGCTGGGGCTTCCTTCTGTTACTACAATTCATTTTTGACCAGTCTAACTGTTTAGAATTACCTTTTGATTTGAATAAACAGGGGAATCTAGTCTGCTGTCAGAATTACCAGACTAGTACCACTGCTCATTCTTACAGTGGAATGTAGTATAATGCCAAGACACTACCAATAATAACATTATTAATACAAAAAAGGACAAGATTGAATAATGGAGAAATAAAATTGCTTACAAGATCAAGATGTGATGATTTGGGACCTTGAAAAGAGTAAAACTCACAGCAATAGCAAGAACCCTGTCTAAAAACAACTACTACTCTGTACATGACAACTTACTATTATTATACATACCTAACCTAACACTTGAAAACCCAACTGAACTCTCAATTCTCCTAAAAAATCACAGTTTGAAGACGGAACGAATTTGAATGGAATGAGACCAACCCCAATCCATCACCAGCCTTTAAAGCCCTCATACGGTGGTACCTACAAGATTGATTTCAAGATGCCATACCTAAATAGTATAGTACGTAGTACTAGTTAAAAGAATTTCATCTCAACTCGATCGAGAGTGGAACACCACTCTTGCCTATAACACTTGTCTCTCACTCTCTCTATATATAACATACTAGTAATAATAATATACCTAGTAATTAATTAACTAATTAATACATACTGCAGCTACTATTACTAATAGTGGGAAATGATTTGAAGTAGCTAGTAATACAACAGTTGGATTTCAATAATTCTTGTTTGATTAGAACCTAATTAACCTAAGGGAGAAGTGGAGGGAGGAGCAAGATGGGCCTTCCTCATCTGCAATACTTTCTTGTGTGAATTGGAGTGTTTGTCGCTTACAAAAGTAGGACTCTTAGCTGGCCTGTACTCTGGCAACAACCTTCCAGACTTGAAATACCTCACCCCACATGCATTACACAGTGTTTTGGGTCCCAGTGGACCTGCTCTCCATTGTGGTGTCTTTTGTGCTTGACAATGGCTGCATCTCCTTGTTTGTTGTTGTTGCAGCTGTTGTTGTTGTTCCCATCCTGTACCTTCACTGTTCTCATTTCCAAATTCTTCATCATCTAATTCTTCCAGTTTCTTGTCTTCTTTCTTCATCTTTTTCTTCTTGTTATTTAACTTGTTTGAATTCTCATAATCTCCATCTTCTAGGGTTTTGACATCATTTCTGGGTAAGGATATGAGCTCACTATCAGCTAACCAGTATGCCTGTTCTAGAAGTGGTGGATGGTCAGAAAATCCCAATTGTTGATGAGGTTGAGTTTCTGGGTAGAGACATTCAGCCCATCTCAAGAGTGGGTTTCTGTCGGTAGTGGTTGTTGTTGTTGTGGGTCTTCTTCTTTTTCTTTGACTTCTGGGTTTCCCTGGAACTGCAAAGTGCTGGTGGGTTTGGATTTTGTTGGGGGTAATTGTAATTTTGTCGCTAATTTGAGGATTTAAGCAAGTGCTGTTGTCGTTAGCTGCTGCTGCTGCACATTTGGGAGGTGTTATCGTTCTGGTGGTGGTGGTTGAAGGTGTAGCTGTTTTTGGTTGCTCAAGTTTAGGGAGTGGTGGGAGACAATTTCCAGCGCTTGAGAGACATTCTTCCACAAAGCTGGAAAGCCATTCTGAGCTCACATCTACTTCCTGCAACAACAAAGCGCATATTATTGATTAGGTAAGAGTAACTCAAATTTGGACAAAGTGAAGGTTTTCCAAACCAAAAATGGAACAGCACCAGAAAAAAAAAGGGTTTGTGGCCAAATCACGCAACTATTAATATCAAAAAAATTGAAACTTTAGGTGTGAATCATGGAAGGATTTCAGCATAGCAAAATGAATGGAAAATTGGAAGTCAATTTATGAAAGTACTCATAAAAGATAAAATTAAACAAAAACAGATGAAACCTCTTAATTTCCCCTCTTTCTCTTCTCCAATACAGCGAAGAGAACAGAAGTTCCTTTTTTTTTGTTTATTCTACAGAGAGTGAGAGTGAGAGTGAGAGTTAGAATAAGGGCGAGAAAGAGAAAGAGAGAGGACACTTACAGTGTACTGGTCAAGAAAAATCTCACTGAGACTGTTGTTGCTGTTGGAATCGTCAAGGTAAGGTGAAGAACAAGCTGTAGCTGTGAATACTGGGACTGAGAGTGGCAAGTGGTGGTGATGATGCTCAGTCGGAAAAACTCCAACACCAACACCTGAGACGGAGCCGTTTGTACCTGGGTATGACTCCATAAATGAGTAATTGATGAAAACAAAGAAGTGGGTCTAGTAAAGCAATGGGAGGAAGAGTGTTAAGTGGGTAAGAGGAGAAAGCAGAAGAGCAAGAGTAGTAGTAATAGTAAGAAGAAAGGGAGGAAGAAGAAGAATGCGGAAGTGTGAAGGGACAACAAAGGTGCAAACCAAAAGCTGTGGGTGGAAGAAGAAGAGGAGGAGGATGAAGACTTGGGCTTTTGTGTCGGCAAATAATAACAACTACTACTTGATTCAAAAAACTTTCAACATTTTTAAAAATATTTTGGTGTGTGTGAAAGAGTTAGATGAATCATTCAATAGAAACCCACATGACCCATCATGCTTCCCTCCCAACCCAATCTCAATCTAACTAGAAAAAGAAAAAGGAAACACCGCTACTTTTTTTCAAATTTTCTTTAAACGAAAAGAAAAGAAACCAGATGCATAATTATCTGTATTTCTATTAAACAAACAAAGTTTATGGTAAACTGTTTTGTTAGTTCTCAGATCTAATTAAAATAAAATATGGATCCTAGATGAGTACCGAAAACGCTAGCCGGGAAACTGGTACCCCAAAACACCTAATAACAGTTCATCCACACTATCTTATATTGATTTCTAGTGTCAAGGACAACTGATGAATATGATGGCTAAGAAATTTAGTGAAATTTTAATTTATTATATAAATCCACCGTCAAATTGAGTAATTTCAGGCCGATATTCTACATTATATTTAAAAAAACAAAAATAATGCAGAAACTAGATCTACCGCTAATATTATATATGACACCATTGTGATAAAAGCAAGTTGATAAGTGAATGAGTGAACCAAAGAACCATAATAATAAATGGTGAGGATAGGCTCCCACCTTGACCCAAGGGACTTTCCTTGCACATGTCAGTGTATGCGTGATTAGTACCCGCCCCGCATCCAAGTATAATAATGATAAAATCAATAACTATTACTCCCTCCGTTAATTAATATCTGTCGTTTTAGGATGTGATTCTTGTTCAAAAATATCTGTCATTCTAGCTTTTTAACACACTTCTTTCCACTTTTACCCCTACTATTCAATATAAAAGTAATTATTATCTAATTGGAAAAGTAAAAAGTAGGAGCACATGCGTCATTGTCCTACTTTTCTTAATAAGTGTGCAAGTTTCTAAAATGACAGTTATTATTGAACGGAAGGAGTATATAGTTATATTTCTTCTCGAAACTAACGCGGAAAAAAAAAGGACAGGTTAGTCAATTTGCTTGATTTGTATTCCCCACCGGTTTGCCTTTGCTTTCTTTACACTCTATGCAAGCGAGAATTGGGTTGATGTACAATTTTCTTTCATTCCTTTTTCAACGGCAAGTGAGAAGGATTATAGAGGCACCCACTGAGCACAACAAAGTGCTTTCTTTTGGTGTTTGTTTATGAAAAAATTTCGTAAATGCAGAAAAATCACTAATGGTGGCTTTTCTTTTTCCAAAAAGTTACGAGGTGTCAAATGGTGGCACTTAAGTCTTGTCAGGGTGGGGGTTAGGGCACTGGGGGTGCTTCAGAAAAAAAGATCAAAAGTTATGCTGTCCTGAGACGATTTTTTGACATTTTAAGTAGAAGGAACTCTCTAATGAGACGGGTTCTGGGACAATCGTCCTGGAGCGGTCTCAAGCTAGGGCAGCTTCATTGCATTTTTTCCTTCCATTTATGCATGAATAAACAAAAGAGTTTTACATATTTTATTGAATTGTATGAAATCTAAAAATAAAAGAACATATTCGTAATTGTTTGAAGTGTTATATAGGCTTATTCATCATATTATATAAGTTACAAATGGGTTTAAAAACTTACATTATTGGCATATGTTTGAAGATATACACATGAACATCATCGATGTAGTGTTTCATCTACTTTAGACAACATCTATACATCTCACAAATCGCGCGAACATTGAGAAAACTAACTTGTGCAATATACTCTTGATGATGGCGATAATTGGTAGCAATTGGACGCTTTTTAGTACTCCATTAATGCATTCAACCAAATTGGTTATCATGTCCCCTAACTTCTGCCGTCATCGTATGTGCACGACCACTTATCAAATGGTAGGTCATTAAAAAAACACTAAATGTCTGGGTGCTGGGATAAAAGATTATTATACCGTCTTTGAACTAATGCCTCATGAACTCGTACGTTGAATAAGAAAGACTACCTCATTGTTATAAAAGGAAACAATTAGTTTAATTAGGAAGCATAGTATTGAAGAAATTAGAGTAGCTGTATTAATGAGATACTTTTTCATCTTTTTGTTATGAAACCTTGTCTGAAAGTTTGATGCAATATGCCGTATCCAGTAGAAGTGGTAACCCATTGGGGGTCTCTGGTATTCATCTGATTCGACAATGCTTATGATAGTTGGCGCACAGTCTGTAATTTTTGACACATATGCTCTTTCACCTATCGCATGGAGCCACACCTTGTCAAGGAAGTACTTTAAAGAAGCCAAGTCTTCAAACTCGACTATAGCTAACACAATAGGTATATCTTTGTTGTTTCCGTCTTATGCCACCGCTATCAAAATCTTGCCCTAGAACTTACCATATAAATGAGTGTCATCTATAGCAACATGGGTTTGGAGTGTTTTGAGTGCATATATGTGTGACCTAAAACCTAGAAACATCGTTGGAAGGGCTTCACTTGTCTTGTTTGGGTGTTGTCCACGTAAGCCTGAACTATCTTCATATTCACAAAGGAACCTTGTATGAGATGTTTTATGGTCATGAATAACCTTTGTAGGTGAACATAAGACTCGACCCAATCTCTATAGATTTTTCCTATTGCTTCGCACCTTGCCAACCAAGCTTATCTGTAGGAAACCGTCCTATTATAATGGCCACAGAATTGTTCATTGACATCCAAGACGCACATGCTACGGATGATATGGCGAAAAAGGTCTTCGGTAATGAAATGATAACTGAATTGGCGATGATCTTGTCCATCCTCTTCAGCCACTCAACAGTGAACCCTAAATCTCGTAATTTTCCATTCGCTTTCACTGTTCAACAACATGCCTCTTAAGTAAAATGGACAGTCGTCAATGTTGACTCATTGGACAATGTATGTTTTCCTTGATTTCTTGACAATAGTGAAATCCAGATTTTTCTGAAGGTGATACTTCTTTATAACACTTACCAGACTTTCATCAAACTCCTGAAGCAGTTCAAAATCTTATACAGGATTCCAACTTAGGACACTGTGACGTTACACATCCATTTGCATTGTGTTGATGGCATCCCAGTCCACACGATGATAAAACGAAGCATATGTAGTTTGTTGACTGCTTCCGACATCTTCATGTGGTCCAAGAAGATAATCTTCTAGAATGAGTCCAACTTCATCATCTAATGTAAGATATCTCCTTCTACAAGCTCGTACGATCCAAAGGCAAGATACCCCGCTAAGTTATCTTTCCTGAACCAAAACAGGCCTCGTCCACTCGGTTATTTAAGTCTTTTATGGTGTTTCATCACCTAACTTTCTAAGGGTGTGCAACCTGGAAAATTTGGCCCAAAGATGCTACATGGGTGGGGAGAAAAGTCTTGAAGAATGAAGGAGATCCGTATGTGCTTAATTTGTTAAATTTTTCTGAATTGCAAATGTGAAATTATAAGTGCGTAAAAGCTGAAATGCAATGAAAGGGGTTGTTATAGGTTATGAGTATGTGGCAATGGAAGGTATTATGGAATAAGATATTACTTCTTGTCCCTTGTCATCCATGGTTTGTGAAAGTTGAATGTAGAGTAAGGTCCAAGACGAAGTCTGAGTTGAGTTAGTTTCCATATGTCTCATATTCTTATTGTGTTTCTTGTTGCACTATTTTATAAAAACCTGCAAACTCCGATGTTGGAAATGGAGTCTCAATTCAATCTCAGTTGCAAGTTCAGATAGAGGCTCAGATGAATTCTCACTTGAAGGCACAAGCTGATATAGAGGCTCGACTTCAACAACAGATGGAAGCAATGATGTCTGGCATGGGTGTATGTCTTGCTTCATCCTCTTCTTCTGCACAATATGCTGATACAAGTGGTGCTACTTAAAGAAATATAACTTAGCATGATTTGTACTTTTGTAGGTGGTGATACTAAGATACATCCGTCCTACTTCTTGACTTTATTGCTCTGAAACTCTATCTGTCAGGGATTTGATCTACCAGCTCACTAATGGGCTATTATATATTTTGTATTCAGAACTTAGATTACTTAATATTATTAATATTCGATCTTTTGTTTGGTGATGAAGTTGTGAGCATTGCTGGTTTAGATTTGATCTTAATAGCAGGTGAAATAACCTTGTTAGCAAGTATGAGATTGAATTTAGTTAGTGAGGATTGAACAGGTGTTGTCAACAGCTGCTGTGATTTATACAACAATTTCTAGATTTATTAGTTTTATTCAGCAAACAGATTCCCTACCGAAAATTTTGTCAACAAGTGATTGGTAATGTGTTTCGGTCGGGAAATAGTCTATATGGTGTGGTTGGTAGGTTTTCGTTAATCAGTCAGGAATTAGTGACCGATAAAATGGTCAGGATATAGTGACTATGAAAACGGTCGGTAAATCGGTCGGTAATTTGCTGACCGATTAACTTTTTGGCCAGGAGTAATTTCCCGACTAGTGCTTTACCGACCATTACCTTTCGGTCAGGAGTCCGTCAGCAATTAAAATTCCCAACCGATTTTCAGAAATTCTTGACCAACATTTTAGTCGGTAATTGCTATTTTTTTATAGTGTGAGTTTTCTTGTTATTATTGTTTGTAACTGGATCCCTTCTTGTAAACTTCTTAAGATTGACATTCCCGCTTCAAGTTTTGAGTTTAATCTGAATGTTTACTTGAGGACAAGTAAAAAACTAAGTGTAAGGTTATTAATAGGTGGGGAATGTGACTATGTTTATATGATTTATTGTTTATTTATATAAGATATAATGTTATAAGTTTCCCACGTAAAAGCTTAATTATGTTAAATGCAGTTAAACTACACCCTTAAGGTGGCCTTCATCCTTTAGTAATGAACAAATTGATGATATTCTTACAAAACCTTTTTCCTCTTCCCAATTTGTTACTCTCCGCTCTCAGTTGTGCGGCTTGTGCCTTACCAGCTTTCGACCGCGGGAGGATATCTAGACCAAACCAACAACCCACTCTCAGCAGCTCAATCCAGCCCAAGAACAAGAACACAATACTCGGTTGAGCAATAGAAAATATTAGTACTATATTGAAGTGTAGAAACTTCCAAGCACCTTCGCTACCGGTCCTTGCTCGTACGTGTCTTTAGTTAAAGCTCACCTATACAACTACTATATATAGTAGCTCTTCCTTACTCTTGTAAATATACCCAAATGATAAGAATGGAATATTTACGAATAACAATATACACTTCTGCAACTCTGCTATAGTTAGCATAAATAATAAAACTTTGTACTTTTTTGAAAAATTATATTGGATTCGTTTGGGGACAGTTGTCGAGGGCTGCTCCAGGTCCTGATGTTGAAAATTGAGAAGTTGTTTGCTGATGGTTTTATAGGAATTGTCAGTTGCTGGTTTTGGGTGTTGGTGAAAGTCTGCTGTTGATTTTAAAATTTGTTATTTTTTGTTGTAATTAGTAAATTGTATGTTACATATACTAAAAAGTTATTAGTTATGCATGTTACTCATTGTACAATAGTTCCACTTGTTAGAAGTGTTTAATTTGATTGATTTATACAACTTTACATATTAATTTAACTGCATCCCAAAATTTAAAGAAAATGATTGTTTCATACTTAAGTAGCATATAAATGTAATTAACATAGACGACCAAGAAAATTTAGACCACTGGATTCATTTATGGACAATCATTGGTTATTGTTGTTGTAAATTAGAAGTTTTTATGGTTTTATCCATTAATTTACGAGGTTTATTCAGTTCAAATATGTTATTTTGTGGTTTATTGGTTTGACAACTATGTAGTCATTTTAAAAACTTTTCCCTTTACAATTAAGACATTTTACTTAAGTTTTGATATTTATATTCAAACATAAAAGAATCCAAAAGTATATCTATAACTCTTTTAATGGAACTAACAATGCGGCAATCATAAATTGTTCCGTTAATTGTTGATTTTGTGTCTTTTATATTTGTAATTGTTAAATCTTATATTTTGAATTACACATAAAGTATTTTGGTTACCATAAAATACTTAATAAACACAACTGAAAATACCTCTAATTATCATAATTACTTGACTTCAGGTTTATAAAAAAAAGTACATGCACTTAACAAAACCACTTCAACGTCTAATCATAATGTCACGAACGTGGAACTCCAAAATATTTGACTGATTTGTTAATTAAATTAGTTAGTGTAGTAGTGGGTAGTTTCCTACTAGTGAGTAGTTACTTAATCAATAGGTAGTTTATTTCCATAGTTATCTTCAGCAAGGTTGTTTTAAATTCCCTAATCCCCATATATATATATATATATATATATATAGGGTGACTTTCAATTGTAATAGTTTGAGTAGAATATTAATCAACTTTTACCTTTCTTTCCTATCTGTTGCTATTACCGCTACCCTTACATTGGTGCATTCTACGTATTGGATTCCATGGCCGACGAGACCCGTCTTTGTACCTTGGAAGAAGCCCAACGAAAGGCTGCCAATCTGATCGCAGCGCTCACCACCCAGTTCCAAACACTCCAGTCATCCATCTCTAGCCAGTTCACTGAACTCACCAAACAACTCTCCCACCGTGAACCACCCTATACCTCCACCACCGGTAAGCACACCAACCCCTGCACCCCAAGCTTGAAATTCCCCTCTTCTCCGGTGAGGACGTACTCTTCTGGCTCTTCCAGATCGAACGCTTCTTCGCGTATCACCACTTCGACGCAGATCAACGGCTTGACATCGCTTCCCTCTACATGTCTGGGCCTACGCTTGTTTGGTTCTTTGTCCAGCACAACTTTCATCCTTTCATCGACTGGTCGGACTTCAAACGCCGTGTGGAAGAACGATTTGGCCCTACCCAGTTTGAAAACACTGAAGGCTATCTTTACAAGCTTTGTCAGACAACTATCGTCCGCCAATACTTTGAAGACTTCGAGCGCCGCCGTTCTCGTGTTCCCCACCTCTCCAATGTCAGTGCCCTTCATTGTTTCATTTCCGGACTCTATGACGACATTCGTCAGGTGGTTCTCAATCAAGACCCCACTTCCGTCAATAGCACCGCTGGTCTCACCCGTTCGATCGAAGACAAGATAGCTGCGACCGCTTGGTAGTGCACAACCAACCACCACTACCA
Source organism: Limonium bicolor (assembly GCA_023374045.1). NCBI lineage: Eukaryota > Viridiplantae > Streptophyta > Magnoliopsida > Caryophyllales > Plumbaginaceae > Limonium > Limonium bicolor. The sequence continues at coordinate 113,420,017 of CM041782.1, read as the reverse complement.
CCCCACAATTCAGCCCCATAGCTTACTCTTCCAACGCCAGCAGCACGGCCCTCCACTCAACCTACTCCTCTGTGGCCTACATTCAACAAGCTCACAGCATTAGTTCGCCGTGAGAAAGGGATTTGCTATAATTGTGATGAACGCTTCGTTTCGGAACATCAGTGCAAAGGGGCATCCATGATGTGTTTGATCACCGACGAGCGGCCACTGGATCATGCGGAATTCTTCGATCCGATCGACATTCCAAGTCGGTTTTTGAAGACCGGGGCAATGTCACGAACGTAGGAACTCCAAAGTATTTGACTGATTTGTTAATTAAATTAGTTAGTATAGTAGTGGGTAGTTTCCTACTAATGGGTAGTTAATTAATTAATGGGTAGTTTATTTCCATAATTATCTTCAGCATGGTTGTTTTAAATTCCCTAAACCCTATAAATATAGGGTGACTTTCAATTGTAATTGTTTAAGTAGAATATTAATCAACTATTACCTTTCTTTCCAATCTGTTGCTATTACCGCTACCCTTACATTGGTGCTTTCTACGTATCGGACTCCATGACCGACGATACCCCTCTTCGTACCTTGGAAGAAGCCCAACGAAAGGCTGCCAATTAGATCGTAGCGCTCGCCACCCAGTTCCAAACACTCCAGTCGTCCATCTCTAGCCAATTTGTTGAACTCACAAACAACTCTCCCACCATGAACCACCCCGTACCTCCACCGCCAGTAAGCGCACCAAGCCCTGCACCCCAAGCTTGAAATTCCCCTATTCTCCGGTGAGGACGTACTCTCATGGCTCTTCCAGATCTAATGCTTCTTCGCGTATCACCACACCGACGTAGATCAACTGCTCGTCGCTTCCCTCTACATAGGGGTGGCAATTTTGACCCAACCCGATAACCCGACCCAAACCCAACCCGTAAATAACGGGTTTGGGTTAAGATTATTGACCCATTTAATATTTGGGTCGGGTATGGGTTACCTATTAAATTGTTGGGTTGGGTTGGGTATGGGTTAAAATTCCTACTCCGAATTCAACCCGACCCATTTACTTAATTTAATTAAAAATAAATAAATTGATGAATATGTAAATATGTTACTTGGATATTATAACTATATTATAATCGTAAACAAAAATACTACCAATTCTTTAGGCCAACAATTTTTTTCTTCTTTAAAATCCAAATACATTATATATGCTCTCTATATCCACCATTCACTCTCTGTGTAAAAACCTAAATAATATGTTATTCATTCTTGCAACCGCATAAACTTCATCCTTCACACCATTTCTCGCACAAATAACGGATATGGGTTAAGATTACTGACCAATTTAACATAATGTTGACATTTGGAAAAACGACACATAATGATTCAAAATAAATAACCGCCATGTGCATGATTTTAGGGGCGACTGACATTCTACAGAAAAACATGAGTAATTGTATTTAAATGGGTTAAACGGGTTGGGTATGGGTTCATTGATTTTATATGGGTTGGGTATGGGTTGAAAATTTGTAACCCGATTATTTTTGGGTCAGATATGGGACTATACAATCTTAATCGGGTTGGGTATGGGTGAGCTTCAACCTGACCCATTAACCTAAATTGCCACCCCTACCTCTACATGTCTGGGCCTACGCTTGTTTGGTTATTTGTCCAGCAGAACTCTCATCCTTTCATCGAATGGTCGGATTTCAAACCCCGTGTGGAAGAACGATTCGGCCCTACCCAGTTTGAAAACACTGAAGGCTCTCTTTTCAAGCTTTGTCAGACAACCATCGTCCGCCACTACTTTGAAGACTTCGAGCGCCGCCGTTCTCGTGTTCCCCACCTCTCCAATATCAGTGCCCTTCATTGTTTCATTTTTGGACTCTGCGCTGACATGTAGGGTGGTTCTCATTCAAGACCCCACTTTCGTCAATAGCACCGTTGGTCTCACCCGCTCGATCAAAGACAAGATAGTTGTGACTGCTCGGCACAACCAACCACCACTACCACCCCACAATGCAGCCCCACGGCTGACTCTTCCAGCGCCATCACCACGGCCCTCCACTCCACCTACTCCTCTGTGGCCGACATTCAACAAGCTCACCCCGGTAGAAGCATTAGTTTGTCGTGAGAAGGTGATTTGCTATAATTGCAATGAATGCTTCGTTCCGGGACACCGGTGCAAAGGGGAACCCATGATGTGTTTGATCACTGACGAGCGGCCACAGGATCATGCGGAATTCTTCAATCCGATCGACATTCCAAGTCGGTTTTCGAAGACCGGGGCAATGTCACGGACGTGGGAACTCCAAAGTATTTGACTGATTTGTTAATTAAATTAGTTAGTGTAGTAGTGGGTAGTTTACTTAATTAGTGGGTAGTTCCTACTAGCATGGTTGTTTTACATTCCCTATTCCCTATATATAGGGTGACTTTCAGTAGTAGTCATTTAAGCAAAATATTAATCAACTCTACCCTTTATTTTCTATTTGTTGCTACTACCACTACTCTTACACCTTTACTATTACCATTTTATACAATATCCAATTAAAACAAACACTTCAGAGGGAGAAGACGTTTCCTCAAAACAGAGACGCATTGAGATCGAGACACAACGGGAGACGCATAGTATAACCAAACAGTTTAGAGCGTCTGAATATGTTAAAACAAGACGCAAACACACCGTCTACTAATGTCCCGAAAAGAGGTCAATGAGCTCGTTTGGGGAACAGCTTCCAGCAGCAGACAACTTCTCAATTTCTAAAATCAGCAGGGTTCCACCAAACACCCAAAACCAGTAGCTGACAGCTTCTGCAAAATCATCAGCTGACAGCTTCTCATTTTTCAGTAGCAGGACCTAACAATTGTCTCTGATTTTTAAAACCATTAACAGACGTTCCACCAAACACCAAAACTAGCAACTGACAACTTCTATAAAACCATCAGCATACAGCTTCTTAATTTCCAACAGCAGGAGAGATAATATAAGAAGATTGTATTAAGTGGGCTAAGCAATAACAGAGGTCTCTCTTGTAACCCTTTCTTGATACTCAACCTCGGACCTCTTTTCTGGCGGTGCCTCCCGCAGGTCCAGCAATGCTTCTCTCAGATTGTGGATGCTTTCTAACGCATAATCTGCTCCTTTTGGTCTCTGAGAAGTACCCACCTGTAATACATTATTACTGTGAATCATTAAACATCTTAGAGATGAACTCAAGTTGAGAGTTAGCAAGAAATAATGCTATATTCTAAAAGCTAACCAGCACAGTGCCAAGTCCTAAACGCTTCCCAGCTTGGACATTCCTGACACTGTCTTCAAAGAATATCTGCATATGGAGATGCAAGAAAGAAGAGTAACCAATCAATCAGTATGTAATGAATATAGCAGATGGATATTACCTCGGTAAGATAAGAAATATCATGTTAAGAAAACTTACTGTTGTAAGCGGGTTCAAATTTGCAAGCCTAAGAGCTATCTCTATAGCAGACTCAGAGGGTTTGCAAATAATAGGTGTTTTAGGCAAAACTGAAACTGAATCCGGATTCGGATTTGAGAAATGGGCCACTATGTCAAAGATTCCATGATCAGTAGTGGTTGGAGATGTTGAACCTAGAAAATCCTGCTCATCATTGACATCTGGAGTTGGTGTATTGTTGGTTGGGTTGAGGGTTTCAAAGCAGATTATGCCTTCAAAACAGTCTTCTATTCCAAGCTTTTGAAGGACGTTGATTGAATGGACTCGATCAGCATTCGTAAATATCTTATATCAACAAATTAAAACAGGAATGAAGCCTTAATTCCCTGATTAAGTATTATTATTAAGATGATAATAAAGTAATAAACGAAGGAATAGGAATGAATTACTGACGAGTTTGCGAATTGGTAGGCTGAGAAGCAGGGTTCTAAGGACAGGATCAGGTTTGAGATTGTGATAAGGCAATCTACCATGAACAAAGCTATGGTATTCATCGTAATCAAAATCATAACCAATGGCCTGCAAGACATCCATTCAATTAATTAATGATCAACCGTTTATGTAGAGATATAGATGTACGAGTCTGCAATTAAGGAGAGCTAGCTTACTCTAAGACCAGCCATTGTTGTTCCATAGTTTTTGTACAAGAGGTTAGACAGATCATTGATCTTAGTCCTGTCAACACCAAGCTTCTCTACCATGTAATCTGTAGTGAAATTATAACGGACAAGGGTAGCAGTAGTGATTTATGAATGGACATATATAATTCAATTCAAAATATACTTACCGTGGATATTGTTGAGAACTTCTTTTGCTAGCCCAGAACTCTGAGGATACAAAGTGTCGTCTAGATCTGCCGCCTCGCTCAAACATATTTATCACCATTAGTACAATAGAGATGATGAAGAACAACGAAGAAGAAGAAGACGTAGCTGCTTTACCAAACAAGAGGCAATCAAACTTTGATGAATGCGTGTAGCAACATTCCACCTTCATTTTCTATATAAGACCAATCCTGTATAATTGTAAGGATTGCTCTTCATCAGGATCTTTGCAGCATATACATCTTAAAACCCACTTCGAATTTAACGTGATTCAGCAAAAAGACAACTTGGAAACAGAAATAATCACAAATTTAAGAGGGGTTTGTTCTATTCTGTTCTGTTTTGTTCAAAACCTTCCCAATTTTTATATTAAAACAAGAGCATTACGTCTTCCCATCCTTTCAAATTAAGAAAGATATTCACATCATTTTATACCAAAATCGTTATCCTTCTTTTAGGACCAAACCAAATTGCTGGTCCAGAGCTTCATTCAAGAAATTCAGGCTGACTTTCGAGAAGGCGAGCAGGTCAAGGCAAATTATATTTTGGTTAACAAAAATCCGAGTTTTTTAAGCCCGCAATGTGGTTATTTCATCAAATAAGCTGGAAATTTCATTTCAAAGCTTCTCATTGATCATTTGATGCCTCGATAGAATACATGAAAGAAATGCAGTATCTAATCAAACGGGGTGATTGAATATGGCAGGAATAGTGGGAGAATGCATGCATACAAGATTCAAAGCTTCAGGCGAGAGACAACGAACGAACCAGACGACAAAATGAGAGGAGAGAAAGAAAGCCTCCGCGATGAAAACAGAGGCAAACAAACAGAGAGAAGAGATGGAGACGGAGCAGAAGGGGGAAAGAGGGCTACCATTGTACAAAAGCATTAGTTATATAGGAGGAATATTCAGGCCGCTTCGGTGCCGGTATGATGCTCCGCAAATTACTTTAGCACAGAAGCTAAGCAAGCGTATGTAAATTTGCGGGTGTGCATTTTGGCGGTTCTCAAAAACATCTTCTATATTTTGATTTTTGCTCATCGTATCTCTCTCGTGCTCGTATTCTTCTTCGACTGAAACCCTTCTCGGTATTGCTTCTTCCATTTCATCATGGCCTCCACTATTTTAGGAATTTGCGCATTTATCTATTACTCTCTGGTCTTCGACTACAACCCTTCTCAGTATTGATAATTCCATAGCACTCGGTTGTCCTTGATTAGTGAGCCCAACCAGAATAACTTAGGCCAAGTCCGTCTGTGTCGTTTATATTGAACCCTATCTCACGTGTATGATCTGTTTGGTTTTGTTGATGGATTGAAGAAAAAATTAGACTCACTCGAGGACACTAAGCCAAATTCAGATTTGCTGCAGTGGGAGAGAATGGAACAGCTGGTAATGGACATCATCAATCTCTCTCTTTTAGATGAAATCATCTCTCAAACCATATAATGTGATACTCCTGCGAAAATATGGAACTACCTTCTTGAAATGTACTCTACTCGGTCAAAATCAAGGATAATGCAAATCAAGCATGATTTTATATAGCAAAAAAGGGGTACCATGAGTATAGCCGATTATCACAATCACCTAAGGTTCTTGGCTACAACCTTGGCCTCTGCTATGTGCTTGGTCAGATGCACAATTCAATCTATATCTCACCACTGAATCGGGGTCTGATTACGGGCCCGGTTCGTTCCCTTTCATGGTACAGAAATCTACTTTTTTCAAAAAGTTAGGGACACTTCTCAAATTTTTATTGGATAAAAATAAAACTCTGCAGAGATGTGCAACCTTGATATGTTAACCGCAGTAACATTAAAATAAACGTAGCTTTAGGCGTCATTCGGTGATCGCGGCCAAACGCAGGAATTCCTGCGAATATTTAAAGGCGACTGTGGTTAACGTATTGGGTTGTGACAACTAATGTTTTGTGGGCCCTATTAATATAAATGGTTCAGTTAAAAAGAACACTTGTCAGCTCTATCCACTCAAAAAGCAAATCGCCGTAGACGAACGGCGTCTTAGAGGGCGTTCAATACCAACTGCCAAGCTATGATTATTTTAATGTTGGTTAACATATCAAGGTTGGACATCTGTGCAGAGTTGTTTTTATCCAATAAAAGTTTGACAAGTGTCCCTTACTTTTTGAAAAAAATAGATTTATGTATCAATCGCGTGAATGAACGGAGCCTTAGCTGCGTTTGACAACTGGTATCACACGCCTCCCTACTTGTCACATATTATCAAATGAGCTCAGACACGTGTCAACTCAACAACTATACAACAACATGCTTTTTTTTTCTCCGTTCGATAGCAAGGAGTGGGAGATTAATCCCTTTTATAAGAAATTTTAAAGACAGTTGTCCACTTTTCATTGGGTTTGTTTTAAACAAATGTCAGTTAAAACACATTATTACACCTGTTAGAGTTTGACTCACTAATTGCAATAAGATTAATGCAGCTTTATGTGAATACAGAAAATTTTGCGTTTGGAATGCGGCGACCGACAACACATCAACCAGAGCAAGAAGCATTGGAAACAATTCTAAGAGAATAAATTATAATAACGGAAGAGGTAGACGCAACACTTACAATAGAGGAAAAAGACAGTTTAGAGAAAATTATAGAGGGAGAGGGCCTCAAAGAGGAGGACGAAAGGTGTCGTTTGGTAAACACAGTATAAGCTGCGTTTAAAATAAGGCTACATGTAGTTACTTTATTGTAGTGTGGTTAACTAAAAATGAGTTGACAAGTGCACTCAAGTTACTTTTTAATGGGCCTATCTGATGTGCAGAACCAATAATATTGAGACACATGTAGTAGTTTTTATAATAAAGCTACTACTTTGTTTCTTAAAGGCAGCATAAACCTCCCTGCCGAATGGTACCTAAACATTCATGTCTCAGGCAGACGAGGCCCTAGGATATCCTGTCAAGTGTGCAAAACCAGGTCATGAAGGTGATGTTTACCATCTTCAATCATGCATTTGCTCCCTTGACTCAGTGAAATTTCAGTGCTAACTATTCAAGCAGCTTTAACACTGCTTCCGATTCTGCTTGGTATCCTGATACAACTTATATGGATCACTTCACCAATTAATATGGCAATCGCAGTCTCGATATTTAGCCTTATGCAGAAGTGAAGAAATAGTAGTTGGTAATGGTTCTACTTTATCCATTCACAAACAACGAATTGACATGATTCACTATGATTCTGGAAATTACATGTTGCCTAAACTGTTTTTTCCTGAGCTAACCCGCAACCTATTATCAGTTAGACTATTTTGTAAAGATAATCTAGTATATTTTGAGTTTCATCCTTCTTCTTTCTATGTTGAGGATCCAATCAAGGGAACCATTCTGGTCAGAGGAGGAGTTGAAAATGTTTTATACTACTGGCCTCATCAGTCTTCCTCAAACAATACTAGAAGTTGTCAAGCAAACTCCACAATCAAGACAATATCCAATGTGTGGCTTCAACGACTTGGACATCCATCAACTAGCTAATCTAGCTTTGAATAAAGGGCCCAGCTCCTTATGTTACAGCTTCTGGTGCTTGTAATTATTTGTTTATAGTACATGATTTCTCCAAATTCATCTCTTTTGCTATATCTAAAAAATTGATTTTAATGTACTAGGTACTGCCTTTACTACTTCAATCAAAAATCAATTTTCAGTCACCATTCAGGATGTTCAAACAAATGAAAGAACTAAACTCAAGCCCTTTCATACTGCCTTTACGCATCATGGTATTAAACTTAGACTCACATGCCCTTATGCTCATCATTAAAATGGAACTATTGAATGTCGCCATAGACAAATTGTTGCTAAAGGATTGGCCCTTCTTGCTCAAGCTTATCCCCCTTTATCATTCTAGGATAAACCCTTCTCCACCGTAGTTACTTAATCAACAACACACCCAATCTTCAATATAAATACCATTTGAAACTTTTCAAGGTAAAGCTCTAGACTACCATTTTATTCGTGTTTTTGGCTACAACTGCTGGCCAAATATGCATCAATATAATCAATTGTCTTGTTCTATTGAATGTGTCTTCTTGGGCTACATCACTGCTCACAATATGTTTGTTATGACCTTCACATCCATCACACTTACGCCAGCAAGGATGTGATTTTTGATGAACTTTCTTTTCCCTATTACAATTGACTAAACCCTCTACCACTCATCACTCCATCATGTTTTCATATCCCACTCTAGCTTCCGTTCCATCTTCAAATAATGAATCTTCTCCTCTTACAAATTCTCGGATCACAGCCACTCATTCTCCCGCTACGTCATCCCTAAACACCACAACAAGTACCACCCTTCAACAATCTTCATCTCCAATTCTAATACAATTAACTGATTCTCTTAGTATAGATCCTTTAAACTCTCCTTCTCCCACCTTCCCCTCACCCTCCATACAATCCATTCATCCTCAACACCATCCCATTATCACTTATGTAACACCCCCAAACACTGGCCTAGGAGTTAGGGGTATTACACGCCGCGTATTATTACATAATAACGCAAGGCTCTAAAGAACAAACGCAAATAAACAAATAAGGCCCAAAACAGAATACTTAAATAAAGTATAAACAAAGAGATGTGAAACATCCCAAAGTTATTACAGAACCCACCAAACAAATGTCAAAAGCGGAAGCTAACTGAAGAGGCCCAAAGGCTCAAATTCAAATACAAAGTCTGAAACGAAACAAATAGCAAAATGAACTAAACTACAGAGCTGCAAAGTGACCCTCGCTGATCAATCTGCAATGTTAGATAAAGTAGGGGAATGAGCACACAACTATGCCCAGTAGATGACCAACTTCATCAACCAGCATGCTCAAAACATTTTACAGAATATTGACAAATCAGAAGGAGTCAAAAGAATCCATGAGCGTGTCAGAAAACAGAAACAGAAGTCCGCACCATAAGGGACTAAACAGAGTTAGAATCAGACAGAATCAGAAACAGAGTGGGACACTAGCTGATCACAGTATACAGACAGAACAAGCAACTAGCTCGTGAACAGAACGAGGAAACCTCACTCGTAAACAGAACAGGTGAAACACCCGTGAACAGAACGGGGAACATCACCCTGAACAGAAGGATCCTACATAGCGCGCTACGAGACAGCGAAACCAGCCATCCAAAGGCTCAGACACAGAGATAACTAGGTCCCAAAAGAAGCTTAAAACAGTAAGCATATGTGCAACCGTTCACCAGAGAGTAGATATAAACCGAGAATAGAAGGGCAATCCTACCCCACACCGAAGTTACAGAATTCAGAAGCTTGTTGAAGGCTACAAATCAGAGAACACATAACCATGTGCTCAAACATGTATAAACAGATAGTATTTGGAAAGAGGAATCCAACGCCGCAGACTGCACTCAAAACGGAGCTCAAACGAGCAAGTTATAGCGAAAACAGAGAGAGGTCCGAACTTGTGTCCTAGCTTCGAAGCTCGACACAAGTCGAACCGAAAACAGAGAGCAAAATCAAGATGTCCGAACTTCGAAGTTCGGACCGAAGTTCGGACGTGTTTTTCGGAAAAGTTACGAGGTGAGTCCGAGCTTCGAAGCTCGGTTTGGTTTTCAGAAAATGGAGGTGTCCGAACTTCAAAGTTCGGACAGAAGTTCGGACACCTCAAAAACTCGAAAAAAACAAGCGCAGCAAGACCTGTCCGAACTTCCAAGTTCGGACGAAAGTTCGGACAAGTCACAGAATTCAGCAAACAGAAGCGGATTTAACACGAAGAGCACAAAACTTATTCAATCAACACACACATTTACAAAACAACCTTGGGGGTTTAATCCATTGAAATGGCATTAAATCGAGCATAAATCACACAACCAAGAAGTCAATACATCGAATTAAACTGTAGAAACCAAACTCCCCAAGGCTGAACACACGGATCGAATCCGAAAGCCACCACTCAATTACAGCAGAGAGTTCTCTGAATCTGAACAGCAGAGCGATCCAACCCCGACACAGCAGTAACGCAGACCCGAAATGCACCCAAAACGCACTGAGAAATCCTTACAATGCAGAGGACGAACATCACAATCAGAACTTTCACAACTCAAATCTGAAACAGAAACAGAATTGAACCCCTCACCTGAATACGATTGACGTGACCAGCACAATCCCCAGCAGAGAAGAGATCGACGCAGACGTCGGAGAATCCACTGATTACAATCAGATTGCAGAGGGAGGAAATTAGGGATTGGAGAAGTTCCCAAACTGATTGCAAACTAAATCATTGAACACCAACCTGAACACGAAGGAAGCAGCAAACGTTGAAGATTCCCAGCAGCAGTCAAGTCTCCAAACAGCAGCATTGACAGATTGATGAAGAACAGAACGTGAAGAGAGAAGAGGGAGAGAAGAAGGCACCACGTCTCTGAGAAACTGATCGGGAATAAGGGTTGGAATAGAAGTGATAATCGATTGTAAATTGAGGATTATTAATATCAGCCAATACTAAATAATCCCTTACCAATATCTGAAACGAAAAGGACCACCTCGCCCTTGACTTTAATCCAAAGGACCTTCCATGTCCTGAATTAAGATTGAACCAACTTAAAGTAAATTGCGACGAAATATAATAATAACCAAATCTTGGGTTATAACATCACCTCCCCCTTAAAAGAATTTCGTCCTCGAAATTAAAACATACCTACTGCTCGAAAAGGGCGGGGAACTTAGAACGCACTTCGCTTTCGACCTCCCCAGGTCGGCCTCTTCCTTTGACTGACCCGACACTGCACCTTCACCAAGGGCATGGTCTTACTCCGGAGCTTGCGAACATCTCGGGCTAGAATCCTCGAAGGGACTGCCTCAAACGTGAAGTCCTCCCTAAACTGAAGTGGACTGAAGTCAATCACATGCGACGGGTCCGGAATATACTTCCTCAGCATAGAAACGTGGAAAACACTGTGCACTGCTGCTAAAGACGGAGGCAGAGCCAAACGATAGGCAACCGGTCCGATCCTCTCTAGGATCTCAAAAGGACCCACAAAGCGAGGGCTAAGCTTGCCTCTCTTCCCAAACCGAACAACTCCTCGCACTGGAGAAACCTTCAGATACACGTGGTCGCCCACCTCAAACTCTAGAGGTCGTCTCCTCTGATCGGCGTAACTCTTCTGACGACTCTGAGCCACAAGCAGACGCTCCCTGATAGACTGAATCTTGCCCACAACATCTTGAACTAAGTCTGGACCGATCACGGCTCTCTCCTTCAGATCATCCCAACAGATGGGTGACCTGCATCTCCTGCCATACAAGGCCTCAAACGGAGCCATCCCGATACTGGTCTGGAAGCTATTATTATATGCGAACTCTATCAGCGCCACGTGCTGATCCCAACTGCCCCCAAAGTCAAGCACACATGCCCTGAGCATGTCCTCAAGGACCTGATTCGTCCTCTCTGTCTGACCATCTGACTGAGGATGATAAGTTGAACTGAAAGACAACTTCGTCCCCAAAGCCTGATGCAAACTCTGCCAGAATCTGGATACAAAACGCGGATCTCTGTCAGACACAATCGAAGTAGGAACCCCATGAAGGCGCACTATCTCATCCATGTACAACTGAGCCAAGCGATACAAACTGAAGGTCTTCCTGACAGGCAAGAAGTGAGCGCTCTTCGTGAGCCGGTCCACAATGACCCAAACTGCATCAAAACCCCTCGGAGTCTTAGGCAGACCCATGACAAAATCCATACCGACGCTCTCCCACTTCCACTCCGGAACGGGAAGAGGCTGAAGCAAACCAGCTGGTCTCTGATGCTCGGCTTTGACCTGCTGACAGGTCCGACATCTGGATACAAAGTCAGAAATATCCCTCTTCATGTTGCTCCACCAGAATGTCTCACGTAGGTCCCGGTACATCTTCACCCTTCCTGGGTGTACGAGTATGGAGCTCCATGAGCCTCCTGCATGATCTCACGTCTCAAAGCGTCGTCTGCCGGCACACAAACACGGTCTCTGAACCTCAGACAGCCATCCTCTGAAACTCTGAACTCAGACTCCTGGCCAGAAGCAATCTCGTCTCTGATCTTACACAAACCAACATCAAGCTCCTGACTGGCCTTGATCCGGTCGATCAAGGTAGGCTGAATCTGCAACGCTGCTAACATCCCAGACCTCTCTGGACGGACGACCCAGACACCCATACACTGCAGCTCGAGAGCAGACCTCTGCACACCAGACAAAGCACAAACGGTCCCTGACGGACCCCTCCTACTGAGCGCATCAGCCACAACATTCGCTCTACCGGGATGGTAGAGAATCTCCAGATCATAATCGTGTAGCAACTCTAGCCACCTCCTCTGCCTCAAGTTCAACTCCTTCTGAGTGAACAGATACTTGAGGCTCTTATGGTCCGTATACACCTTGCACGCTGCTCCATACAGGTAGTGCCTTCAAATCTTCAGAGCAAACACCACAGCAGCTAACTCCAGGTCGTGGGTCGGATAGTTCTTCTCATATGGCTTCAACTGACGAGAGCCATATGCAACCACCTTCCCATGCTGCATCAGAACGCACCCAAGTCCCTTATGGGACGCATCACAGAAAACCTCTAGACCCTCGGTCCCCTCTGGAAGAGTCAAGATCGGCGCAGTAGTCAACCTCTTCTTCAGCTCCAGAAAACACTGCTCACAGGCCTCGCTCCACTCGAACTTCACATCTTTCTGCAACAGACGAGTCAAAGGGATCACTAGCTTGGAGAAGCCCTCCACAAACTTACGATAGTAGCCCGCTAGTCCAAGGAAGCTACGAATCTCTCCAATATTAGTAGGCCTGGCCCACTCAGTAACAACTCTAATCTTCTCCGGGTCCACGGAGATACCATCCTTAGAGACCACATGTCCCAAGAATACCACCTGATCCAACCAGAACTCACACTTCTTCAGCTTCGCATACAGCTCCTTCTCCCTCAGAGTCTGAAGAACAGTCCTCAAATGCTCCTCGTGCTCCTCAGCACTCTTGGAATACACCAAGATGTCATCAATGAAAACTACAACGAACTGGTCCAAGAACGGCTTGAACACTCGGTTCATCATATCCATAAACACTGAAGGCGCATTCGTCAAACCGAATGGCATCACTAGGAACTCGTAGTGTCCATAACGAGTCCTGAAAGCGGACTTAGGCACGTCGTCTGCCGTAATCCTCAACTAATGATAACCGGACCTCAGATCGATCTTCGAAAATACCTTAGCTCCTGCTAACTGGTCGAACAAGTCATCTATGCGAGGGAGAGGATATCTATTCTTAATGGTAACCTTGTTGAGCTCCCTGTAGTCAATGCACAAACGCATGCTACCGTCCTTCTTCTTAACGAACAACACTGGCGCTCCCCAAGGCGACACACTCGGGCGAATGAAGCCCTTGTCCAGCAGCTCCTGCAACTGGACCTTCAACTCCTTGAGCTCAGCAGGCGCCATCCGGTATGGGGCCTTAGAAATAGGCTGAGTCTCAGGTGCGAGCTCGATCGAGAACTCCACCTCTCTAACAGGGGGAAGCCCAGGTACATCATCCTAGAACACGTCTGGGAAGTCTCTGACCACTGGTATGTCCTCCAACTTCGCATCCTTGCGAACCTCAGGGATGTAGCACAGATATCCCTGACATCCTTTCCTCAGAAAGCGGAACGCCTGCATCGCTGATATGACTAGCGGCGAGCACGGGAGTCCATTCCCTGCTACAATCAAACGGGGCTGGCCCGGCTCCTCAAAAGTGACTCTCGAAGCGGCACAATCAATGTGGGCATGGTGCGCAGCAAGCCAATCCATGCCCAGGATTACATCAAAACTAGTCATCTCCATCGGGATGAGGTCAGCACACAGAATCCTATTCTTGACTAACACAGGACTAGCTTTACAGACAGAATTCAACAACATAGAAGAGTCCCTAACCAATGGACTATGCACACACAGCTCAACACCCAGAGGCACAACAGGCAAACCGAGCTCACCCACCAACTCAGCAGAAATAAAAGAGTGGGTGGCTCCAGAGTCAAACAAACAGAAAACAGAACGAGAAGACAGCTGGAGAATACCTGTGACAACTCTATCAGTCGATCGGTCTCTCTCTCCAGCCATCGCGTACACTCTGGCCTGGCCCTGGGGCTTCTTCTGCTCAGCCCGGTCTCGGTCTCTGGACCCTGAAGCAGACCCTCCAGCTCCACCTCCAGAGCTACCTCTGCTCCTCTCAGCCTGAGGGCAGTCAGCAATCCTATGTCCCATGGATCCACACTTGAAACAGGCCCCGGACTTCCTGTAGCAGTCCTGACCTCTGTGAAACTTGCCACAGACCTGGCACTTCGGAATGGGAACTGACGAAGTCGGTCCACCTCTATCTCGCGAACGGTCTCCAGAGCGGTCTCCAGCTCGATCTCCAGTAGACTGCTTCTTCTGAGAAGCAGACTGATCTCTCCTATCACCCTCATCGGACCTCTGCTTCCTCTTCTGGTCCTTCCCTCCAGACTGACGGCCTCTCAGGTCGGCCTCTACCAACAGGGCGACATCAGCAACGTCCCTGAAGGTCTTGTGACGCAGGGGCGTCACAGCAGAACGAATATCAGGCCTCAGGCCGCTCTCAAACTTCCTGGCCTTCCTATGCTCGTCAGGCTCAGGTGCAAACTTAGACAGGCTGATGAATTTGCGAACGTACTCCTCAACGCTCATGTCCCGACCCTGGCGGAGTCGGTTATACTCCAGAATGCGCTGGTCCTTATACACATCGGGGTAGAACTGTTTGTTGAACTCCCCAGTGAACTGCTCCCACGTCCAAGGCTGTGGAAACTTCCCCATCACAGACCTCCACCACTCCTTGGCTTCGGCCTTAAAAAGGAAAGTGGCAAAGTCGACCTTCTGCTCCTCCTCAGAGCCCATCACACGTAGCAAGTCCTCCACCTCTGACAGCCAATGACTGGCCTCCTGGGGGTCTCCTACCCCATCGAACGATGGCGGCTTCAGCTTCATGAACTCCTGAAGCGCCCTCACATTCCTCCCACCAGCATCTGCCCCAGCTGGGCCTGCTCCGCCAGCTGGTCCTCCTCCAGCTGGTCCACCCCCTGCAGTCATGGTCTGCATGAGCTGCGTCATAAACTGCTGAATAGCATCAGCAACATTTCCTGTAGCCCTTCTTGGCGGCATTCTGAAAGTCCAACAGCAGACAATTAGACTCAGACACTAGCACTGACGTTTCTGACTGGCTGGCTAACTTAAAATCCCAGCAGATTAGAACCCAGTGCTCTGATACCACTAAATGTAACACCCCCAAACACTGGCCTAGGAGTTAGGGGTATTACACGCCGCGTATTATTACATAATAACGCAAGGCTCTAAAGAACAAACGCAAATAAACAAATAAGGCCCAAAACAGAATACTTAAATAAAGTATAAACAAAGAGATGTGAAACATCCCAAAGTTATTACAGAACCCACCAAACAAATGTCAAAAGCGGAAGCTAACTGAAGAGGCCCAAAGGCTCAAATTCAAATACAAAGTCTCAAACGAAACAAATAGCAAAATGAACTAAACTCCAGAGCTGCAAAGTGACCCTCGCTGATCAATCTGCAATGTTAGATAAAGTAGGGGAATGAGCACACAACTATGCCCAGTAGATGACCAACTTCATCAACCAGCATGCTCAAAACATTTTACAGAATATTGACAAATCAGAAGGAGTCAAAAGAATCCATGAGCGTGTCAGAAAACAGAAACAGAAGTCCGCACCATAAGGGACTAAACAGAGTCAGAATCAGACAGAATCAGAAACAGAGTGGGACACTAGCTGATCACAGTATACAGACAGAACAAGCAACTAGCTCGTGAACAGAACGAGGAAACCTCACTCGTAAACAGAACAGGTGAAACACCCGTGAACAGAACGGGGAACATCACCCGTGAACAGAAGGATCCTACATAGCGCGCTACGAGACAGCGAAACCAGCCATCCAAAGGCTCAGACACAGAGATAACTAGGTCCCAAAACAGAAGCTTAAAACAGTAAGCATATGTGCAACCGTTGCACCAGAGAGTAGATATAAAACCGAGAAATTAGAAGGGCAATCCAACCCCACAAACCGAAGTTATAGAATTCAGAAGCTTGTTGAAGGCTACAAAATCAGAGAACACATAACCATGTGCTCAAACATGTATAAACAGATAGTATTTGGAAAGAGGAATCCAACGCCGTAGACGGCACTCAAAACGGAACTCAAACGAGCAAGTTATAGCGAAAACAGAGAGAGGTCCGAACTTGTGTCCTAGCTTCGAAGCTCGGACTCAAGTCGAACCGAAAACAGAGAGCAAAATCAAGATGTCCGAACTTCGAAGTTCGGACCGAAGTTCGGACGTGTTTTTCGGAAAAGTTACGAGGTGAGTCCGAGCTTCGAAGCTCGGTTTGGTTTTCAGAAAATGGAGGTGTCCGAACTTCAAAGTTCGGACAGAAGTTCGGACACCTCAAAAACTTGAAAAAAACAAGCGCAGCAGAGACCTGTCCGAACTTCCAAGTTCGGACGGAAGTTCGGACAAGTCACAGAATTCAGCAAACAGAAGCGGATTTAACACGAACAGAAGCACAAAACTTATTCAAATCAACACACACATTTACAAAACAACCTTGGGGGTTTAATCCATTGAAATGGCATTAAACCGAGCATAAATCACACACCAAACAAGAAGTCAATACATCGAATTAAACTGTAGAAACCAAACTCCCCAAGGCTGAACACACGGATCGAATCCGAAAGCCACCTACCTCAATTACAGCAGAGAGTTCTCTGAATCTGAACAGCAGACGATCCAACCCCGACACAGCAGTAACGCAGACCCGAAATGCAACCCAAAACAGCCACTGAGAAATCCTTACAATGCAGAGGACGAACATCACAATCAGAAACTGTTCACAACTCAAAATCTGAAACGGAAACGGAATTGAACCCCTCACCTGAATACGATTGACGTGACACAGCAGCAATCCACAGCAGAGGAGAGATCGACGCAGACGTCGGAGAATCCACTGATTACAATCAGATTGCAGAGGGAGGAAATTAGGGATTGGAGAAGTTCCCAAACTGATTGCAAAACTAATCATTGAACACCAACCTGAACACGAAGGAAGCAGCAAAACGATGAAGAATTCCCAGCAGCAGTCAAGTCTCCAAACAGCAGCACTTGGACAGATTGATGAAGAACAGAACGTGAAGAGAGAAGAGGGAGAAGAAGGAAGGCACCACGTCTCTGAGAAACTGATCGGGAATAAGGGTTGGAATAGAACGTGATAATCAGATTGTAAATTGAGGATTATTAATATCAGCCAATACTAATAATAATCTCTTACCAATAATCTGAAACGAAAAGGACCACCTCGCCCTTGACTTTAATCCAAAGGACTTCCATGTCCTGAATTAAGATTGAACCAACTTAAAGTAAATTGCGACGAAATAAAATAATAACCAAATCTTGGGTTATAACAACTTATGCCAAAGATATTATATCTAGACCCCTTCTTCGAACCAACGGTACCATCCCTTGGTCTCAAAATCACCCCCCCCCCCACCATTGTTATTCCACATTCATCCACATACTCTCAGGGCATCAAGCATCCAGTCTGGTGGGAAGCTATGCAAGAAGAGATTAGTGCCCTTAATTCCACTCACACATGGGATTTGTTCCCATTCCTCCAAAAGCAAATATTTTGAGTGCAAAATGGATCTTCACGACCAAATATAACCCTCATGGTACTGTTGAAAGAAGAAAGGCTCCGTTGGTTGATAGAGGTTTCTCTCATACTCATGGAATTGACTACTTCGAGACTTTCAACCCAGTCATAAAGCCCACGACCATAAGAATTGTTCCCTCTATTACAAAAAGGAAAAAATGGCCTTTGCACCAAATTGATGTTCAAAAAGCATTCCTTCATGGAAATCTGACTGAGCATATTTTTTATGCATCAACAACCAGGTTTTAAGGATTTAGCTCACTCTCACTCTGTTTGCTCTTTTAAAAAGTCAATCTACAGATTACAACAAGCCCTGGAGCATGGTATGCTCACCTGAGTGATGCTTTAACAACTATGGGTTTTGTCTCTTCACGTGTTGATGCCTCACCGTTTGTTTACTCTTGGCATGGTGAATTAATCTATATTCTCGTCTGTGTGGATGACATTAGCATCATAGGTACATCCACTTCTATTATAGATTGTGTTATTTATGTTTAGTCCTCTAAGTTTCTCATCAAAAATCTAGGAAATTTACACTACTTTTTTGGTGTTCAAGTTAGCCGTGTTTCCCAAGGTCTATACCTCACCTAAAAAAGTACATTATTGATCTGTTATCCCATACCAACATGAAAAACTCTTGCTCCACAGCCACACCTATTGCCCAGTCTACTCAAATTTGTCACAAAGACAACCCAAAATTTCATGATATAACTGCATTTAGAAGCTTTTAGGAAACCTACAATCCCTTTCTTTGACGAGACTAGACATAACCTTTGTGGTAAATTGGTTCAACCAATTGATGCATGCCCCTTGTCAAAACCATTGTAAGGTGTTTAAACGTCTTCTTCGTTAATTGAATGCCACAGCTTCCCTCGCTTACTTAATGCCTTCATCTTCCTCTCTTCATCTCCCTAAGTTTATGGACTCTGATTGGGCTAGTTCATCTGATGCCCGCAAATCTACCACCGGTGTATGCATCTACCTTGAAAACTCCCCTATTTTTTGGTTTACTCACAAGCAGTCTACTGTAGCCAGATCTACAACAAAGGCCGAGTATCAGTTGCTTGGCTCAGCAACTAGTGAACTCATGTGGGTTCAACATCTTCTCTCTGACCTTCGCATTCGCCTTCATCATGCTCTGAACTAGTGGTGTGACAACCTCGGAGCCACATACTTGGCAGAAAATATGGTCCTTCACAACAAAATCAAGCATGTTCAACTTGATTTTTATTTTGTGCGTGACATGGTTGCCAATCGCTCCTTACAGATGCACTTCATCTCCACTGCTTCTTAGAAGGCTCATATTCTGACAAAATCACTTCCCGTCACTCGGTTCATGATGTAGAAAGATAATCAGAATTGTGTGTTTGATTTCTAAAACCATTGTAGAATTTATACAAAGGCTACTCAACTATAAATCCTATTAATGAGCAACACTAACATTATGGACAAAGTGAGTTGGTAACTACTACAGTAATTATAGGACTAATTACATATTTAAATTATAACTGAACAAGTGAGATTAGGATTTAATTAATATCCTTAATATGCCCCCGCAAGCTGGACGGGAGGTGAAAGAGTCCAAGCTTGGAAATATTATGGTCGAACTCAGGTCGATATAGGGCCTTTGTTAAAACTCCCACTAGTTGATCAGTGACGATATGGTAGACACGAAGAGTTCCTTCTTGAACTTTCTGGTGAATGAAGTGACATACGATAGCGACGTGTATCGTTATGTAGTGGAAGACGGGGTTGGAGGACAAAATCATGGCACCCATATTATCACAGTAAATGACAGGTTGGCTAACCCGATGATGAAGCTCGGTGAATAGGGAGAGGAGCCACAGGACCTCAGAGGCTATGTCAGTGAGGGCCTGGTACTCGGCCTTGATGGAGGAGCGGGCTACGACACGTTGTTTGTAGGTGATCCAGGATATCAAAGTAGGTAGTAAGAGTGGAGGCGGTGGTGGGGCGGATGGTGAGACCATGTGTTATTGTCCTAGTGAGATAACAAAGGAGGCATTTGAGCGCAATCCAATGATGGGTGGTGGGTTGTTGCATGAGCTGAGATAATCGGTTGACATTGAAGGCATATACGGGCGGGTGAGACCAAGGTATTAAAGGCTGCTGACAATGGCGCGATATATCATTGGTTGGGGAAGGGGATCGCGACGCTTTTCAAGAGCGTGGTAGAGGCGGATAGCGGAGTTGGTGAGGAATTGCAGCCATCCATACTAACCTTGTGGAGAATATCAGTAATGTACTTGCGTTGTGAGAGGAAGAGACCAGCGGAGATGGGTATGACTTTGACACTGAGAAAATATGAAAGGGGGCCGATATCTTTGAGGGAGAAGAGGGTGGAAAGGCTTCTGAGGAGAGTGTTGATGATAGTGATGGTGTTTTCAGTGACAATGATGTCATCGGTGTACACAAGGAGGAGGAGGAGAAGAGTGGCGTCGCTTCTGTTAATGAATAAGGAGGCGTCAGATCGGAATGTTTGAAGCTGTGGTGCTGAAGAAAGGTTTTCAATTTGGTGTACCAGGCTCGTGAGTCGTGAAGCCTAGTGAAAACCATAGAGAGCTTTGTTCAGACGACATACATGATGGGGATGGTCGGGGTTGATGAACCGTGGTGATTGTCGGGCGTATACCTCTTCGTGGAGAGTGCCTTGAAGAAAGGCATTATTGATGTCGAGCTGACGGAGGGGCCAACCATGGGAGACTTTCAGGATGAGGACGACACAGACTGTGATAGGTTTGACTACCGGACTGTAGATGTCATAAAAGTCCTAGCCTTGACGCTGAGTGACAATGGTTTTGGGCGGTATGGTTTAGGGGGGATGGGGCAGAGGCAATTGGAGGAGTGGAGGTTGAGGGCGGATGAAGTGGTGCAGGACATGAAGGTGACGAGGGTGGGTGATGGTTGTGTAGGGGAGGAAGATGAGTTTGCAGGGGGTGGGCGAAGGTTGAGGTGCAGCTGGAGTGGAAGTGTGTAGTGGGAGATCTGTCCAGAGAGTAGTGGGTGTGGGTGGGTTAGAAGGGGTGGCGTGAGGTAAGTGCCTGTAGGGGAATACGTGATGAACAAACTTGACATGGCGTGAGACGTACACATGGTGGGTCACATGATCTAAACAGTAATACACGTGTTGAGACGTGGATAAACTTGTAAAGACACACACAATGGACTTTATTCAATAAACAGTAATACGGTGAGTCCACACATAGGGTGGGTATGGGTAAGTGATTGATAAGATAAAAAGTAGTGAGCATGGCATGAGGCCAGAGGGTGTGTGGTAAACCGGAATGGGATAGCATGGCAAGGCCAATTTCAACAACGTGTATGTGTTTACATTCCGATATGCCAGTATGCTCAATAGTATGGGGGGAGAGGTGAGGTGACTAATACCGTGGGAGCTTAAACAAGGACGCAGCCTGATGTATTCACAACCGTTATCAGAATATAAAACTTTGATTTCATGTTAAAATAATTTTCCACGAGTTTATGAAACCGGGAAAAAAAATAGACAACTCGCTTTTACGCTTGATTGGGTATAGCAAGTGTAATGTGTAAAATGATCAACAAAGATAACATAATACTTAAAACCATTATAGAAAGGAACCGGAGAGGTCCAAACATTATAGAAGAGAATTTCAAGAAAACTAGTAGATGTTAAGCTCGAAGTAGAGAAAAGGAGCTTGTGACTTTTATTAAGTTGCACGAAGTACAATCAGGTTGAGTACAAGGGGACAAACTTAAGTGAAAGCGGTGTTGAAGAAACTTGAAGATAAAGTGCACGGATGTCCTAAGTGGTGTTGTTAATTGTTGCTAGAGGAAAGGGCAACAATGTTGGCGGTGGGCAGAGGACGGGACCAGATGTAGACACCATCAATGCAAGGGGAGAATTTTACCTAATTAGATTCTTCATAGAGAAGGAACAAGGTAAGAATGAAATAGAGCAATCATATTCTTTGGCAAGCTGTGAGATGGAAATAACAT
This sequence comes from Limonium bicolor, assembly GCA_023374045.1. NCBI lineage: Eukaryota > Viridiplantae > Streptophyta > Magnoliopsida > Caryophyllales > Plumbaginaceae > Limonium > Limonium bicolor. Next base: position 113,397,987 of record CM041782.1, on the reverse strand, counting down.
TCTTTGTCATCCTAGCTCACACAACGTATTTGATAAATTTAATAAAGTTGCAGAATTGTTAAGCGACAAAGTTCTAAAATGAGTTACTGGCAAACCTTCACTGCTGCCCATGAACAATTCATCGTGACCTGTCGACGGGTAAGTAGTATTCAAGGTGGAGGGGCTGGGAACAACATGATGTGATGCTCCACTGTAGACCAGATAGTCAAAAACACGAGGGTGGGTAGTGGTGACATTGGACTGTGGGAGGGAGTGGAGGCCGAAAGGACACCACAGTGGAGGGTGGTGGCGGGTGAGCGTCGTGGTAGAGATGACAGAAGACAAGACATGCGGAAATGATGTGACCCACCCCCTAACACCGCTAGCATTTGCCGAGAAATGGGCGGGGTTTGGCGGTGCCACGGATGAGGTTGGGGCGGCCGGTAGTCAGATTGTGCAAGGAGGTGTGCATCCTGACATTGCGTGGCTTGGACTGAGCGGTGAGGGTCATGATAGGAGAGGGGCTAGAGCCAGTGGCTTTAGCGAGCTCCAACTCACGGGTAGGAGCTTATCATGTAGTTTAGCAAGTAGGATGGTGGAGTCACGTGCCTTGATAGCGTTGAAAATGGACACAAAAGCATCATTGAGGCTGTGGAGTATATAGGAGACCAGATCATCCATATCGACCGTTTTCCCCAGTTTGACGAGTAGGTTGGTAGCGGCAACCATTACTTGTAAATAATCCAAGACATTATGAGAGCCTTTGAAAGTAGATAGGAGTTTATCTTTGAGCTGATTCACTCACCCCTTGGATGGTTTAGCATAGGTGTCGGCAAGGATCTTCCACGAGGCTTGGCTGGTGGCGCGGGTTACAAGTGGTGACCGTGGGCGTGAGTGTGATGATGAGGGCGCCGAACAACAAATGGTCTTGACGCAGCCAGGCAGTATATACCAGCTTTGGAGCGCTGGTGTCGACGATGGTAAGGTGAGTGGGAGGCGCCATAAAAGATCCATCAATGAACTAGAGAAGATCATAACCAGGGAGAATAGCCTGGAGTTGAATCTTCCACGTGATATAGTTATGGAGGGTTAGCTTAAGCCTTAATGATATTGGAAAAGTTGACGACTTGGAAGGGGTTGTTGGCATCGGCGAGTTAACAATAGTAGTGAATAGTTACATCATTGGAGATTGGAAGAGTAGGTGGATTGGATTAGGTCAAGAGGAAGCAGGGGTTTGGGAGTGGCTGCGAATGGGAGGGATCAATTGGGTGGGGTTGCACGGGTGATGGCTACCGGTAGAGAGCAACGATAAGGAGGAGGTTATGAGCAGAACAGGATGAATGGAAGAGCAACGTGAGGAGTGTGACTTGTTGGAGTAGCCAGAGGCGACAGGAGTAGGTGGGCGACGCGAGTTGGGTGTCGGATGGTGGGGCGAGAGCAACATAATTGCGCAAGCCAGGGAGTGGTACGCCTGGGAGGGAAAAAAATGAAGAGGCACAGTAGCAGGGATACGCAGCACCAGGGATGCGCAATAGGAGGGATGCGCAACAACAAGAAAACTAGTTAGGATAGGGGACATAGATGAGAAGGCGTTTGGAATTGGGTGAGGGTGGAGACACACAGAGGGTAGTGGCACAAAGATGTTGAGGGCAGCAGGCTGGCGGTAGTAACGGGGTTGGCGGCCAATAAATTTTATAGAGAAGGATCTTTGTTAGGCTGATACCATGTAAATAGATAATAAGAATTGTTTGTTTGATTTTTTAAACCATTACATAATTTATTTAAAGGCTGCTAAACTATAGATCCTATTAATGAGAAACACCAACGTTGTGGGTAGAGTGGGTTTGTAGCTACTACTGTAATTAAAGAACTAACTACATATTTAAATTATAACTGAAAATGTAGGGTAATATCCTTAATACTTGGATCTATGTTCTCAGCTCTCTCCAGCATGTGTCACTGAAACCATGGGAGAGAGTGAGCTCAAAATGAAACAGGCTCAGATATAATAACTTACACCAAGTGTCTATGTCATTTATGTATTTAGTTTAGTCTCTATACAACTCTACTGTTTTTTTTTTGATAGTTTGCTGGTAAAGACCAGTTACATAAGAGGTGATACTTAGGCTGTGGAGCCTTTCTCACCAGTACAGTGTATAGACGTGTTTCTCTTTCTCGAAACTAGGGTTATACACTAGTACTCATATCATACGCACTCAATTTAATATAATGTATATAATATTCTGACCATATCAACTACTGATTATTACTCCCTTCCGCTCTTGTATCTTCAACAATGCTGGAATCACATACCTTCAATCAAGTGAACAAGATAATCTTTAAACTTACACGGGCAATTCAAAGTTTTTTCACTTTTTGATTTAGGCTTTGGCTTTGTAGGTTACATTAGCTTTAATAATTGTTAGAGTTTTGGGCCGAGTTCTATTAATTGGACCTTATATAGCAAAATACTCTTCATTTTTGTATTAGTTATTCATTATTTTTTCATAATATTTTTGGGCATTGTTACTATGAATTGTGCATTGTCAGGAACAAATTTGACATAGTTTTAAGCTATTGAGCATTGTCTAGTGCTATTTCTTCAATAACCAGTAATCGGGCATTATGTAATGACTGTAAATTCATTTTAATACATCTGTTTCCATACTTATACATGGATTAGTCACGGATACACTGGTGGGCGAATGCGAGAGAGAGAAAGGGTGAAGGGATGCGAGAGTGAGAGTGGGCTCAACCGTAGTTCGGTGAGGAATAAATCGTCCCAATTCAGAAGTGAGAGGTGGAGGTCCAAAAGTAGGTTGAGTAGGAGATCTAGACGTGGCCCTAACGTCTCTTCCTCCTGGGGGTCGAAGTAGTTGTTACGAATATATAGCTGTTTATATCATTCTGTCATGACTTTCACTTTGTTATGTCACGGTGCTAGCAAATATATTACCGTTGCTGTATAACTTGGTAATATATATATATAGGATAGCTGGTTGTTGTAATCAGTACGAGTGAGCAAGTAAAGACCACGATACTGGTCTCCTTCCTGTATCCTTGGTTCCTATTCTAGAAATAAAAGAAGAAGTTCTTCCTTCTTGTATTAATCTTGCTCGCTGAACCTTTTCATGGTATCAGAGCAGAGCTTTTTTGTTTTTGTTTCTCTCGCTGTTGAAATCTCGTAATCGTGATTCTGAGGGAGCAAAATGGAAGATGATGATATTCTCAAGATCACTGAGGATGACGACAAGAACAAGGGTAAAGATACCGATGGCGACAAGAAGAAGGGCAAAGATACCGATGGAGGTTTGACGGAGAAAGAAAACGATCCTCTGCGAGTTCTGAGTTCCGACACCCCAGGAACCATTTTGACTAGCAGCAAGTACGGCGGAGGTCCTGAGTTTACCACCTGGAAGCGGAGCATGCTAATTTCCTTATCGGCGAAGAACAAAATCTGCTTCGTTGACGGTTCGCTGCCAAGGCCGACGGATTCTGAGATTCGAGCGCGGGCGTGGAAGATATGTAATGATATGGTCATCTCATGGATTTTGTCCAGCCTGGAAAAGGAAATCGCGGAATCGGTTGTCTTCTGCCAAACCGTAGCACAGATTTGGAAAGAACTGAATGCGAGATTTGAAGAAGGAAATGCTGCGCGTTTCTACGCTCTGGAGCAGGATTTGGACGATTCAAGACAAGGAGACGACTCCGTCAGCGCGTATTATACAAGGATGAAGAAACTTTGGGATGAGCTTGATTCATCGAACCCCATACCCAGTTGCTCCTGCAATAACAACAGTAAGCTATGGGAGTACATCCAAACTCAAAGGTCTGTGAAATTTCTCATGGGAGCGAATCCTCGATATGCCAACGTACGCGGAAATATACTGATGATCAAGCCACTGCCATCTATTGAGCAGATCTACTCCATCCTTGTCCAAGAGGAGCGACAAAAGGGGGCTTTGCGTGAACGGAACCCAGAGGAAGACAAGGGTCACGTCTCTTTCACGGCGGAAACTGCGGCCTCAGTCTCACCAAATTTCGAGAAGCCACCGAGAAACCCTAGACGACAGAACCTCTTTTGCACACACTGGCAGAAGACTGGGCATACTGAGGACCGCTGCTTTGAAAAAGTGGGTTATCCGCAAAATTGGAGAACCGGGAAAAGTAAGAAGCTTGTCTCCACCGCCAACGGACAAGAAGAAACCCAAAACTCTAAAGAACAGAAGAATGCGAGGACTTACACAACAAAAGAATTGAACCAGATTCTTGCACATTTTGCCAAGCAACAGGAGTCCGCCAACGCAGTTCCAAATCAGGAAGTTCATCTTACGGTTTTGTTGGTAAAACTAAACCTAAACCTTGGAATAGTCATGTATTCTTAGCTGCTTCTGCTGATTTGTCTGCTAACTGTGATAAAATGCCCTTGTGTCTGACTGCTTGCACTGATCTGTCTGTGGATTATAATGAGATGCATTCTTGTTTGCACTCTGGTAATATGAGCAGAAATAGGAACATTCAATGGATTTTAGATACAGGTGCATCCCAGCATATGTGTTTTGACATTCAAATATTTACTGAAATTGAGGATCTTGAAAACAAACAACAAGTGGCAATGCTAGATGGGCATCCACAGACAGTTCGATGTGTAGGAACTGTTAGAATAAATGACAGAATAACCCTTCATGATGTTCTCTGTGTCCCGGCATTTAAATTTAATCTCATCTCCATAGGAAAATTGGCACAAAGTATGCAGGGTTGTTTCCTCTTTGATAAATCTTGTTGTCTGTTTTAGGATTTTAGAAATCAGATTGAGGAACAAATAGGTGTGTACAAGTCAGGGGTGTACCTACTTGATCTAGATTGGGGTCAGAAAAGAGTGAACATTTCAGCTTCTGCCTGTGTCAAGAACAACGTCCTTGTTAGTGGTTTTGATTGTGATGATATCCTTTCTCTATGGCATCATAGGTTAGGGCATTTGTCGATAAGAAAACTAGAGAAAATGAAACTAATAGAAGGGAAAATCTGTAAGAAACAGTTCATCTGTGAGTCTTGTGATAGGGGAAAGAGCCATAGGTTGCCTTTCCCAAAGAAGAACATGATAGATATCAACATTTTTGACCTTGTACATATTGATATATGGGGCCCATACAAAATAAAAACTCATGACGGTTTCTCTTATTTTGTTACTTTCGTTGATGACTGCTCTAGAGCCACATGGGTCCATTTTATTTCAGCAAAAATCTGATGCTTTCTCTGTTATTATAAATTTTCTGAATATGGTTCAAGTGCAGTTTGGGAAAAGTGTCAAAATCATACACACTGACAATGCTTATGAGCTGGGCAGTTCCAAAGCCACCTCAGATTTTCTAAGACAAAAAGGAATAATCCATCAAATGACATGTGCATACACCCCCCAACAAAATGGGGTGGTTGAAAGAAAGCGCAGGCACATCTTGGAAACAACTAGGAGCTTAATGATTCATTCTTCCTTACCTCTTAAATTCTGGGGAGAAAGTATCCTCACAGCAGTCTATACTATCAATAGGATGCCCCTAGATTCTTTGAATGGTGATTCACCTTTTAAAATTCTATACGACAAAGATCCCAACTATACAAAACTCAAATGCTTTGGTTGCTAAAGTTTTGCTCATATTAATCAAGATTCTCATGATAAGTTTTCTTCAAGGTCTGTGAAAGCTGTTTTCTTAGGATATGCTCCTAACAAGAAGGGTTACAAGCTCTTAGATCTAGACAATGATAAGATTCTAGTCAATAGGGATGTTAGATTTTATGAGAACATGTATCCCTATAGAAACCCACAGAAAAATAGAAATACTAGGGAAGAAACAAGTGTGACTAACAATGATGATAATTTCTTTCTGCCTTCTGACTTTCCACTTGAGCATATTAATCATTTTCTCTGTGAAGAAGAAACAGAACAGCAACATCAAACAGATGCAACAGATGCTGCAACAATAGAAGACAAACACCCAGAAGGCGTACAAACAGAGGAACCAAGACAAGCTCAAGACACTACTCCTAATTTAAGAAGATCTACAAGGATCAGAAGCCAACCTACCTATCTCCAGGACTACATTGTTGGGAAATCCACAACATCGGACGCATCACACATGAGAATCAGCTAAGTTCCTTGATCCTTTTTCTTCAATTTTGAGTAATCGTCTGAAGAACTGTGAACCTACCTACCATGCACACCCAGAAAAGGAAACATGCTTATATGGGAGTTTTTCTCTTTGTTCCATGCTTATACCTGAAAGAACTATTCAAATTGCAACCAGTACTAACCTTGCCTGTTATAGTAAACTCCCCTTAGCAGCCACTGTTTTCACTGGAAAAGAAAGGGAACCTACAGATTATTCTAAAGCCATTATAAGTAAGGAATGGATAGAAGCAATGAAAGAGGAGTTTAGGGCTTTAGAAAGAAATCAAACCTGGGATATAGTGGACCTACCAAAGGGAAAGAAAACGATAGGCTGTAAGTGGGTTTATAAGCTGAAATATAAGGGGGGCGAAACTCTAGAAAGACACAAAGCAAGGCTAGTGGTTAAACGGTATACCCAAAGACATGGAATAGACTATCAAGAAACTTTCTCTCCTGTCATAAAATTCACCACTATTAGAACCTTGATTGCTGTCAGCAGTAAAAGAAACTGGAAAATTACTCAACTTGACATTAATAATGCCTTCTTGCATGGGGACTTAAAGGAAGATGTCTACATGGAAATGCCTTTGGGTTATAGAAATACCGATACTTTGCAAGTGTGCAAGCTTAGGAAATCCCTTTATGGTTTAAAGCAGGCCTCAAGGCAATGGCATGAAAAGTTAAGTAGTTTTCTTATTAGTTTTGGTTTTCAGCAATCTCTCAATGACTACTCTTTGTTTTCAAGAAAAAGAAATGGCTTATCTGTTTACTTGGCTGTTTATGTCGATGACATAATATTAACAGGCAGTGACACCCAAATGATTGAATCAATCAAACAACAACTAGACAGTAGGTTTAAAATCTAAGACTATGGGGCAAATTAGTTATTTCCTGGGAATGCATTTTTTACACACAGCAGCAGGCATCGTTGTCACTCAAAAACAATACTGTAACACCCCCGAATAAAACATCCATAGATTTAATGAAGCGTCTGACAATATCATAAGTTAACTTGCAGCGGTATAAACTCCATCCGGGTGCTACAGACGCCAACCACCCACGTGGTTGACATGACCACTCTACCAACATCAAGTTACGGTCTGCATGACTGGAAACAGCTTTCACCAAAATTCATATACTATATAAGATACAATTCCAAATGTTGAGTGTCTACAACAAATTGCCAAATTATAAACTGAAATTACATCTCGGGTACATTAAACATACGGCCACATCCTCAAACGTTATGCCCTGATGGACTACCCCCATGGTAGCCATCCCGCCTACGCTCCGTTATCGTTCGGCATAATACCTGTAAAAATTTGGGTTGGGAAGGACTCAGCAAACTACGCTGAGTATGAACGTGTGTAGCCCGCATGTTGCCGGGCCACACGACTACTTGGTCGAATATTATTAAGTCAATTTACATGCTATAGTAAAGCAGTAAAGCACACCACAATATATCATGATACCATACACACTTAAGGTAGCAAAGCCTTAGTAACAAGCATCCAAGCATCACATATTGGCATCATAGCAACATCAAACACGCAACCAAGCACAACAAGCTGCTAGTATGGCACACAAACAATTATGTAAGTCATCAAACACGTGCATAAGTAAGTTTACCAATGATCCTCACTATGGGATCGTTCGAGCGTTGTGTGTTTTCATTACTTTTCTCTTGTTCCCATAATGTATATTTTCTTCCTCTTTCCTTGCACCAGGTTTGGGGGTACGGTTCAAATCCCGTGACCACATCTTGTAGGTATTAATCTTTTCCTTGTTTCTTTAAGGTTTATTTGTGAATTCTCTTATCACCACAAGTTGTCGAACGTCTTCTCCATAGCTAATCCTCCATTCCCGGCGTCGTGCGTCGAGGAAGCGGGGTTGTCTTTAGACTTCAGGATGTGCTCCACCAATAGGTATTTTACTTTTCATTAACATTATAAGTTCGACACCATAGTGGGTGTCATTAGAAGTCCTCTATAGTTTAAGAGGAGTCCTCTTCTTGTATAGTTGTTTCGTTTTGTTTGCGTAGTTAGTTGTGTTTCATCTCAAGTTCATAAACGAGAAGGGACTAAACTACTGTGTGCGCGCAAATAATATGCAACAATGATATAGCAATCATACAAGCAAGATAAGCAAGCAATCCAATTTCATGCTTTAATCTTATGGTCATTTTCACACAAGGCATACAGCAAACAAGCCGTGTAACACGGCAACATACGAACCACACATGTCCATACCTTATTCGAAAGCACGAGTTGTCTTACACTCGAAGTCCCGGTCGGAGCTCGCTACGGTCCTAGAGGTAATTAAAACAGTGTGTCAGTTTATTATTTTATGTGACGACACTTGTATCGTATGTTATTCCCTTGGTATGTTGTCACATGCTTAGTTTTAGATTGACTCTTAGAATTTCACATGCATTAATTCTAGGCTTAACTTACTCCTAGGATATTTCATATCTTTATTTACAGGATAACTAAGCCCTTTTTCCTTAGGTAACGTTTTAGGGCGTTTTAAGAGGTAATTATGTAACAAGTTTGTTTAACATAGGTATGACTTATCTAATGGGTATTCGTTCCTTAGATAAATAGGTGAGTAATATTTTAACCCTTGTCTAATGGTAACATAGATCATAGAATACCCTTAAACCCACTTATACAGAAGTCCCAAGTTCATGAAACAATCACATAGATTCGGTTTTGAATCACACTTTTTAATGTATCTAATTGCTTTCTAGTTCCTCCCAAATTGTTTACCCTCTTAGGTAAATATGTTAGTAAGATTATGAGTAAATTTCCAGACCAATACAACCCTCTCATATCAACTGTACCTTAGTTATACAGAGATAACAGATTCTGGAAAGCTGAAAACCGAAACTGTACATCACCTTTTTCCTCTCGTTTTTAGTTCATTAACCAGCTTTCAAATCTTCCCAAAATTCTTACTCAACTAGATAGTTTTATTAGGAAGGTTTTGAACTCAAACCCAACTCAAAGCAACACTGTTAACCCATTCGAAAGTTCATTTTACAGAACCTAATTTTGTAGAGAAACTGAAACATGAAACTGATATGTTTTCTTCTATCCTCTTTTCTTTGTTCACTAATCTGATTTCCAGTGTTGTTCCCAAATTATTTACCAAGTTTGTTAAGTGTATTAGGTAGTCTCAAACTAAAGCCCAAGCCAAAACAACCCCGTTGGTCTTCTGAAAATCCATTATACTGAAGCAACCAAGTGAAGAAATCTGAAAAATCAGGATCTGTGAACTCCCTCATCTGCCTTTGATTTAGTTGTCCACCTGTTTTCAAATTCCCCTCAAGGTATTTATAACTTCCCTAAGTGTTGTAGGTGTAGTTAGGTTCTTAAATCACTCAACAATCCCATTATAAACCCTCTGTAGCAAGGTTAGACAGAGAGCACATGTTCAGGGAAAACTGAAACCTGAAGAATGAAATCTGCTACTCTTTTTCCTCCATCTCTCTTCTTTATTTATGAATCCGACTTTCAGTTTTTCTTCCTTCAGCCCTCTTCTCCAATTAGCTAGGTGTTGGGATATAATATTATCCTAAAGCAATGTTGTTATAACTACTGGAGCAGGTTCATACTGAAAAAAAGAACTCCTGCAGAATCTGAAGCCAATACATGATCTCAATTGTTGTTTCCTTTCTGTTCCTAAATGGGTTTTGTATTCTCCCCGAACCTATTCACACGTAGGTTTGTATGTTAGCAATGTCTTAGCCTCATTTCCCCAGCCTACACTACCCTTATAGTGCCCCTGAAAAATCTTTTCACAGCAACTGCACAAACTGCCAAGGACTGAAGTTACAACCTTACCGAAATCTGAAACCATCTCTGATTTATTTCTTCTTGACTCTTGTTTCTAGTTAGCTCTACTGGTGTGTAACCTTCTCAAACGTTTTAGTCAGCTTTTTAAGTTGGTCACTAAGCCATTACAGTATCTGGATGATTTCAGGCGGTTAATACACAGAAACAAGAACAATTCAGAAACCGACATTTAACTCCTGCACTTTGCTGTTACTTGCTTCAGTTTTAAATATGTTGGTTGATCTCCCTACCTCTCCCCCATTGATAGTTCACGTAGCTAGGGTTATATTAAGTTTCTAAATCCCAAATGACAATGCCTACACCTTTAAGGTTTCCTTACTCAAGTCTGTAGCACCGAAACAAAAACTGCACATACTTCAGTTTATTTCTTTACTCTTAGTGCATCAGATTAGTTAATCTTATTGTTTTCTTTTCTGTTCTCTTAATCTAATTCTTAGTTAAGTATTTGACATAATCTTAACCTCAAACCAACCTCAAATCGACAGGGAACACCCCTCTGAGTTCTTTACACAAATCTGTAAACTGGAACAGGAAACAGGAGCTGATAATTCTCTTCTATTTTCTGTTGGTTCATAATTCTGGTTTTCACTTTCCCTCAACTATCTTGCTACTGCGTTAAGTGTTTTCTTCCAGTTTTTGGATTCAAAACAGACCCAAAATGACACGATTTATTCTCCTGACACGATTCTATACTGAATCACGAAGTTGTAGGAACTGAAACTAGACTGGTTTAACCTTCCTAACTCTTTTCTGTTTTTCTTTTATCTGTTCACAATCTTGACTTACAGTATTTTTCCCAAAATGCTTGCTCACTTGGTTAAATGATTTAGCACGGTTTTAAACTCTTGAACCACTCACTAACACTCCCTATAACCCTCTGTAACTGAGGCATACAGGAGGCTCAAAACTTCAGAAACTGAAACGGACAACAGAAAACAGAAAACACCCCTTCCTGTTTCCTACTTGCTTCGGTTTTCCTATGTCATTGTTTTCCCTAGTTGTCCATCCATCCAGTTAAATGTCTTAATATGATTCTATCCTCAACAGGACCCACAATAACATGGGTAATATCCCTGGTAATTCTTTACACTGGAAACGGAAATCTGAAAACAACTGAGATGCACTCCTATTTGTTCTCTGTCTATTTTCTAAGCTGGATCACCACTCCTTCCAAACTGTCTTACTTTCTTAGTTAATGAATTAGCAGAGGTCTAAGTTTATTCTTAAACCGATACAATACTCACATCCCACCTGTAGGTCATTTTAACATAAGTCTAGTGACAGAAGCTGGAACACCACATCTTATGTTCCACCTCAGACAGTTTTAGTTTAGTTTTTTTTTTTTCTTTTTGTTTCTGCTTAACAGATTTCAGATTCTCCACTGCGTATGCGCCCTTAGTTGAGTACTCATAGTAAGCTTTGTTTTCTTTTGTTTCAATCAGGAATAACCTAACCATACTAACCACTCTACTGAACAGAACTAGAAAACTGAAAAGGGGTTGAGATATGAAGTTGCAGAAACTGGAGCTTAACCTGATATAACCTCTCCCATTTCTTTTCTTCTTTTGTTTGTTCACGTGTTAAATTCTGAATTCTTCCCAAATGTTTATAACCCATTTGGGTGTATTGGCTACGTTTTGCTTTCATTATTAAGCCAACCTCAACACTCAAGCCACTCTGGAAATCGGTTACACTGAAACATAGTTACAGAACAGCTTTGTTTTTCTTTTAAACGTTTCTGTTTTCTTTCCTTATCTGTTTCCGTTTCTTCTTTCACACACTCATGCATTAATTCTCTTTGTTTGTTTACAGATTTGTTTCATTCTTTTCCCTAATGTAGCCAGGACCTAGCTAGGGGCGTTAATGCTCTACCAGTTTCATCTTAAATCAGTAAGTTTCTGATGACAGTGCTGGAGCTTGGTTATACAGAACAAAATCCTAGAGAACTATATAACTGAAGCAACAGTTTAGTGGAGCTTACCAGGAAAACTTAGTGGCTTTTTATCTTGTTGGTCTAGGCACGACACCAGGTTCTTGCACTTGGATTATTTAACACGGCTGAGGCAACCAAGTTAAGCTTGGTAAGGCAGAGATAAAGAAATGAACTGAGGTGAGCGAAAATAGGTTGGAGAAGTTTTACCTTGGGTTAGAATTCAGACCGGTAGGTTACAGTTTATGGAGGGATTTCCTTGGATAAAAGGGTACGAGTTTCAAGTTTCCCAGTGCTTCACTCTTGCCTAGCATGCACTGGTCCTTCGTGAGACAGGAACACAGTCAGGGAGGCTGGTGCATGGGTTTTCAGACCAAACCAACAGAGAGCAGTAAGGAAATTGTTGCAGTACTCATACCTTGTTAGTTCCTTGAGCTTGTTGTCTCAGAGGTCAAGGAGTTTGAGTGCCAGCTCGATCAGACAGACAGGAAGAGTGGGCTGCTTGGTTTACTGATGAAACAAGAATGAAAACAAGAGTAAAGTGTCAATCTTTCTCTTCGAACTGAGACAACAAGATAGAAGGGATTCAAGGGTGCCATGGAAAACTGGTGTTCATCTCCACGCATGAACAACAACCGAAAGAAGCTTACCTGAATGCTTTGTTGGCACGGCATGCAAAGAAGGAAAGAATAGCCGGGCAAGATATTAAGCAGAGGGCAATGCCTCAGAAGTGGTGGTCATGGGCTCTAACTTTCTAGGAGGTATGGGCGTAACAAGGGAATCAAAGGGGGCTGTCTCCTTGTCTGTTTGCCTAACACAGATCGACATAGAAGCATAGTTCAGTAGACTTGGGAGTTGCTGTTACAGAGATAGTGAGGGAATCTGTGGTGCGTGGGTGTTTGAGCAACACAGACTTTAATGCTCCTGTAATGTGTTTGAGCGGTTCATCAGAAATAGAGGCCACTCCCTTCTGTTTCATGTTGTCGGGTAGAGCAACAATGTCACGGTTTGTTATTTTTTTTTCTTTTCTTTTCTGTTATGCCCACATTAATCGATGATACCAGGAATAGTTTAGAGGTCATGGATTAGGGACTGGCGTGAGAGTGGTTTCTACAGAATGAATGTCGTCGTTATTGTTCTCCTTTGCTTCACGCAAACATCCGAGACTTGGGGCTGAGAGGGCGTGAGTTTCAGGAAGAAATCTGTCCGAATTGTCCCAATTTACAAGGCTAGTATGGGCGATTGAATAAACAAATTCTTCCCATTACAGAGTTTGGATTCCTCTGATTACACGTTTTTTTTGTTCGAATCTGTTCTTCTGCGTGGAAGAGGAAGGAGACGATGCAGTTTACTCTTTTTTTTTCTTTCTGTATTTACTTCATTTATTGGTATTATTTTCAGTTCGTGTGCACTAGTTGCTGAAATTGAGCGCAGCTCACCCGGTTAAGCACTCGGAACAAGTACAAGAGGTCTCGGGTTCGAGCCTCACCGGGAGCGTCTTTGTTCCCCTTTTTTTTCCTTTCTTTTTATTTGAATAAGTTATATATGTTTACTTATATATATATGACTATGTATTATTTCGTGTTGTTATTATTATTATTATTTCGTTACGAAGTTACGTGACGATATCGTTACTTATTCACGACGTCTTAATTTCGTAACGTAACGTTACGCATATGTTCTTTCGTGTTCGTACATATATGTATATATGTGTACTAGATTTAATTGTTCGTACGTTATTTTATGTCCATACTATAAAACGTGTTATGATTTTATACGTTTAATATTTAGGGGTATTTCAAATACTCAGAAAGCCTTGTGAAAGACTTTGGTTGTGAAAATACTAAGAGCACTGCTGGCCCTTTAGAACTGAACAACAAGCTTTTAAAAGAACAAGGAAATCTCCTCAAAGATCCTCTGCTGTATAGAAAACTGATAGGAAAAATAAGTTTCTTAGCCCATACAAGGCCTGATTTGTGTTTTACCATCCAGCTCTTGAGTCAATTTTTTAGGAACCACGAGATACCCACCTGAAAGCAGCACTGCATACAGTCCGGTATATCAAAGGGACAACAGGCTATGGCCTGATTTATAACAAATCTGCATCTTTTAAACTAACAACTTTCTGTGATACTGATTGGGCAGGTTGTCCCAACACTAGAATATCCATCAGTGGGTACTACATAGAACTAGGAGGTTCACCAATCTCCTAGAAGGCCAAGAAGCAAAGCAGTGTTGCCCTATCATCTGCAGAAGCAGAATACAGAGCATTGCGGCAGACAACAGCAGAGCTGAGCTGGCTTCCAGATTGCTTCATGAGCTGGAGGTAGAAGGCATCCTTTCAATACCACTAAAATCTGATAGCCAATCTGCAGTCTACATAGCACGCAACCCAGTATTCCACGAGCGCACAAAACATATAGAAGTTGATAGCCATTTTGTCTGGAAAAACATCAAAGATGGTATGATCAACGTCCAGCTTATCCCTTCAGATCAGCAGCTGGCAGACAGCCTCACAAAAACCCTGGCTGGAAAAGATTACCCAATAGTTACACGGCAGCTGGGAATGAAACTAGTGTGAATGATAACAGCTATTGTTATTTCTGCAAAGTCCACACTGTAGGCATGAGACCTTTGAGGGATGGTGTTACGAATATATAGTTGTTTATCTCATTCTGTCATGACTTCCACCCTGTTATTATATATATATATATATATATAGGATAGCTGGTTGTTGCAATCAGTACGAGTGAGCAAGTAAAGACCACAATACTGGTCTCCTTCTGTATCCTTGGTTCCTATTCTAGAAATAAAAGAAGAAGTTCTTCCTTCTTGAATTAATCTTGATCGCTGAACCTTTTCAGTAGTATGGTAGGAGAAGCATATGGAGACCACGGAGCCTGTGGAGATCTGATTCTAGGTGCCGACAGGTCGGCGACTGCTCGTTGTCGCCTTTCAAAAGGAATAGATCTCTTCACAGATCTTTTAGGGGGAGGAGGATGGGAAGGCCTCTAGATCTTCAAGTCCTCATGGGAGATCCTGTTGCAACCGCCGTGCTTGGATGTTTGTTGACAATATCAATAGACGAGCTTTAAAGATGGACGTTACAAGGATTCTTGAGAAGTTTGGTGATGTCAGAGATCTCTTCATCTCTCGTAAGACTAGGTTTAATAATCCATTGGCTTTTGCACTAGTAGAGTTCAAGAGCTTGTACCAAGTCGACTCAGTGGCTAGAGCCCTTCACGGGAGGCGGTTCATGGGTAACAGTCTATTTGCAGCGAGATCCAAATATTAACAGGGGCATAAGGGTGTGCATAAGGTGGGGAAAGTTAGTGCTGTGGAGCAAGACCAGAACCAGAATGTTCGTAGCTCTAGTGTTCCCGAAGAAGGTCATCCCAGGGATAGAGTTGTGGAATTGGTGAAAGGAAAGGGTGGGAGCGTGGTGCAGAAGCCATGTGTCAGGTGTTTTTGACCTTGTGTCATTAATTATTGTAATGGTATAGAGTATACCATGGCTAAAAGACCGCAACAGCTACAGGATAACTGCTACCTGAAGAATCTCTACTGGTAGGACTGCTACATAAGGAAATAGACCAATCCGGAAGCAAAGGTCTAGCCTAGAAGCAATAGCTCGGTCTGGAGGTACTGCACCGAAAGAGAAAACTCATACCCAAAGCTGTAACATCAGGAGTTATCCTCAAAAAGACTATAAATATTGTATTTATATAATGGTATCACATGTGTAGGGGCTAAAAGGTAAAATTCACCCATAGAAAGTCTATAAATAGAAGATTGGGGCTCGTTTGTAAGGGAAAGATTAGAAGAAAAAGAGAATTCACCCCATAATGCTCTCTAAACGTTGTAAACCAAAAAATAAATAAGAGTTATGTTTAGAAATGGACGTATACCACATTCTTGACCGAACCACCATATATCTTGGTGTGGAGCATCCTCAATTCCATTTCAATTATAAAAAAACCTAAATGTGAAAAATAATGCTGACACGACACATTTTTGACCCTAGAGCCTACTACTGTAATATATTCTCAAATCAAAATAAAAACATCTAGACTAGATCCTCAAAACTGAAACCACGTGAATGTTTTTTGTCATCACATTAGTTTACATTATTATTACGAGACGATCCTTTATACTCCTGGATAGTAATAATGGAAAATTTTCACCGAAATGCCAATTGCAAAAAAAATTTACCTGTGATGGCTTTTTTTCAAAAAAATTACGCGGAAGTACCAAAACAGTGCAAATAAACCGCATCAGAGCAATCCATCTTACCGTAAACCGCATTGGAATGAAGCAGATTATGACTATTTTTGTCATAAACCGCATCGGCCAAACACGTCTTTGCAATAAACCGCACTAGGCCGATGCGGTTTATTTGCAAATAGTCGCGATCCGCAACTCTCTCCGCGGTGCAATATGTGCCGTCCGTTAAACGCGATCCTGGCCGTCCTTTTAATTTATAAGTTATTTTAAATAAAAAAAAGTTGTATAAGTTGACTAAAAAATATGTACACATGTAATTAATTGTTTAAATTATTTTGTATAAGTGTTAGTTGTTTAATCAACCATAAAATTCGTAATTAAATATTATCATTAATATATAACTTATATTTAATCAAACAAAATTGTATAAGTTGTCTTAAGAAATGTGTACACATGTACTTAATTGTTTAAATTATTTTTGGTAGTTTTAGTTATTAAATTATATATTAAATTCTTATTATATATAACCATTAATTTATAAGTTATTTTAAATTAAAAAAAGTTGTATAAGTTGGCTAAAAAAATATGTACACATGTACTTAATTGTTTAAATTATTTTGGAAAAGTGTTAGTTGTTTAATCAACCATAAAATTCATAATTAAATATTATCATTAATATATAACTTATTTTTAATATCACAAAATTGTATAAGTTGTCTTAAGAAATGTGTACACATGTACTTAATTGTTTAAATTATTTTGCACTTTGTCTAACTTGTTTCATATGGAGATGGCATTCCAACCCGGTTACTCCTCCGCCACAAGCTAGCACATTTGACATGACTTTGAGGGGACCAAACTCAATGAACCCTCCTCAGCGTTATACACCGAGTGAGTGCGATCAACCCAGGAGAGGCGGTGTAGGTGGGAGAGGTCGAAGGGGTAGAAGAGATGAACGGGGTGCAGCTTGACATCACCATATGAAACGAGTTAGACAAAGTGCAAGGTGGTATCTGCACAAGCGCACAACATTTCAAACAACTAACACTTATACAAAATAATTTAAACAATTAAGTACATGTGTACATATTTTTTTAGCCAACTTATACAACTTTTTTTGATTTAAAATAACTTATAAATTAATGGTTATATATAAATACGAATTTAATATATAATTTAATAACAAAAACTACCAAAAATAATTTAAACAATTAAGTACATGTGTACACATTTCTTAAGACAACTTATACAATTTTGTTTGATTAAAAATAAGTTATATATTAATGATAATATTTAATTACGAATTTTATGGTTGATTAAACAACTAACACTTATACAAAATAATTTAAACAATTAAGTACATGTGTACATATTTTTTAGGCCAACTTATACAACTTTTTTTTATTTAAAATAATTACGAATTTAATATATAATTTAATAACTAAAACTACCAAAAATAATTTAAACAATTAAGTACATGTGTACACATTTCTTAAGACAACTTATACAATTTTGTTTGATTAAAAATAAGTTATATATTAATGATAATATTTAATTACGAATTTTATGGTTGATTAAACAACTAACACTTATACAAAATAATTTAAACAATTAAGTACATGTGTACATATTTTTTAGGCCAACTTATACAACTTTTTTTTATTTAAAATAATTACGAATTTAATATATAATTTAATAACTAAAACTACCAAAAATAATTTAAACAATTAAGTACATGTGTACACATTTCTTAAGACAACTTATACAATTTTGTTTGATTAAAAATAAGTTATATATTAATGATAATATTTAATTACGAATTTTATGGTTGATTAAACAACTAACACTTATACAAAATAATTTAAACAATTAAGTACATGTGTACATATTTTTTAGGCCAACTTATACAACTTTTTTTTATTTAAAATAATTACGAATTTAATATATAATTTAATAACTAAAACTACCAAAAATAATTTAAACAATTAAGTACATGTGTACACATTTCTTAAGACAACTTATACAATTTTGTTTGATTAAAAATAAGTTATATATTAATGATAATATTTAATTACGAATTTTATGGTTGATTAAACAACTACAACTTATACAAAATAATTTAAACAATTAATTACATGTGTACATATTTTTTTAGCCAACTTATACAACTTTTTTTGATTTAAAATAACTTATAAATTAAAAGGACGGCCAGGATCGCGTTTAACGGACGACACAGATTGCACCGCGGAGAGAGTTGCGGATCGCGACTATTTGCAAATAAACCGCATCGGCCTAGTGCAGTTTATTGCAAAGACGCGTTTGACCGATGCGGTTTATGACATAAATAGTCATAATCTGCTTCATTCCAATGCGGTTTACAGTAAGATGGATTGCTCTGATGCGGTTTATTTGCACTGTTTTGGTACTCCCGCGTAATTTTTTTGAAAAAAGCCATCACAGGTAAATTTTTTTTGCAATTGGCATTTCGGCGAAAATTTTCCTAGTAATAATATCTAAACTAAAAGGCAGACTTAAAAGTATTGTATATAATAATATGTTACATTAGAAAGTGTAGGATAGTAATAATATCTAAACTATGACGACGTTTAGCAATATCGATGGCTCACGAATAGGGAATCTTAATATCAATGATAGCAGAGACAAGAGGAGATTAATCTTTACTTCCCCCACATGCACATCACACTAAAAAAGCAGACTAATAAAATCTGCTTTTGGTTGCTTACTCCCACTTGAAATAAAAGTTACAAGAGTCACGTCAAATTAGAAATAAAGAATAATTAAACTGTATCGTCGACTCTATTTTCTGGAGGAGTTATTCTTGTTATTCATTGATGTGGGGTTTGCTTTCTTTTCTTATGATGCCGATAATGAGTTTATTGACTCTTGGTGTGTAAAAAGGTGATAGCTAAACTCTGCTGGCGCGTCACTCCCCACAGCCGCACCATAGGAGTGGTTAGGGCAACTATGAGTTGTTTATAGTTTTTTATTGATACAATGAATAAACGAAAAAGAGAAATGTTTAAGTGGAGGAAAGAGGTATGGTGTGGGGTTCTTAGTTAGGGCATCCACAATAACAAGAGTGGATTCCACCCTCAAAATAATAATATTTTATTCTCTCCCTCACAATCTCTCTCTTCTTTTGCTAAGACACCCACTTTTTGGGGTTCTTAGTTAAGAAACTCTCACACATTTTCTCTCCTCCATGTCATCATTTATCTTTTTGTTTTATTAATTTAGAGTGGATTCCACTCCATTGTGGATGCCCTTAGGAACCCTTCCTCAGTGACACAAATCTATTTAGCTGAGAGACTGTGAGGGAAGGAAATAAAATATATTATATGAGGAATTTCTTAAGCTCATACTGTTTTAGAGCATCCACAATAGAATGGAATCCACCCAGTGTCATCAAGGAAAAAGAAAAAACCTCCACAATAGAGTGGATTCAATTTAAATTCTCCCCCAAGGTTCTTAGTTAAGGATTGTACTTTTTTTAACTCTCAGTTGTTTACACTTTTCCATAACTTTCACAACTTTCTATTGGTTGCTTTTTAGAAGAAATGAGTTAGGAGTTTTAGTTATTGTAGTGATAGGTAGGATGAAAAGTTTCTTATCAAATATAATATATTATTTTGATGAGCATATAGGGAAATGTTAAGATCTCATATGCTATTATAGATGCTTTAAGGCGCCGTTTGATTGTTGCGTTTGAAACTTTATACTTTTGAATGATGTGGCAGTTATTCATTAGTTTATATTTCAACCCAACAGTAAAAAATACTGATGTGCCTGGTTATAATTTGTTAACCACAGGGAGAGTTTGAACGTCTTATTGCGCCTAAACTTAATATTTGGAATAAAGTTTCAAATACAAATTTTTTAAAAAATTGACTAATTAACTAATAGTGGTTTGAGGTGTACTCTAAGGGCATTCTCTAGAAGCATACAATCGCAACATTAACATATCAAACTTTTACATGTGTTGTGAGTTTAGTATTCATCTGTCTTCAACGTTTTGGAAATTGGAATAAGTAGATTAATGTTTTGAGTCGCTATCACCGAATGCCCCCATAGGCCATAGTCAATTTTTTGTCTCTTTAGCAAACATATAAAACATATACTTAAACTTATATCAATGAATTGTGATTTTCAGAATGAAACACGATTAAGATTTCAAGCATATAAAATAAACCATTTCACCCTTCTACCACAATTATAGTACAATTTTATACTCTACTTCCGAATTTACAAATGCAACAAAACTTGATTAGCGTGATACATCTATCATACTCACTATCCAAAACTTAGGTAGAACTTCAACAATATTAAGTAAGATTCTTTCCACAAAATCAACTTGAACAACTATAAATATGTTCTTAATTCGTGATAACATATTTAAAAACAAACAAAAAGTGAAATTTCTTGATATTAAAATCTTATGTTTTTTTCGTTCGCCTCGAGGCTGTTTCACCTCTTGTTGACAAAATTTGTAAACGTAACTTTTCTCACTACAAGTAATTTCTTAAAAGGCAGTATAGTTTTACCCGATGAAGTATATTACCTTTTTTGTGTAACAACTCAACAGGTCTGACAAATTGTGTCAAAACTCTTAAGTGTTATGTGAAATGTGAACAGAGGCGCTAGAATGACCCGCATAATAGTTTTCATAAAAAAGATTCAAAATCCTATACTAAGAATTTTACAAATACTCTATCCTAAAAGCCATCTTAAACTGTTTTAAATTTATTATTCGTAATAAAGTATTCTTCACTGCTATGAAGATTTATATTAAGATAATATGTCATATTAATTGCGTAGACAAACCCAAAAGATCTTCTACTAATAAAGAATATTAAGTTCACTCGTGCGCAAACAAGATTGAAGAACCACAATCAATTTTCTAAGCTATCGGATCGACCACAAACGAAACGAATTTTGCTATTGGTACTTTCAGCAACAAAGAACAAGAGGAAGAAAGAGAATATATCCTCTGTAGGGAGAGAGCAGAAACACAAAATTGTTTCGATGACCATTAAAGACAAACAAATACGTACTACTTTATAGAACAACCGAGTTTTCAGATCACACAAACAATACCAATGATACCATCATGGTTTACACCAACCCAACACTGCAAAAGTAACAACGTGAGTACAGTTTGGGAGGGGATACAACAACACATCAAATTATCGTTTTCTTCAATAGATTCGGTTTTATTTTAAACAACAACGATAATACAAGCCATAGAAATCAGGTTATTATGTCAATAAAGGTCTTAGGTTGGAACTAATTGCGCTTCATCTTCTTAATTAAACCACTACTAGTAAGTTGTTCATTTGCAGGTGCAGGGGTTGCAGGTGCAGTTATCACCACACTTGCATCCACCGTTCTCCGCTGCTACTCCCATCTCCGATCCGTCGTGGTACCTGCGCATCCATCAGATCCGACAAATATATTTAACTCGTGATCACTTTCTTCAACAATAAAGGAAAATAAGCAGTATTACAACCTCAACACAGCGGCAAGGGAAAGTAATAGAAATTTAAACTATATCTTACGATCTCTGAGGAGCGACGCCAGAGATGAGCGAGACGGTGGTGGAGGCGGCGGTCTCGGTGTAGCTTAAGTCAGCATACATCTTGCATCTGTATCGAATCCGCCACAATTGAAACCATCAACAAAATTATAAATTGATCGGGCAAATAGAATGAAGAAAAATAACGAAGACGCCAAAGGATCAACGATACAATTCTCTCATTCGTGTAGTTCAAACCATAGAAAGAACAACCGAGAACAAGAAAGCGTACCCTCCGCAGCCGCTGCCGCACTTGCAGTCAGAGCCACATCCACAACTTCCACCACAGCAAGACATCTTTTACAAGGAGTTACGAGGACCACAAACGAAAAGGAAAACAGAAGCTGTTCTGATATCAATCAAACGCAAGATGATGGATTGAGAGAATGAGGATAACAGACTGAGGAGTGGGTCGAATTTATAGCAGTTTGAGGCGGAGAGAGTGAGATCGATCGACCGTTCACGTGTCATATTCCGAGATGACGAGAATCTCCAAAATATCGAGTCCGATGCCTAATAATTGATTGTTATTGATAAGGCTGACCAACAAAATACGATACAGTTAGAGGTGATCTTCGGGTGGGTGGGTCGGATTCGGGTCGGGTCAGAGGAAAATTTTAGGTTTGTCGGGCCTATTTAAGAAAACCAAACCCGATTTTTTACATATTTAAGCCGGGCCGGGCTAGGCCTGGTTTTTTCCAGGCTTTGTCGTTGCCCGGCCCGGTTTTTTTATTTTTTTTATATATATTAGTAAAAAATTTAAATTTAATAAAAAAAATTTATAAAATATATATTTTTTAATATTGATTAATTTATTAATATATAGTTTATTTAAATTTATATATATTATATAAAAATTTAATATGTATATATTATATATTTTTTTAAAAAAATAATATAAAATCAGGCCGGGCTTGTCCACGGGCTCAAAAATGTGCTGTGGCCCGGCCCAGTTTTTAATTCGGGCCTAATTTTATGTCCATGTCCGCCCGGAAGCCCAATTGGGCTCGGGCCCGTCGGGCTTTTTTACGGGCCGATTCGGGCCGGGCTGCCGGGCCGGACACATTATGATCAGCTTTAGATACAGGAACCGACTCAGAGTTTTGAACTCAACTTTGTTTTCTAACTAGTTTGTACCGGTTTTTATGATGTAGTTTTGAAAAATAGTACTCCCTCCGTCTCACCTTGACCGTTCAGTTTACTATTTGGATGTGTCGTTTGATTTTAATATTTAATATATAAGATAATATATTTTTATAAATCTATGTTTTACAATAGAATCTTTATGTGAAAAACTATATATTATACAATTTAATTTTTAAAAATTATTTTATCTTATATGTTTAATATTGAGATGGAAAAACGTGTCAAAAAGCAAACAGGACATTTATGACGGGACGGAGGTAGTAATTAGTTTTGGTTTTAGTAGTAAATTTGAATTTTTCAAACAAGTTAATAGTTCAGCATGGTCAAGGATTAGTAGGAACGATAATGGGTCTTATTCTGATCGGGTGGTATTTGTTTCCACAGGAACGGAGTTAATGCTCCTACTTCCATAGCATGAGTTTCTCTGACATATGGTCAGAACTGAGAACTTCATCTGGGTTCAAGTTGGAAAAGGTGAGATGTTTTGACCTTTGAGGTTTCCTCGATCTTGGTTCTTTGACCTTTTAGTAACTAGCTCTGCGGATAGTAGCTCTCTTTCTCATTCTTGAATTGTCATCCCCAGCCTTCAAGGCTTTTTTTATTCCCCGAATTTTGTTTTTGTTTTAGTCAAAGGATTGGATGAAAAAAATAAAGTACGCTTTTTTGATTAATGACAGTTCATCAAAACAATTGTCCAAGATTGCTAGATCGAGCACGCGATGCGCATAGTCTTCACCTACATTACCCGACTCGACTCATCACCTGTAAATTCATCACCCCATCACCCTCGGGTGATGCAGGTGAAGCGAGTGAACTCGTCACCCTTTTTTTTCTTTTCCAACACGCACTTTTAGCCTTTAACACCTATATATGCTTAGTTTTTCAATAAAAATACACGCATATTTGCTCAATAATTCAAACTACATCAATAAATGTCAATAACATGCTCAAAACATAGAGAATTAACTAACAAAATACTAAAAATACACCCATATTTTTTCAATAGCACATACAAGCAGGTGACAGGTCGGGTGAACAAATTGGGTGATCGGGTGGAAAATGTTCATCCGACCAGACCCGTCATCAGCACCCATTTTTACCCGTTTTAATGGGTCATGTGGTCGGTGAAATAGGTACCTGACACCCGTTGCCATCCATATCGACTAGTGAAGAAGTCACCAACAGGGGATAACAACGGGTCGGGTCTAGGTTGGGTGATGTTTTACCCGCACCCATTTTTACTCACACCACCTGATCTGATCTATCACCCAAAATTATCTCACTCATCACCTGTTTCACCTATCACCACATCCGTTTTATTTTTTTTCCAAAAGAGAATGAACAGAGGCGTAAAGCTTGTATGTTCCTTGTTCGCCAGTCAGGGTTGCAAAATTACCGTGAGTGAAGAGAGTGAACAAAGGCGCATGTATGTTCCTTGTTCATCAGTTAAGGTTGCAAAGTTACTGTGAGTGAAGAGAGTGAACAGGGGCGCAATGATGCTCCTTGTATAAGTATTTTATTAATTTATTATAATACATGCGGGTGAGTGGGTTGGGTGAATAGGTTGGGTGGTGAGTGAAAAACTTCACCCGTCACCCGACCCGCATCCGCACCCGCACCCGTTTTTTGCGTGTTTTTCTCCCGTTTTCACGGGTCGGGTCGTCGGGTGAAACGAGCTCTCATCAAGAATATTGTCATCCATAGTCACTGGCGTAGGTTATTTGTTTGCGTCAACATATTCATGACATTTTTATAGCACATATATTGAGGTGGTTTTGTTTTGTCTGGGTCCTATGTGAGTCCCACTATCTTTTTGATGACATACTATCACATATAAAACTACCACAAATAACATATCGAACATAACCAATTGTTTGTTAACCCCTATTACTATATTATTTTGAATAATTATTGTTATTTTTTATGTCAATAGGTTCTCAGATCGACAATCAGTAACAACAACTGAGAATGTGAGGCTGAGGTGATGAGACGTGCAAAAGAGACACACGAGGCAACAATCCCGTCCGCTACTCAAGCTTACTCGTGCATCACTTCTCTTCAAACTTTTTGCTAAACTTCGTTATTTGCCATGTTGGCTGTAATTAACCCTTTTCCACTTTCATTCAGAATATTTGATGGATTTTGTTGTTGTAAGATTCATTCACCACTCTAAAAATGATTTGAAATCTTATTTACCACCATAAACATCATTCTTATCTTCAAGGTCAATTTTAATTATGAAAATTATATTTTTAAAACCCTTTTTATAAATTAAAGTTCCTTGAAAACACTTTATTCATTTAAAAACAAAAACATATGATTCTTTAGGCTAAGAATCAAAATGCCACATTAGAACTCATCTATTCTTGGTAATATTTATTGCAAAATTTAATTTTTAGTCATTATCCAACTTTAAAGCAGAAATTTTTATTTTTCTCAAAAGTTTTTCTTTCTTGAGGAAAATATGTTTGTCAACTTCAAAAATTCTCAAATTTTGACTCAAACATGGAATCAATATGTGATCAAACCCAAAATGAATTTTTGGAAAAATTCATCCATTTGCTATTAATTTTGATTTTTGTCTAATTTTGCATGAATATTCACTTAGAAAATATTTTCTTTATCCAAAAATTGTGTGTCTCCTTCAAAAAAATATCATACTTATTATCTTTTATCCGCCAGCCATGTCTCAATTCCTGATTCTTTTACATTGTTTTCTTATTGAGCATGAAAACAAGATTTTTTAACCTAAAAGGACTTTTACCCAACTACCCTACACTTGACCTGTATACAGAGCTCTCCCCAAGCCATAAACGACACATCTAAGGACCGAGAAAATCATACCTAAAGACTGCCATGAAATCTTCTCTCCCCTTCATAAAAACTATTCTAAAACTCTATTGAAATAATCTCCCTGAAGGAAATTTCGCCGATAACCATAATGTGAAGCGCCATCAAGAAGTGAAGGGGAAGCCACCAAAAGATACCCATAAGCTTGGAGGTCAATCCCTATCCAAATTCCACTTGAAGGAAAAGTCTAAAAATCCCGACAAACAAAGGTGACACGATCTAGAGCTCAAACCTGATAAGAGCTCAAAAAACCCAAGACCTAGGATCTCTTCTACCTCCCCCATGTTGTTCTTTATAGCTAATTAGGTTATAGCGAACCAATCTTTTGTGTTCTTTGTGCTCTAACTTTCTTTTTCATTTGTCTCTTTTAATCCCACGTCACAACTTCAACTCTAAGTCATTCATAAGCTTAGTACACTATAGAGAGGAAATTCATTCATCAGAAAAATCCACCGAAAACCTTAAAATCAAACCGGTTTTGTAGTGGTTTGAGATCTCGGACTCCTGGTTCAAGGTACTAAACCACCTATTAGATGAGGAAATTTTAAATTTTAAGAAAATATTAGAGTAGTCCGAGGTCACATACCAAATAATTTTTTACTGATTTTCCACTTTTGAATATTTTAATAATATTAGTCTGTGGGCACGGACACTAGATCTGGGGTGACGGGCGCAAGCTAAACTTGACCAAGTTTGATAGTTTGAAACCCTAATCTGACTTTGGTAATTCACAACCTTTTGATTCTCATAATCAACCAATACTTGAAAAACACAAAAGCTACCTCACTTTGAAAGAAAATAAATCAATATTAGTTTAAGGCTTTAAGAAAACATTAGTAGAGAAAAATGAACTATGATGGGTAATGGAAGTATCTAAACTCTAAAAAGCTTCATACCAAGCCCCGAACTCAAATCTCTAGCCTTTCTTAGTTTTGTAGGTCAAAACTTTGTGAAGACTCTTAATAGGTTTCTGTGAGCAAACTTAGGGATGAAATTTGTAAGTCTGACAAGCTAGCCTGATGACCTAGGTTAAAAGTTGGACCTAAAAACTATAGACTAATCCTAGCGCATTTAGGAATAAGGTTCAAAATCGGTGCTTACAGTACCGTATTCCGGCATTGTTGGTAAGTTAATGTATGCCATGATGTGCACTAGGTCTCATATACGTTACGTAGCTGGACTCGATAGTCGTTTCCAAACAAATCCCGGTCCTGAACACTAGAAAGCTGTGAATAATATTTTTCGTTACTTTAAGGGCACAAGTCCACTTATGGAGAAGGTAACATGAGCCTTGCTAGGTATAATGATGCTAACTCAAGATCAAGAAGAGATCTGGATGAACACAAGTCCACTTCAGGATATGAATTTTTGCTAAATGGTGGAGCTATGTCATAGTCCACTTCAGGATATGAATTTTTGCTAAATGGTGGAGCTATGTCATAGTGTAGTAAAAGCCATCACGTGTGGTGATTTTAGCCCCAGAGGATGAGTATATAGCATCATCACAAGCCATTAAAGAGGTTTTTGTTGTTATGCATATTAATAAAACAGTTGTGAGTCATCAAAAGTGCAAAGAAGCCAGTGCTTCTTATAAGTGATAGTATGACTGCACTAGCTTATACATGTACGACCCCGAGTATCATGGAAATACCAAACACATTCAAATTATATATCACCATGTGAAAGATCTTTATGAGAAAGTAAATATTTTCTTGTAGCATGCATACACTAATTATATAGTAGCATATTAGCTAACATAGCCTATTGTTGTTAAATCTCACTAGGATTATGTTTGATCCTTATGACTCAAGAAAGGTTTTGTTAGAATGTATGGTTTTCAAAATTGTTAATGATAATATTTGTATCTTATACATTTTTTTCTGTCAAAATAGCATGTTGTCTATTAATGTCAATGAATTATAAGGTATACTTTCTCACACAAGTAGCTAGCTTGGATATATGTTATCATGAAGTATTGGTTGAATTGTTTAAGGGACTCGAGGTTAGTGTGAGACTATTGTAGTCCACATGAAAAATATCATTGGTTCAACCCATATGGGACTAAAGGTTCCCGTACCCATGTAAGTTCATTTTAGCCAAGTAGGAGGTGTCTCTGTGAACCTTTTAAACTCGTGTGGGTGAAAGTTAACATTCTCTATGTAAGATAATTCTCCAAAACATATTTTCATTTTGGTACATGCTAGCAACCTTGTTGGAACAAATGAATCAATCCTTACACATTCGCTGTGTAAGTCAATAGTTTATAATGGAACCTTTTAACATGAGTCATAATAGTGGTAATGATTTTGTTATTTAGAATGATTACCAAGATTCCATGTGTGTTAACATTTTAAGTGTATCCTTCTAGTAAGCAGTTATTATCATTAGGGTACAACACTGAAGTAAAACCGAAAAGTTTAAAAGACTAGCTCGGATTAGAGTGACAATTGTTGGCACTAATAACTTCTTTAGTTGCAGTGATTGGTCATAGTATCCAGCTCATCCATATGTTAAAAGATTTGGATTGGCTTTGAATAGTCGAAATGGAAACTAAACTTCAGGTGTTGTTAATGTTTTTTAGGACACTTCATCATGACCAATGAATTTTGATTTAAAGTTATGTTCATTGCAAGTGTGTTGTCAGGTCACAGGACCTATTTGTCAGCATGAAACACGAAGTTCTCGGATATTTTTTTCTTTTTTGAAAATGATACTTTCATTAAGAGCATAAAATAAGATACATTGTAGGATGTCATTTAGCCATAAGCTAGGCTGATGACGACCTCTGCCGAGGTTTGCTAGCATATGTTCATTTAGATTACATTCACACGGAATGTAGAACCAAACAACATCATATAAACATGAAAGACAAGCCAATACTCTATCTAGAATTATCATTGTACCCTGATCAATAACAATCCCATGCCCATGATTTATATAAGCCACGCGGAGCTTACAGTCCGCTAAGAATGAACATTTTGGTAGTTGGCCGCCTTTGTGCCATGTACAACAAACTCTAGTGCATGTGCTTCCACTTTTGAAGGCAGAAGAGAGGCGTGCCAACCTTTTACTCCCACAAAGTAGGAGTTGGTTGGGAAAGATGAGCAATTATACCTATGCCGACAGAGTCAAAAGGATTAACACTACCATCCAAAGAGATTTTATGCCACAGTGGGTACCGCTGACGATGCAATTGGAGTGATACTGATTAAACTGCACTGGGTTGGAGCTGGTGGAGAAGACTAGTTGCTTGACACCAGCCCCCCATGAAAGATGGCTCCTGTTGATGTGAAACCTGACAACGAGCATACCAGACTTTCCAAAGAAAGTTTATGTAATCTGTAATTTGTGAACAGGAGGATGTCTTGTAAATGTGCAGAAACCAATCTCCAAATGCACTGTTTGTGCGTAGCCCTAAGGTCTTGGGATGGGCCAGCGAATCCCAAAGATCTCCAATAGCTGGGAATTGGCCAAAGGCATGTAACAAAGGTTTTGTGCTTGCCTAAAGGTCTAAAGAGACTTCTACAGATTTGATGCGGGTGCAGATAAGTGCCTTGCATGGAAGGATGCCACTTAAAAGTCTCTATCCAAAAAACTTCAAGTGTGGGGGCATATCAGTCTTCTAGAAACGCTGAAAAGTAGATCCCAAGGCTGTTGAAGATGGTTTAGAGGATTGAACATGGTGTATATCTGAGTAGTACGCAGATATTACTGAGAATGAGCCATCTCTCGAGGGCAGCCCATACCAAAAATCAGCTGGGGCAGGGCAGGACAAAGGCATGTCCTTTATAAGAGCAATATCCATGGGTTGGAACCATTTCTTAAGTAGCTGAGCAATTTATGTAAGGGAAGCATTATTAATGAACGTAGAGACCTTTGTTGTATATTGCATAGATGGTTTGAAGTGCCACAAGAAAGGCTGACCTCTTGGCTACCAGGAATCCATCTGTATGTCAAAGTAGTGGTATGGTTATAGCACCCCGGATTTTATGTAATTATAATGTACGAAATGGTATGAATCTGACGCCGTAAATGAGAACAAAACTGAAATACCCTGTAATTAAAAATAGTGATTAATTAGGCTAATAAGTGACTTAGAAGCTTAATTATGTCTAAATAATCACAAGGGAACAAATCCCGAAGAAAACGGATCCTTAAAACGGATTAAAAACACTAACGAACCTTAAAGCACGTTTTTCGAGGAAACCGGGAAAACATGACTTTAAGCGGGTCAAATAGACTTGTAACAATTTTAGTCAACTAAATAGTCACTAATAAATATTAGTGAGGGTCTAGAGCCAATAAAAACAATAAAACGAGAAAATAGTAAAAACTGTCAAAAACGGGAAGTTGTGGGGTAGAAACATAAATAGGTCAAACTAGTGTGTCCACTATTGAAATAAAAATGTGAAATCTGTGTGTGTATATGGGTGCAGCCGATTTCATCCCCCTCTCTCACACACTCTCTTAACTCTCTTTTCATTTGCAAAAGACAAACAAATTAAAAAGCAATAAAGTAAACTACTTACCTCACTCACTCTCTCTCCTACCCTCACATTTCCCTCACTCTCGTACAGACCCCCTCCTCTCACTCTCTATTCTCTTCTTCCCCAAGCTGGCGATAACAATGGAGCAAATGGGGAACTCACAAAAACCTCACCTTCTCTCCTCTTGTTAACCCATCAAATCTTCACCAAAAATTACAAAAATTATACCATTGGAATCTTCTCACCAAGGAGAACATATTCCTCCTTTCAAAATTCGAAAACAAGAATTTTCATCTCCATGGGTATTCTTGCTTTGGAGCTTCACGACCACCATTAGAGGCCCCTTCTTCACCTCTTTGGTTTAAGGTAAAAAGAAATCTAAAAGCACCATCTTTTCTTGCCCTTATTCTCAAAATAGAAATTTCTAAGTGGTGAACTCCTATCCCTTTTGTCCCAACCGATTTTGGCATTGTTGGAGGAGTGAAAGTACTGCTCTAGTGCTGTTCCAAGCCTCACTTACTCCTTTGCAAGGTAATGAATCCCTAAACCCTAGAAATTTACCTTAAAGCATTAATATAATCTAAGGGCTAGCTAGAATTGAATGGTGGTGTGTGATGGCTGTAGTGTAGAGCTTTGAATCCTCATAGCTGTTGGGAAAAGAGGAAAAGAAAGAAAGAAGGAAGAAGAAAGAAGAAGAAAAGAGAAACTAGAAGAAGAACAAGGTAAATGATGCTCACATTCGTTGTCTTGTAAATGCTCTATGTAACAGATTTTAGTAGCTCTTGAATGTATATTGAAAATGGTAATGAGTAGTAGTGTAATGAGGAAGAAGATCTAAACTGTTTTGGGAACTTAAAAGACAATTTAAAACTTGTTGAAACCTAGAGGGAATTAGATGTTGAGTGCAGGAATTTAATGGTGTTTGATGTGTAGTATTATGTTGGAGAGTTGTGTATATTGTTGTGTTTATAAACAGGTGAAATGGGTAGTGTTTGTGAGATAAAACATGTGGTGAGAATGTAAGAATTGAGGGGAGGTTATGTCAAAATTTACCTAGAAATAGAACACCTAAAAGCTAGAGAACTAGGTAAAGTATGTCCTTATAACAGTTTTTGATTTGAGCTAGTTAGTGGGTAGTTTAGGAGAGATAGCTAATGCATTGTAAGCTTTAGGAATGACATTGGTAGAGGGAGCTAAAGATAGAGAAAGTGGGAGTTGAAATCTGTAGCATAATGCAACTAGAGGAGGAAAATGTAAGTGCTGAAATGAGAACTTAAGGAAATAAGTGAGTGAATTAGCATAAAGGGAGTAATAGGTTAGCAATGGATTTAAACATGTGTAGGAGCTTAATTAGGTGCTAAAATATGTGGGAATAAGTGTAGGAACAATGGGGGATTAAATAGACAAAGTTTGGTTTGTAACAGATTAAGAAAACTTGAAACCTGCAGAAAAATTAGCAGGGTCCGGGACCTTAGTCCAGGACTAAGTCCTGGACCAGTATACAAAATAATGCCGAGAGTAGAACCCAGTTGGTGGTCCGGGACTTAGGTCCAGTGCAAGGACCCGGACCACCCTACAAAAGCATGCCGAGAGTTACAAAGAGTTCTGGTCCGGGACTTACCTTAAGTAAGAGGACCCGGACCATGGTGAGAATTAATGTCGAGAGTTTCCAAAGCTTGGGTCCGGGACTTACCTTAAGTATAAGGTCCCAGACCATAACTGAAATAAGGCCGAGAGTTGAGACCATGAGTTGGTCCAGGACTTAAGACTCGGACAAGGTCCCGGACCAACCAAAAATTGTAAAATTTAGTGTATTAGATGGGTATTAAGATAAGGAAGTGAATGGTAATGATAGTATAAGATAATTAGGACTTAATTAAGGATGTTTAAAGTTCATTAAAAGTATAAACAAGTTTTAAAGGTAATAAAGAGTAAGTGAACCATAGGTAAGTATAAGAATTATTAAGGTATAGTAAGAATGAGTTAGGAAACGTAAGAGTAATCGAGTTTAGTTAATGATAGTTAGTTAATCACTCAGTTGTATGTATTTCATAGCACTTGGATTGTGAACACCGGAGGAAAGTTGGGATACAAGTACAACGGTGAACGGTATGAACTCCTCATGCCCCGTATGCTATCTTGGTTACTCTGATTTGTGTGTTGTGTGCTAATTGACCCCAAAAATCGATAAGCACGAATAAGATATATTATGCTTACTTGTGAATATCATGAGATTGTTCCCTGTATGCATATCTTCTTTAAATCATAGTTTGTATAATTCATGAAATGTATGGATGGATATGAGTGTGTGTATGTATGATGTATTGTATTGTGACCGAATTCGTTTGTGATTGGGCTTCTAACTGATTCCTAGCGAGCTAACCAATCTAACTTAAATTGGTAATTAAATTGGAATGAGTAGAAGTCCGATATAGTTTCGGTCACGCGTGAGGATGCGGAGACACAAGAGGTTGGATCCAATTCCTGACTCTTAACTGGTCCGCGGCCCAAACCCCTTAAATGGGTAGCATCCCGGATTAGTGAGTCAAGTAAATGCCGGTGGTGGGACGGAGTAGTCCCCGGGCCGGAGGTCATACCGACTTATCATGAGTAAAAGTAAGTAAGTAAGAATGAGTAAACAAGTATGGTAAAGTAAGTAAGTAAAGTAGTAAGAATAAGTGTTGTGTAATGAGTAAAAGAGTAAAGAACCTCCATTCTAACCTGGAGGGGTAATTTGGCTAACAGTGATTATAGTGTGGATTGTGAAGTGTATCAATGTAATGTTTGGATTGCGTATTGCTTTAGTTGTGTATATTGCATCATGTATGAATGTATTGTATGTATGAAATTAATGAACCGCATGTACAGTCGACCTTAAATAGTCGGCGTGCCCTAGCTAGCACGCGGTATATGCGGAGTTTATGCGCAGCTTTTGCTGAGCCCCTTGGGGCGATGTTTTTACTACACGCAGGTCCTCGAGACGGGTGAAGATGATGAAGAGATTAAGCTTGTTTTCTTTTTGTCTGTAATCGGTGAAATGTGAAAGGTGTATTATGTTGTACACGGCTGTATGTTTTGTTAGCCGGTGTACCATAGGGTACACCCTTTTGGTTAGTAAAGGAACATTGGGATGGTGTAGAAGAGTAGTCGGTATAAACTCATTATTTTGAAGATTGGAAAGGGATGTAATTAAATACTTGGTATACTCGGTAATCCAGAATGTAAGTATGTTATCTTTTGTATTAGTATGGAATGTAGTAGCTCGGTATACTTAGGCATCAGACCGTGACTGTAAGTAGTGTGTAAGCCTTGCTAGCCGTATGGGCGGTTAGCGGCGTTGTATCACCCGCCGTAGTAGTAGTAGTATTTCCGCTGCGAGTAGCTTTGATTATTGGGATGATTGGACGGTAAGCATAGGATTAACGGTAGGGGTGTTACAAAAACGGATGTCAAACGAGTCTTAAAATTGAGAAATAAGGTCTGTCCAAACTTGTGTCCGGACTTTGATGTTCGAACACAAGTCGAGAGTTTAAAACCTAAGGGGTTCAAAGTGTCTGAACTTGTGTCCGGACTTTGAAGTTCGGACACAAGCTGAATAGCTGATTGCTAAATCAGTTGAGAAGTCAGAAAAGTTCAAACTTGTGTCCGAACGTTGAAGTTCGGACACAAGTCGAGAGTTGAAAACCATGGTCCGAACATGTGTCCGAACGTCTAAGTTCGGACACAAGTTCTGATAAAGTTCAAAGTACATGGTCCGAACATTGGTCCGGACATGTAAGTTCGAACCTATGCCGATACTTACAAGCCAGACCCATCCTCGCATGCTGTCTGAACATGTAAGCTCGGGCAGATGTTTGGACACCACTAAACTGTAAAAACAAAATAACTTTCAGGGCCTGCCCAAACTTGCATGTCCGGACGGATGCTCGGACAGGTCCAACTTTGTGAAAATCAGCTAAAAATATCCTTGGAAAAATGTACATTAGTACCATAACACCAATTTCAACTTAAGATGAATTATTCATAAGTAAAATGTGCCAAGAGTTTACCATAAAACTACAGCGGAAAGTAAATCCAAGGCATTACCGCCACACTCAACCACTTGAGTGCCCAGGCTAATCTCAACAAAACATAGGAATAAGAATCTAAAACATTGCAAGTTAAAACAGTGCCATCACAACAGCATGTAACTACTCCTATCATCTATGTGACAACACGATCCCAACCCCAAGTCTTAGCTATCCATACCTGCGATCAGAAAACATATATACAAACAAGAAGAGACCGCACAAATAAATGAAACTGAGTAAACTCTACCTCATTGTATAAAATACATTTTGAAAACCCCTATTAATTACTAAACAGTCAACATAAACAATCAACAATCCAAAACCATTTTCCAGCAGTTAATAACCATCAATAAATCAGGGGAGCTTTGGGGCCGCAATAATAGTACCACCTCATCCTAAGTCCTTAAATGTGCACACCCCGACCAGCCTTTGACTAGATGGAGTAGATCATAGAGCTTAACTGTGTTTCAATATTCACAGCGCAAATAAATATACACGGGGTACAAAGTACCAACAATTTACACGGAGTACCAAAGGTACCAACAAAATACAAGGAGTACCGAAAGGTACCAACAATTTGATCACTTTGGGAAAGTTTTCTCAAATCCATAATAAATCTCAGTACTGTAAACCTATAATTTTCCAGTTTACCATAGCTCGGGGGAATAAATTCCCAAATCACAAATCCCTAAATTAGGGTTTCAAAATCAGGATTAATTCATCAACATTCCATACAATCAATCAATTATGAGCACAGTAATTTACCTGATTTCACGCTCCATCACCAGAAAGCTCCGAGAGACTCACAGATATCTCCCGTCGACGGATTCGGGATCTAAATCACAAAAGTACCATTCAGAAACTCACCAATTTGTAACTAAAATAAAGAAAACTTACCCTTAGCTATGTAGTAGACCTTACCCCTTCCAGAGAATCTAATTGGAATTAGGGAAGAAGAAGCTTGAAGAAGACAAAGGAAGAAGGAGAAGTTTGATATTGTGAAAGGATGAGCGTAAGCGTCGTGCAGTCGATGAGAAAGAAGGATAAGGGAAGGGAATATAAATAGAAGAATTTATTTAAAAGAGAGGAGAAGATAATGAAATAATTAGTTTTAAAGGAAGAGATAATTTAGTATGGACTATCCCTTTCGCCGCGCCTCAGCCGTCTCCTCCTTTGGGCGCCGGTACCCGTCCGCTTCGCTACCTTCCTTTCTAGTACGATCCGCCTCCTGTCCTTCCCTTAGCCGCCCTCCGCCTGCCATTCCTCCTTCTTTTCGGAGGCCGGCATCCTCCCTGCTTCCTTTCCCGCGCGCGTCCCTCGTTCCCTTCTTTTCCCTCGCCCCTTATCTCCTTCTCCCCCTCGTCTTCCCCTTCCCCCTCCCCCCTCTTCTCCCTTCCTCCCCTTGTCCTGCCTTTTTCCTCTGCTTTCCTCCACTCGAAATCTCGGGTATTTCAGTGGCCATCAATCACTCTTCTATAAGCTCCAATTTTGAGCAAGTCCCTGACACCCATAAGTGCTCGCCATATTGGGCTCACTGCAGTTGAAAGTGACAAATTAAAAAGATCTGAGTCAACAAAATGCCGCACATGGTAAAGCTGGGAAATGAGAAGGGTTGGTTGTGTCAAAACCCTTAATAATTGCTTTGCAAGCTGACTCTATTGAAGCTGGTAAGGGCTGCCCAAAAAATTCCGAAACCGTGGTATCCGACCGAAACCGAAGTTAACCGTACTTGTTTTCAGGTTAACCGTACCGGTTCTTGCGGTATGGTTAACCGAACCGTGTAAATTGACCGGTTTCGGTTTCGGTAACGGTATTGAATATTCCATAACGGTTAACCGCTTGGTTAACCGTGGTTAACCGATTATATAAACAATCAAAAACTTTGAATATTAATGTTCATCTTATATATTAATTAATGTAACTATTGAGGGAATATGCACAATATTATTTTTTGTCATATGTGTTTGATTTGTCACTCATGATTTATGTGAATAATCAATGTTGTACTATAATATTAATGGTATGGGTCTCATCAATTAAAAAAATACACGGATACCAGGTTAACCGATAAAACTGAACCAAACTAAAGGTTAACCAGTCTAAACAGAATGGTAATGGAATCAGATTTTAGAAAACCGAATTAAACGGTTAACCGAATCCGGTTAACCGATCTAAATGGAATGGTAATGGAATTATATTTTAAAAAACCGAAGACCCGGTTAACCGAAAGCGGTTAACCGAATAAGGCGGTTAACCTACCATGGGCAGCCCTACTGGTAAGATCTCTAATGAAATACCCCTAACTAATTAAACATAAATTAAACATCTAATCAATTAAATTAAGGCCTAAACATGCCTTAAAAACCAATTTAAAACAATAATGGTCAACATAAAGCAAAAATTGCACCCTTTGACCGTTTAGGGCAAATATATGCCCAAATGAACTCCTTAGGATCCAAATTTAATTCCAAAGCATTATAACTCATAAATGAACATAATAAAATCAAGGAAAAAAAATCTCAGAAACACCTTAGAACATAAAATGTGCTCTAAAACTCCTTAAAACACATTTTTGTGAGATTGTCTTCAAAATGAGTTTTGATTGGTTTTTGGACCTTGAATACCCTTAAATATACTAATGTGAAATAATGTACCACATTAAAATGACTAATTCAAAGTTTTTAAAAAATCAAAAATATATGCATTGATTTGTGAATAGTGTAAAAACACTTATTTACCTAATATAGTCAATGGTCAAGACTAAGCCTTTGACCTTGACCCTTCTTAGCCGGCCACTTAAGGGATTTCCCTTATCCTTTACCAAGCCTCAAAATATCTAAGTATGACTCGTCTTATACTATTCTTTTATTAATGATACTTTATACTTTAAAAGACAAATTGAACTCTCTCGCCTTATTACCTTTCTCCTAGCCGGATGAACACCTTCAAACCCTCCATTCTCTCCCTCCATTACTATGATCAAGCATCAACTTCAAAGAGGAACACACTTGGTTCTAGGTAAGCTTCCTAGTCATACTTATAATCATTTTCTTCATCATTTCTTCCTCTTTCCAATGGTGTAACTCATTCCCATTTCCTTCCATCATTCTAGTGTGATTTGGTGCTCAAAGATGGAAGGGTTTTTCCTCTGAAAACACAAGGAGAAGGGAAGCTAGTCTAAGAAACTCTTAAGGTATAAAATCATGCATTCAGCTAGCTTATCTTCCTTCTCTTCATTTTTGATTTTCTCCTTAGTTCCCCTAGCTTATTCTCTTGTTCTTTTCATATTCATTCAGTATTTTCATCCACACCCTAAAGAAGAAGCTAGATCTAAGCCAAAGACCTCATTTTGGCTAGTTTCAGTAAGATTTTTTCCACCATTTTCTACCTTGTCCTTACCGATTTTGTGCTCTGGTTGGAATGGTGTTTTAACACCTTATTTTGACTCTCAAATTCAGGCGTGAGCAACCTCCTAGAACTCTACTATATCAAGGTAAAATCCATGCTTTTAATAAGCTTGATTTACCCCTTAATTAGTTATTTATGTCACAAGACTAATACACATGTTTTTCTCTTGCAAAAATGCTGGCGAACATGTGCTGGAACCATGGAAATATTCTGCACAAAATGTAGGAATCAAGTCCAAGTTGTAAACTTATCAAAGTGAGTAAATTACTCCCTAATGATATATATTAACTAAGCTTATGTGAGTTAATATTCCAAAAACTAACTTAATCTTGTGTTTAAATTAGGCCAAGGGTTGTGGGTGCTGTTTGGCAAATTTTGTGACTTAAAACTAGGTAAGAAAACCTTACCTTATGTTATGTTATAGTTTTATAAAATTTTGTTACATATTACTTCAATCCGTGGAGTTTAAAGATGATAAATAGCTTAATTATGTATTAAAATGTTTTATAACATTTTTGGTTAGTTAACTTAGTGCTTAAATGACGTATAAGGTCAAGGAGATAATTTATGTGGCAAGAATATAATTTTAGAAAATATCTGGGTAAAACAAATAAAAGCCGAGAGCCTTTTATGTCATTTGTGACATTTAAGTGTAAATTTTATTATATGTTGGTGTTGTAATAAGGCCATGCACTTTGGGCCATTTGATTTTATGTATATTAAGTTTAAAATGATTTTAAGGTAGTAATAGATATTACCGAAAATATTACGGGGTTAGTTAGTAATTAAAATAAATGTTGGAGGCTAAATGTAGATTATATCCAAAAATTAGGCATTAAAAGCTTATTATATAAATTTTATAAAATTTAGTAAAGTTTAGTCACAAAAATGTAAGTTCTGAAAAACTATGGATCAAACTGTAATTTATGAAACTTGTGGTCAAACTGGTAGTCTATAGGTCAATATTGACCATATTAGGAGCCTTGACCAAAGTTAATGACATGGATAATTAAATTATGTTGTTATAGTAATATTATAAGCTAAATATTAAATTTTCAAAACTTATGGTGTAGGAGTGCAATTTACTGAAAGTTAGGGATTAGAATAGTTAATATAATAGTTTATATCATATTTATAAAGTTTGGTAATTTTTGGAATTATATAAAAAGTTTTATTAAGAAAAGTGTATAATATATAATTTAAATGACATTAGAAAGTATATAATATAAATTATGGTCATTATGTAAATAAAGGAGGAAAACTGGGTTGGAAACGGATTTAAATAAATACCAAAGGGTTTGTTCGTATTTGTAAAACATAAAACCATAGGTTATACATGTTACAAGTATTAAAATGATATAATATATGTTATATGTATCATATTATAATATATGTGGTAGGAATGTAAATATAGAAAATGAGTGTGCTGGAAATGAAATCAGAACAGACCTTAGGGCCTGTTCAGAATTTTTTTATACTTATAATCATAGGTTATATTTTATTATAAAGTTGGAATGTTATAATATATGATGTATATAACATTGTATAAAATGTGTGGTATATTTGTAATAAAAGAAAAATATGAGGAGTTGATGAAATTAGGATTATAAAATAAGTGCCTTTAGGCAATAAGTATAGATTTCTTAAAACTATAGGTTATAATGTTTAATGAGATATAGAAATATCATATTATATGCATGATATCATGATATAAATGTAACATTGTATAATATTGTGTGGTCAAAACATAGTTTATTAAACTGTAGGGCTGTAGCGCATGTATAAGTATTCAAAAATGAATTTTTAGATTATGGTTTACAATGATATTAATACTATAACTATTGTATGGTATTAATGTGATTAAATGAAGATAGTATATGAAATGATATTCACATGAAATAATGTGACAATTAATGAGTAAATGGGATTTATAAAATAAGGTTAGTATTAAATAAACCTTAGGAATTATAAACATATAATATAAGTATTAAATAATATTAAGATAAAGTTCTCTACATAAGTTGTATAATATAATGCAACTAGTGTGAATAATCATCTTACGTAAGATGGAAAAATGTAACTCATAATATAAGGTTTTATATTTCATGAAACATATATATATATAAATATAATATGCGCAAGCTATAAATACATGTAATAAATATAGTATGGTTGGAAACCATGTAATATTAAATGACAAATGTTATTACATTAGTATAGTTTATATACTATAAAGTTATAAAGTTTTGAATTTAAATATAACTTGTTATAATGATTAATGAGTTGTATAATACAAGGTATAATAAAGAATAATGAAATGTATGTAACATGAACTAACATTGCATGCATACATGCAACTATAGGTTAAAAACATGTGTTACTACATGTAACCGAATTAGTTTAATTATACACATAAGTATGAATACAAATGTATATTTTATACTTATAAATATTATGGAATACAATGGAATAAATCCTTGCATTCGAAAACGCTACAACTAAGACATTTTATACAAACCGACTCTTTTAGTTACCCGGACATTAGTAATTACTACGAGTAATGATTCTTGCATAACGATACCTTAACTAATTAACTGTTGAAATCCGGGGATGAAATGTGGGGATTAATAGCGTTATTCGGAAATACCTAGTTAATTAGTCATGTGGAATGACTTCTAGCGTTATTGATATTAATTTCTAGATCGTACGTCAGACGGAGGTGCCCGACGAGCTTAGGGTTTTGCGCATCCTAGGTCTGAGGTGAACGGTATGTGGACGGTTTGATTAGAGTTTGTCCTGAGGGCTTCCTCGGGCTCAGATGTTCTTGATGTGTTTTAAACAATGTATGCGACATGTACGTATGCATGAACTGTCGTATGATATCTGCTTGTTTTTCTCGCATTATATTATTATGCGCGAAGGCCCATTGGGCTAACACTACGTCGACTATAGATCGACTTATACAGATATCCATATGCGATCAATGTGATGTGACTGTTGCTACTTAATATAATACTCTTAGTATTACAATTATGTATATAATAACCTAAGTAAAATATTTAGGTACGAGACGACATTGTCGGCCTCTAGAGCATGGTTCTCGAACATGAATACGACCTGGATTAGTTCTAGGTATGCGTAAGACCCACAGGGCAGCTAAGTAATAAATGTAATCTCCAAGACCTAAGACTATACTTTAGGTAACTGATTAAATTAATCAAGTATTGGAGTGTGAATGAGTGTGTTGATATATATATATATATATATATATATAACCCGGATAGCCCCCGGCTACTGGTTGCACATAGTGATCACTAGAGTTAACACCCGGATCGGGTCTACTCTTGTTAAATCTTGATGAACCTACATAGATCGTCAGGCAGAGTGTGCTACTGTTGACACTAGGCCATTGGCCATTTAAGGACGCCTTTAAAAAGGCAAAGTGAAAGTCCCAGGATCTCCTGATCCTTGGCATTATGAGCACCTTCGTGTGTACGTGGGACTACCGTCCATGTGAGTTATCTTAGGTTGTCATAACTTGACACCCGACAGTGCTAACTAAATTACAATGTTTTGTGAGGGCCTATGAGGCCGGTTGTTATGATGTGTATCGATTGTTATAAGCGACTATGCGTTTTACCGCATTCGACCTTATTATCTGTTTTGTATAAATTGTAGTGAATGTTGTGTGTTTAATTATGCCTTTTACAACTTTCAATATAAACTATAAACTGGTAAAACATGAAATGAATCTAATGCAAAGACGGTTAATATTGACTTAAGTGACCACTAGGGTCCAAACCTAGCATACTCAGCGTTTATCGCTGAGCCTACACGGCTTTTGTAGGTTGATGATTACTGACGAAGCCAAAGTGCGGGACCCCGGCTAATTAGGGCTTTTGTTTTTTATTACCGCACAGAACTTCATACTGTATTATGATAGACGTTAAGTTTACTTTATGCTGGTGTTTTACATATTTAGGATTCGGTTAGATGCTCACTGTCGTTGATACGTCTTTTGGATTTACTCTGTTGTATAGATGATATCTCGTTATCACTGCACAGTTTGATTTATGGTCATTGTTTAGTTACTGTATTCGTTCTGCTTCATTACTCGTATGGGCGAGTGATGGCATGTGACACCCGAGTGAGATTATTACCATTGCGCCTTCCGTTGTGAGGCGTTTTTATTTATGCTACGTGAGAGATTATAACGAGATTATCGAGATGGGTGTTACATCTAAACCCTAGACCCCTAACTTTTGGCCCTTGGCAAAGTGTAGACCCTTTCTTCCAATGGATAGAGTGCTTTGTAACAGAACCACTTCACCAAAACCGTGCCATAAGCTGATGAAGTTGTTTGATAATTGAGCCGACAGTTTGATTACTGACATAACATAGGCTGGAATAGCATGTAACACTGATTTAATCAAAATAGACCTCCCCACCAATGATACTTGCCTAGTCTAGCTTTGTACTCGATTAGCAACCCTATTTTTAATGTAAGAAAACACCTGTTTAGAGTTGCACTCTAGTGCTAGGGAACCCTAGAGACAATACAAAATCGTCAACCTGTCTAGTTCCCAGAATCTGTGTAAACTGATTAGTTAGCATCGCGGGAACACCATTGGAAAACATAACTGCTGATTTTGCAAAGTTGATGCATTGGCCCGAAGATGATTTGAAATCATCAAGAATATGAGTTAAAGTTTGCACATTCTGTAGGGAAGCTTGTCCATAGATTACACAATCATCATCATAAAGAAGATTTGTAATTGGTGCAGACAGGCCACAAACTGTAAAACCCTTGTAAGTACTAACATCTAAAGCAAGTTGTAAAGATGAGGTTAGAACTTCCATACAATAAATAAATGGGAGAGGAGACAATGCGTTACCTTGACACAATCCTCTTTGTGGCTGAAACGCTGCCCCTGGAAAACCATTAATAAGCATAGCTTGTGTAACTGATGTTATGCACTTTCGAATCAGGGTCATCACGGATGGGTGAAAACCCATGCTAGTAAGGACTTGAAGGACGAAAGACCAATCAACTCTGTCGAAAGCCTTTGGCATGTCCACCTTGTAAGCAAACCTGCAATACACACGTGCTTTGGAGCGCTTCATAGCAAGACTTAATTCATGGGCAATCATAATCAGATCATTAATCAATCTACCTTGGACAAAAGCTCCCTGGTTTGTATAAATAACATATGGCATCACACTTTGTATGCCGTTGACAATAGTCTTTGAGATCACACGATATATAGTGTTGCATAAAGATATTGGACGAAAATATGCTATTAAAGTGGCTCATTGCTTCTTTGGGATTAAGACAATCTGGGTATGGCTTAGGCCATGAGGCAGTGCATCTGTGTTTTAGAAAATTCATAGTCGTGTGAAGGAAAGCATAATTTACTGTGGGCTAATAAGACGTTAAAAAGAATCAATTAATGCCATCCGGACCTGGTGCCTTTTGGGGGTGAAACTACTTGAAAGCAGAGACAACCTCCTCCCTGGTAAAAGGAGCGGCCATAGATTCATAACAACTTTGTGGGACTCTATTTTCCACACAAGCAAGTAAGTGATAATTGGAGTCAGGGTCCGAGGTCGTTAAAGTTGTTGGAAAAAGCCTCTAGCCAACAGTTCGATGCCATGCCAAGTGGTTTCCACAATGTTGTTATGAGATGTCAAGGTAGTAATGGTATTTCTTATCTTTCTAGCTTTGATTCTGTTTAAGAAAAAAACAGAATTTATGGCCCCCTACACTCAACCATTATGTGTGTGAGCGTTGATTCAATCTAACCTCTTCTTTATGTAGCAAATCATCCACAGTGGAATTCAAGACTGCCCATTGTGCTAAATTTGAGTCGGTTGGTGGTCCTTGGGCTGCTAGTTGTATCTGGTGCTTTGTGCGTGTAAGTTGTTTCTTCTCAAGCCAAAATTGGTGTAACTCAGCATCACAATACGAAACTTTGGTCTGATAGTCCGATTGAGTACCATACCATGTCCACATTGTCTGCACTAAGTGCTTGCAGGCCGGTTCAAATGCCCAGGAGTTTTCAAAACCAACAAGTTTTGAACCATGCCTGACTGGGGGCTAAAGTACCAATTTGATTGGCCTATAGTCTGATCTGCTCCACTTCAAATGGTAGTTTTTGGCATCAGGGTACAACAAAGATCACTGCGCATTACAAACAAAATGATCCAACCGACTCTTAAAATTTAAATGATTTATGCTTTTGCTGGTGAAAATATAAAGAGGGCCCACAAGTCCTAGGTCCTGTAGATTGGAATCCACTAAATGAGAGATGATAGTTATTGTATTTATG
Organism: Limonium bicolor; assembly: GCA_023374045.1. Taxonomy (NCBI): domain Eukaryota; kingdom Viridiplantae; phylum Streptophyta; class Magnoliopsida; order Caryophyllales; family Plumbaginaceae; genus Limonium; species Limonium bicolor. The sequence continues at coordinate 113,353,948 of CM041782.1, read as the reverse complement.
TTAATAATAAAAATAAAATTAATCAATTAAATATTATTTCAACAACAACAATAAATTACTGGTAAATCTAAAATTAGCTTCCATAAATTACTCATAATGATATGTTAAAATTCAAATGAAAGAATAAAGACTGCTATGATACAGGTTTCCATAAAGGCCAAATAAAAGCCTTTACATAAAGGCTTAATTTTAATTGGTTGTTACAGGTACAGAAGAGTCAAGCGCAGCGAGATTGGTTTCGAATTTTTTTTCTTTTTTTTCCCTTTTTCTTCCTTTATCATAAAAACTTTAAATTATTATAACTTTTAATATATAAGTCCAAATTGGAAAAAAATTATATCATTGTTCATTCAAATTTAAACTCTTCAAAATAAGACCAGACATGGATATATTTTGACAACTTTTTTTAAAAAATTATTTTTACTTATATACGATGATACACTAAATTGATAATATGATTCATTAATTTTTGTATTATGAATCATTAAAATTGATATTATGATTCATTAAGTAATAAGTGGTGAATTCGACATTTTTAACTTTCTTAGGGTGGGTTTTGTGTAGGGTAATCTATTTAGAATTTGTTCTGTATTTTATATTGTAGCAATTAACTCGACAGGTTCTCTAAACCCGCCACTACAAACCCTAAAAATTCCTTCGACGTTTTTAGTTTTCCTAGGGTGGGTTTTGGGGTGTTTTGGGGGTAGGGTAATCTATTTGGAATTTGTTATGTACTTTATATTGTAGCAACTAACTCGACAAGTTTTTAGGGTTTGTCGTAGCGGGTTTAGGGTCATTAGACCCTAAACCCGCCACTACAAACCCTAAAAATGCCTTCGACGTTTTTAGCTTTCATAGGGTGGGTTTTGGGGTGTTTTGGAGGGTAGGGTAATCTATTTGGAATTTGTTCTGTACTTTATATTGTAGCAACTAACTCGACGTTTTTAGCTTTCATAGTGTGGGTTTTAGGGTGTTTTGGAGGGTAGGGTAATCTATTTGGAATTTATTCTATACTTTATATTGTAGCAACTAACTCGACAGGTTTTTAGGGTTTGTGGTAGTGGGTTTAGAGTCGTTAGAAATATTATTTTAATATTTAAATTATTGAAATTTATTAATTAAAATTAGTTAATTCAATTTGTGTATATTAAATTAACTAAAATTTCTAATATATAGTGACTTGTTATAAATAATGTAATTATTGGATGTACATCTAATCACCCTTTCATCTATCTTAGACTCTTCATTTGTGTAACCCCCGTAACCTCCCAAAACTCTTCATTAGAAGTCCTTTGATATTTTGTATTCCTTCCACTCAAAGGTTTAGTAACGGTTATGTATTATATACTATATATAGACGCACAATGGGATGAAATGGGAGATACCAATTTACGTCGATCATGACTTCTATCTTTCTTCTATTCTCTCAGTGTTACAACACATTATCAGCACGATAGACTCTACTAAAAAAAGTATTATTCTCTCTGTTATACATCATCAACAAAGATCATCTCGGCTTCATCAGGAGAAGGGATGAATTGGGTAGTCTGCGCAAGCTACATGACATTAGTTTAGATCTATCCCCGACATTTCGTTTTCATTCTTGAGGGAAGATCCAGATCTCAAGCGCCCACCACTTTCAATATTCTATTTATTTTGTTTTTCCGATTTCAACTGCAAAATAATGGTTTCACAGTGATTTTTTATGTTCTATGATTTCTTGGCAGGAGGTCTTCGGTCATGCACGATGTGATGATGGTTATTATTTATCCTACCAGAAATCGTTGTGCTTTATCAAGAATCTGCGATGCCAAAAGGTTTATATGTAGAAGCCGCATTTGATGGGTACTCTACCGATTCTAGAAGGTGTAAGTAAGTTTAATCAATTTTACCGATATAATCATTTTAACAAGCAGGTAAGTTAGACACAACTTAAAATAATTTATATAAACATGTATATGTATTTTTAAATCAAAGGAGAAATCCTTCTTTTATTTTGTTAATAATGTTCACAGTTTTTAACAAAGAAAAATGGTAAAAAACAATTATTTTTGTGAGATTCTGCGGGGTGGAGCTTTTTATTTATTGAATAATAGAAATTTTAAGTAAAAAAATCGCTAAAGGAAAGCGGTATTTTAGATGGCAATATATTGTTATAGTTTGTGAAGAACTATCAGTTTAATCACTGAAGAACTACATATTTTTGTGGTATAATGATTTTTTTTGCATAACTACTATCTCAAAGTATTATTTGACGTTTCGACCAAAAAAAGTATTATTTGGCATTATATATTTTTGTTTTGAAAAGCGGACCATCAAATATGGTATAATTCATTCCGTTTAATTTTATTTTATGATTGAAAAACAGTATTGCCATATGATGGGTATTACCGTTTATGAAGAAATCTCTTTTGAGATAGTAACAAAAAAAAAGGTGATAACCTCGTGCAAGATGTTGCACTAGATGTTAATAATTCTCCTATGTAATTATTGAAAAGGAGATTGTAAATATTACCTCATGCAAGACGGTGCATTTGAGATTAATGATTATGCTACCTTGTGTAAGATGCTAACGTTTGAGGTAAGATTGTAATACTTCCTCATGAAAAATGAATGCACTCGAGGTTCGAGATTATAAGATCCGTATAGGTTCTCGTGCAAGATGAGTGCACTAGTGGAAAAAAAATAAAAGGATCATGTTATTCAATTGTATACAAGCATTGGAGGTTGAGCATTAGAGTGTAATATTTCTCTCTCGTGAAATCATGCTCTTGAGGTTGAGAGCTGTAAGATCCTTATACTCCCTCGTGCAAGAAAATTATATTGAATGTTGAGAATGATAAATTATTATTTTCCCTCATGCATGACTATGCATCTGAGGTGGATGTTAAAAATGGTCCACATTTGATAGAAGATTGGACCAATTGTAAAAGCTCTTGGAGAGCTAGATAGATTTTAAAGAGTTAAAAATAACTCTATACAAACTAACTTTGGTATAAGTTACATGGTCTCCTAAGTAACCATTGAGGAGTTACATTTGAGGATTATTATTTTCCCAATGAATTTTCGACTCAAGCTCTGAAATGATAATGTGTATCATGCATGATTATGAAAGAAGTCAAGCTTGAGGTTGATTTTGGCAAGATCTGTATGTAAGATCATTGATGATATGGAAACTAAAAGCTTGAGTTAGCTTATGAAAATGACCATTTTATCTTGTAAAGGTCGATTGTAAAAGATGTTATAATCTATGATAGATTATTGTACGTCCGGACATGGTTGGACCGTGTATAAAAGGAAAATGTTTACAATTGACATCATGGTAGACCATCACATATCCCTGAAGGATATTGTTAAGTGATGTCATTATTGATGAAAAAGTGTTAAGGTGTCATCCTTAATACGTGTGTATAAAGTGCAAAAGACGCACTAGAGTACATGAATTTTGACATATTTTATAACCATGCTTTGGGTATTGGTTATTCATGGTACTCAAAAGGAATACAATATGGTCCATTGAACCATCTTTGAAATCTGTAATAAATTTGCGAGCATGTTATAAGTGATTAAATGACAAAGAGTCATAATTTATTGATAGTGCTATAATGCACAACTGAAAATGTTTTATATACATCTCTATAGTCTATAAGAGGCTATAAAGAATGAGAGCTTGCTCTTGTGAGCCGTGAATTTTAAAAGCTCTTCATTATGTTCCTTGAGGGAATAAGAATAAACATTGAAGATTCACTTATTTAATGACAAAGTATACTCGTATGATGGGAAAACAAGCACAAAATGTGCCAAGTTATATAAGTTGATATAACATAAAATCCAATCCCATAAAGCCCAAAAGAAAAAGGAAGGGTCACTAATGTGCGGTTAGTGTACAATAAAATATTTCTTATATGAAACGGAAAAATGGGCCATCCATGAGAAAAGTGATGTCGAATCACTAGTTTTCTAAACTATCAAGAACTTCCAGGCTCTTACTCGGGTGATAATAGTTCACATAAGATACAGCGAGATCATTCAAAGGAAGTGGATGAGAATTTCTATACTCCTCTGAAATATCATGGATTTGAGTATGGGCGGAAAAATTACCATGTGGACTTTTGAGATATATATGATGTTCGATACATCAAATAATGGTCACTTGTACTCTTTTTCCTTGACCATGGTTTTTATCCCAATGGGTTTTTCCTGGCAAGGTTTTTAATGAGGCAGTAGGATGTACATCCAAGGGGAGTATTATAAATAATGTAATTATTGGATGTACATCTAATCACCCTTTCATCTATCTTAGACTCTTCATTTGTGTAACCCCCGTAACCTCCCAAAACTCTTCATTAGAAGTCCTTTGATATTTCGTATTCCTTCCACTCAAAGGTTTAGTAACGGTTATGTATTATGTACTATATATAGACGCACAATGGGATGAAATGGGAGATACCAATTTACGTCGATCTTGTCTTCTATTCTCTTAGTGTTACAACATGATTAATATTTTCAGAGTATATGTATAGCTAACAATTCCTTGTCCATTAGTTTAAGTGTTTATATACTAAAAATATTGTAAGCTAAACGTAAGAACAATGAAAGAATGTATTAACGATGTACACTCGTGGCAAATATTTCACACGTGTATGGATCATATATTAGTATATACATGGCATACATATTTTTGAAGCAATGGCTAACATTAATCTGTATCTAAAACTTAAGCTAATAAGGGATTATTAGCCGTACATATACATTATAATCTATAAAATTTTAGCCAACCCAATATATACTTAGCTTCATTAAAGACACTTGATTTGTTGAAGTAAGCAATGAATATTGAGTATTTTTGTATATTAACGATTTACATTCGTGGCAAATATTACATAAGTCGGTGGCATATATATTTGTACACACATGACATATATTGTTTTATGCTATGGCTAATATTTGTCTGTATCTAAAACTGTAGCCAATAGTTGTAGATGTACAGTATACGTTGTTAACTTTTATTCAATATACACATAGTGTCATTAAATACAATTGATTTGTTGAATTAAGCAATGAATATTGAGTAGTTTTGTTATATTAACGATATAAACTCATGACAAATATTTCATGTGTATGACACATATATTTGTGAAAATATGGCATATATTGTTTGAAGCAATGACTAACATTAATCTGTATCTAAAACTTAAGCTAGTAAGAGATTATTAGCCGTATATGTACGCATTTTTAATTAGCATTTTAATTAATATTTTTAGTTGTCCCTGAACATATTAGAAGTGAACATATAAAATTAATTACATGAATAAAACATTCTAATCCACGCCCGACTGCTATTATAACATCTTCTGCATAACAGAACAGGATACAAAAGTAGATACCCTACATCTAATAATTTTTTTTAAAAAAAGTGTGCGAGAGCGGCCTGCCGTGACTTGCAAGTTGCAAATGCCTACCCACAGACTGGTTTCAACCTTTGAATTTTTCATTTCTCCATTCCCACCCACCAAATTTTCCTTTGTTTTGCTGTATCGCCTTTTACCTTCTTATTTGGCCGACTCGCACTTATATCTGAAGATAGACCACTTCAATCAAATGCCAAAAATTTCGAACCCTCCACCCTTTGGTCTCGATTGAATCCACTCAAAGCAAGCATTTGCCACCCTCAATCAGTGCGATGAGCGCCATTAACATCCGTACCGTCTCCGTCTTCGTCGTCTTTTTCTTCTTCACCAGCACCTTTTCCTCCCTATCTTCAGCTCAAGAAGATACTGCAGCTGAGTTTTACTTCGATGAGTTCTCCAAAGCAGCTGGAGAGGACAAGAACATCACTATAAACGGCTCAGCAAAGCTGATAAAAAAGGGCATCATACAGCTAACGAACAGCACCAGTCACCTAATGGCTCACGCCTTCTACTCCAACAAGATACGGCTCAAGGAAAACGGCGTCGTACGTTCCTTCTCCACCGCCTTCACATTCGCATCCGTCCCCGCGTACCAACAGCTCGGCGGCCATGGCTACGCTTTTGTAATTTCTCCATCCAATAGCCTCAGTTGGGCTCTACCTGCGCAGTATTTGGGCCTTTTCAACGGGTCAAACAGGGGAAACGTGACGAACCATATTTTCGCTGTCGAATTTGATGAGGCTCGGGATTTGGAATTTCAAGATAAGAATGATAACCATGTCGGGATTGATATTAACAATTTGATTTCGAATTTTTCCACCCCCGCTGGATATTACACCGCGAATTCGACGTTTGCTAATATGACCCTTAAGGATGGGAAGACAATCCAGACTTGGATCGATTTCGATTCGACGAATTCTCTTCTCAATGTGACGATTTCACACTCAGGGTCGAAACCCCCATTGCCTTTGTTATCTTATAAAGTGAATCTGTCATCAGTTGTGGAAGATTATATGTATGTTGGATTCTCTGCTGCGACGGGGTTGTTGGCTAGCTCTCATTATCTGCTGGGATGGAGCTTCAACATGAGCGGACCAGCTCAAACCCTGCCAATGACTCAGGTGCCTAAGGATTCAATTGCGCACAGCCATATGGTCCTTGCAATAACTCTATCACTATCGCTGTCTATTGTTTTGGTGGTTTTCCTGGCGTTCACCTTTTACCTGATCAGGAAGAGACGGAACGCTGACATTATTGAGGCTTGGGAGCAGAGTACTGGTCCTCATAGATACTCATACAGTGAGCTTAAGCAAGCAACTAAGGGTTTCAGAGAAAAGGAGCTGCTTGGAAGTGGTGGTTTTGGGCGGGTTTATATGGGATTCTTGCCTAAGACAAAGTCATTAGTGGCAGTGAAACGGGTATCACACGAATCAAAGCAAGGTTTGAGAGAATTCGTTGCTGAGATTGCTACCATTGGTCGTCTCCGTCACAGAAACTTAGTCCAGTTGCTGGGTTGGTGTCGTCGCCATGGCGATCTTATGCTTGTTTATGATTACATGCCGAATAAAAGTCTTGATAAGTACTTATTTGATCAGCCAAGGTTGATTCTTGACTGGGAACAAAGGTTTAAGATTGTGAAGGGTGTTGCATCAGGGTTGTTCTATCTACATGAAGGTTGGGAACAAGTTGTGATCCATAGGGATATAAAGGCTAGCAATATACTGCTGGATAGTGAACTGAATGGTCGGGTTGGTGACTTTGGATTAGCTAGGTTGCATGATCACGGTTCCCTTCTTTCCACAACCAGGGTTGTGGGGACATTGGGATATCTAGCGCCTGAGTTGCCAAAGAGTGGTAAGGCCACGACTCGAACTGATGTGTTTGCGTTTGGTACACTGCTATTAGAGGTGGCTTGTGGTAGAAGACCAATTGAGCCCAAGGCATCACCGGAAGAACTGGTGTTGGTTGATTGGGTCTGGGAGCAGTGGATGAAGGGGAATATCACGAGTGTTGTGGATCGTAGACTGGAAGGGAAGTACAATGAGAAGGAGGCTGTGATGGTGTTGAAGCTGGGATTGATGTGTTCTTCTAGTGCTCCACATCTTCGCCCAACTATGAGGCTGGTGGTTAGTTACCTGGAAGGGGAGCTGCCCCTTCCAGATGTATTGATACCTCCTAGTGGAGTTGCTGCTAATGCTGATGGGCGTAGTGGTAATTACTCTCAGTCATTTCCCTCGTCATCTATTGAGCTTGCAAGCTCTGTGTCTTCTGACCATAAGAACCAGAATGGCTCTAATTTCCCCAGTCCCTTAATGACATGGTGAGGTTCTCACCTCACAATATTATTACGGGTGTAGTTTTTGTTATTGTTCTATTTAACTCTGACAGAAGTGAACTTGTAATTAGGACTCTAAAGCTTCAATCCTGTTATCTATGTTGTTGTATAAGGACGGGTCTTGTTTTTGAGGATCTTATTCCACTGGCTGAGACCAAGTTTTGTTGGCCAAGTTGGTAATGTATGTATCAGAACAAATCAAGAAAGTGTATGTGTGAAATGTTGAAGTGCTTGTCTTTTTCTACTCGAGTTTTGATCAACTTTCGCCGTTTTTGTCAAAGTTGTAGGGTCAACACCTTGGAAAGCTCTAACGTTTTCCTTTTAGACACCGCGTGGGGTAAATTGAAGTTGACCCATCTCGGGGCCAACACATGGGGTGGGTAAATTGAAGTTGACCCATCTTGAGTGAAGTCATCGCCTGAAAGTCTTTTTCAACTATGAAGTGACTTTGGCATCTCTAATGCTCCCAACGAACTTATGATGTACTCCAAATACTAAAACTAATATTTGTTTTATTAATATTTATGTTCAAAGTTACTTTTAGATTTATATTATAATTTATTTTTCTAAATTACTATCAGCTTGTAATATGGAAACTATATTTGTTAGTACGAACCATGTTTCCATCTTCACGTCCACATGTACCCCGGAGTCCCGGTTTGAAGAAAATCGGATCCACCCAATGAAGACCTTGCCCCCAAGAAGACTAAGTCCCTGGACCCGGTCAAATTTAACCAAGTCACACAAGCTAAGGCTCTAACCACACTCCATCACCACAACGACCTAGACCATGGCATCATAAAAGCACTCATGAACTAGCATGCAAGTCTCTAACACCTTGTCCCATCAATCACATCAGATAACCCGAGATTACAAACTCAGACATTCTGTCATTACCAACTCTGACATCCCTCTGGTGTCCTTTCCATGATTAAGGGAGGAACCAATAAGAGAGGAAGCTTCGTCCGTGATAGAGCCATCCCGAGTGATGACATCCCTAGCTATCTTACATGGAAGCAACCTACGTTACTCATCCAACCAAGAGACGGGCAACAAGCCGGGAAGGCGAGCCGACCTACTTATCATCTTTCTTATAAATAACAATCAATGTCTCATTTATTGGGGGTGCTTACACTTGTACTCTCTCCCCTCACTCATATTCTCCCAACGTTAGTAAGAACCTCTATCGCCCCCGTGGACTAGATCATTCAGATCAAACCATGTAAATATTTGTGTCCTCTTATATTCGGCAACCACAACCCGTAAGTGTCATAATCACCTCACCCGTAAGAAGTTGATCTAAACCCATAAATAGTTTACACTCTAACATCTGGCATATTGTCTGTGGGAACTTTCACCATCACTGCAAAGCTGACTTAACTCACCACAAAGAGATCCTCTCAAATGGCATCATCTTGAGGCAGAAAACCCAGTGAAAACACTCTTCAAAACAAGAACCATTCCGCCCACGAAGGAAGAAACACATATGGGGCAAGCAACATCCTCATACAACACCAACAATACAAGTCAGCAATCAGTTTCCATGGAAAGGTTTTTGGCCCTTCAACAAATGGATGACTTAGTCGAGTGTTTCACCCACCAACAAGCAGCGGTGGACACATATAGGGGGAAGTGAAGGACCAAGATCCCTTTTCTGGTGTGGTGAATCAAAATCCACTCTCTCTCAACTCCGCCAAGAACATATGCCTGATGCCGTCTCTTCAAAAACACCATGGTCATGGCTCACACCGACGTCCATGCCTGATGCCGTCTCTTTTCATCTTCTTTGTCGGGACAAGCGTTCACGTGATTCACGCGCCAACCAAATAAGTCTGTCCGATGCTTTGAAGAGCTCGGCCTACTGTTTTTGTCACACCAAACTGTTCCACAAGGCCATCACAAAAGTCGATGAGCACGAAGACTTGGTCATTGTTTCTCCCTACCGTTAGGGTTTGGCAAAATAGAGTTTACAAGGGAACTAATCACGGCAACCCCTAGGTCGTACGACGAGCTGATTACCCCGGCCAAAAATTACATCAAGAGAGAAAAAGTCATTCGTGTAGCTTAGGAACTGGCCAAGACAGCCCACAGCTACTTCGACGATGACGTCAAACCCATCAGAAGAACAGGAAAGAACAAAGGTCATAGCATGAACTGGAACTCCGGGTATCGTACCAGCGGAAACAGCCACAACAAGAGTCATAACCCGGGATCCTAGAACCAAGCCTATAGCCACGATAGCCCGCCAAGCTACAACGACTCCAATAAGAGAGGTGGCCCAACATAACTAAGGTGATTCAACATACCGATGGCGGAGGTCTTTGCAGTCGCCACAAGATAGGGCCTCATGGGATACACCTTGCTTATCCTATGTCCCGATGGCGAAAGACTAAGGAAGTATGGTGAATTTGACTACCTACTTGGTATCATTAGTAGTCATGTTAAGACAAACCGAGGTAAACCAATTCAAATAAGCAGCATCATTACTAACCTCCTTCAGGTGTTGCACCCCATCCAAGTCCCACCATCTCTTAACCACTGGACAGTTGATGAAATCATGGGTCAAATTATCAAAGCAACCACTGATCACACATTTATCCAAGTTATGATTACCACATATATGCACAAGAATTGCTCCATAAGGAATGACTCCATGGACCAATTTCCAAGCAAAGAGTCGAACTCTGGATGGGAAGTTCCTTTTACGAACATACCTCATAGCTTGAACTTTCCCCTGAAGTAGAGGTCCGGGTATTAAGAGATATGGCACGAGCCATATAGTAGGATGACTTGACCATGAATTGACCATTATTAGTACCTCCCCAACACTAGGAATCACATTTGTCTTTAATGAGAATTTTTTTCTTAATTCAAGCAACATCATCAGCAGTGAACCAATCCTTGAGTTTGTTCTGATCCCAAGTGAAATCCCTATCATTAATGAACCAGGAGACATGTCTGTGATCCTTGAGAATTTGAGGCATCTTCCAGTCCTAGGGTTTACCTCCCTTTTTGTCCAAGAGCCATGGTTCCAAAATTTTGATACTAGCGCCATTTCCTACCACCCTTCTAGCCTCATGATTGATAAGTGGCAAAGTTTTCCACATCGACCGCCAAATAGGACTCAGTTTGTTTCCTAACTTTACATCAAGTACACTTCTTCCTTCAGGTATTGGGCTGCAATAACCTTGGACAAGAGGAGGTTAGGCTTTTGCAAGATCCCCCAGCACTGTTTTGACAGGAGAGCATCATTTAAAAAACGAAGATCACAACATCCTAAACCTCTTTCATCCCAGCTACATCAGAGAGCGTCCTAGTTTTTCCAACAAATGCCTTTTTGTTTCAGTGAGCCGACCACCAAAACTGTCTAATAATACTCTGAATTTCTTTAATCAAGGAGATAGGAAGTTGGATGACGCCCATCACATAGGAGGGAATGGCCTGAAGGATAGACTTGATTAGGATTTTGTGACCTGCTTGAGAAATGAGTTTACCCTAACTCTGGATTCTCTGGTAGATTCTATCTCTCACATATCCAAAAACTTGTTTCTTGTGCCTTCCAACCTCACTAGGGAATCCTAAATATAGTCTAAGATCCAAAACTTCCTTGACTCCAAAGATCAAGGATAACCGGCGTCTTATATTAACAGGGATGCTAGCCGAGAACATCAATCCTTATTTGTCAGCATTAATATTTTCTTCTGAGAATTTCTCAAAATCCTCAAATGATCCTCATAAAATTAATCACGTTTTTCTGACTGGCTCATCCAAACAAAACATAGTCATCCGTAAAAAATAGATTGGTTATGCTAAAGCCCAAGCCCCGATAAGAAAAACCTTGTATCTTCTTAACAATGGCTGCAAGATTAAGGGCTAAAGATAAGACCTCCATGAAACAAACGAAGAGGAAGGGCAAGAGGGGGTCACCCTGTCTAAGTCATTTCCTAGGCTTGAAGATCCAACACCACAAACGTCGGGGTCATAATACATTTGGCTACCACTCTTATCCATCTTTCATGGAATCTCATGGCGCTTAAGGCAGCAAGGACAAAAGACCATTCAACCCTGTCAAAAGCTTTATCCATGTCAAGTTTTAAGGAAAACTTTTATGTTCTAGAAGTTGTAGAGTTTTTCATGGTATGAATGAGATCATGGGCTATAATAATATTGTCATTAATGAGTCTCCTCAGAACAAAGGCACCTTGGTCCTCCGGGAGGATATATCTCAAGGTAGTTCTCATGCGGTTGGTTAGGACTATAAATTGTGTTGCAAAGAGAAATAGGCCTAAAATCCTTCACATGACAAGCCCCTAATTTCTTTGGGATGAGGAAAATATGAGTATGATTGAGGCCCTCCAACATGAAATCAGTATTTAAACTTGAAGAGCAAGATTAACAAAATTTTCACCCACAATGTCCTAGTAAGTATGGAGGAAAACTCCATTAATTCCATCCGGCCCAGGGGCTTTATTAGGGTTCATATCATGCACTTCTTGGATAACCTCCTCTCTAGTGTACAACTTACCCAATAAGTCATGTTGATCTATTGGAACCCGATTGGCTACTCCTGCCAAAAGCGCCTCCTTGATTGGGGGCATTAGCTGTCTGATATATCCCAAAGAAATAAAAATTGGAAATATTAACTATATCTTGCCAATCAGAGAATCTTCTCCAGTGGTCATCCCAAATCTCGTGGATCACATTTTTCCTTCGCCTTGCATGAACCTATTGGAAGAAAAATCAGGTATTTCTATCTCCTTCCTTCAACCATTTATGCCTAGACCTCTGAGCCCATCTAGTTTCATCACGGAATAGGAGGTAATCCAACTGCTTGTTAAGATCCTTCCAAGTAATTTGGTTGTTTTGAGAGTGACTGTGATTGACTACTTTGTCAATTTCCTCATTTAGCTCTAGCAGCGTGCGTTTTCCTCCCGGTATTTCCTACATCCCCAGGATCTAAAATCCCTCCTACAAATGGCCACCTTTTGGACATAATTGCCCAGATAATTAAGCCAAGTCCTACTAACAATCTCTAGAAAATCTAAATCTCTTGCCCAGCAGTTCTCAAATCTAAAGAGAACTAGTCCCCTCCTATAGATCTCCTTTAACACTACCTTAATGGGTCTATGATTCGACCATCCCCATCCCAAGTGGATATTCCTTGGATGAGGAAAAATTTGGGTCCAACCCTCATTAGCCAAAGATATGTCCAATATACTTCGGATGTTATCTTCGATTAGAATAAGTGAAAATGTCCCCGACAAAACAAAAATCAACCAGCCAACAATAACTAAGACGATTGCTAAAGGCCAGCGTTCTTCAAGCATTCCGGTCTCTCCCCCCCAGTTGTTCATATCTAAACATAATTTCATTGAGATCACCAATAACCAACCATGGGGTAGCAGGTTGTCTCATATGCTTCCTAATCAACTCCCAAGTTCGCCATCTCTCCATGATCTCCGCCCAGCCATAAACATTCGTGCAGTACCACATCAAACCTAAACCATTGACTATCCGACCATCGGTATATTGCTGTAATGAACTATCCATGATGTCAACTGTGATGGTATTAATTGCACCAAAGTAGAGCGAGGCATCCTCCCGGACTAGCACAGTTCACCGCAAATTAATCCATTTTAACTCAAAAGCTTAAATAAAATGACGCATCTCCTCAACATTCCTCTTAGTCTCACATAGAAAAATGATATTAGGTGTTTCAGATATGATAATATGTAAGGTCCATCTTCGAGAAGTATGACTCCCTAGACCTTGGCAATTCAGAGATAGAGTGCTCTTCGTTAAGACACTCAGACAACCACCACTTTAACATAGTAGGATGGAAGAGAAAGCAAGAAATGACAGCCAAGAATGCGCGCACCTGTCGCTAATTTCGGTTGGAAGGGTTGAGTAAGAACAAGAATTGTTGCATGTAAACTCTATCTTGCAAGGAACCGTAGCTGGCGAAGATAACCTAAACAAATTCGTAAGGACCCTTCACCTCAGAAGGAAATGATAGCCCACAGGGTAATTGAAAAATTGAAGGAATCTGGGCTTGTAGTTGTCTAATGTGGGAGTGGAAGATGAGTAAAAGCTATGAAGAATTCATGGCAGAGATGAGAATCAAGTGATTCAGATTTAAAGGTTGTCGTCGATTATAGCCATGCCCCCCTGTGGAAGAGAGTTGTCCAGTCAGTTTATTGTATTCGAGATGGTATACATGTAGGGGATCTAAATGCAGTTGGCCCCAAATACAGTGGGCTCTGGGCATCCATAGGCAAAGCGACCACTGGAAACACAGAAATAAGAACTATCTTGGAGGAGCGGCTTAGCATTAGCCTCGGTAATGGACGAAACACATTATTTTGACATTATGCTTGGTGCCAAGGCGGGATTCTTAGAGAAAACTATCCACGTCTAATCCATCTCAGCTTGCAACAAGAATATTTCATTGCAGATATGGGAGAGTGGACTGGTGATTCTTGGCCCCGGAGGCTGCAGTGGAGACGTGAGTTATTTACAAATGAAGCGGAGCTGGCAGTACAACTTGGTGAAGATTTGAATGTCACTCCCTCATCCATGCATGCGACCGATGAATGTCGCTGGAATAATTCAAGTACGTCATCTATTACGAAAGATATTACTAGCTCAATGAATGCTTTAATTTCGGCGCTACCTGATACTCTTAATGGAGTAGACTTCAAGTTATTGTGGAGGGGTCTATGTGAGCCGAGAGTTGAAGTTGCGCTATGGTTTACACTTACAAGAGGACAGGTAACCAAGGAGCTTCTGTTTGAGAGGAGTTTAATCCCCCTGGGACAAATCTTCTTCCCATGGTGCAAAAGGGCGATAGAAACAACTAAACATGTTTTATTTCTCTGCCCAATTATAGCAACATTGTGGGATGATTTATTACGGTGGTGGAGTGTCTCCCTTGTGTTCAAACTAACGGTAGTAGAAATTTATGTTGACTGGTTTGCACTGGCTTTATCAAAGAAAATTTAGAGGGTGTGGAGGTCTACTCTGTGCTATGGGGTCTATCATATATGGATGCATCGTAATGATGTTATCTTTCGTAACAAACCTCTTAACACCCAGTGTGTTACAATGCTAATAAAATTTGGGGTTTGGAGGTGGACAAAAGTGTGGTGGAGAGAGCTCCCTCTCTCTTATGGTTCGTTCATAGGGGTTGTTTCTTTGAAGGAATTGCCTTCATAAGCGGCTTGGTTTTGTGTTTGTGATGTCTAGATTTAGTGCCACTTGGCGCTTGTTGGAATTTCCTTTGCTTGTCAAGACATATGTTAATTGGAATTTCCTTTGCTTGGGAGATACTCTTTTTCCTTCCTAGGTTTTTTTCCATTGGGTTTTACCTAGGAAAGTCTTAATGAGGCCCAATCTAATAAATGACTTTAAGCCCAAATTATCAAAAAAAAAAAAATCTTACTCAAAGTAGTGGGACATAATTCTCACATCAAAAATCATACTAACAACAACTTATACATTTACAATCCTAACAAATATAACATTTTTTTTTAGAAAAGAAACAAATATAATATGGTTAAACCCACCCATATTGTCCATGTATATCATTTAAAAGAGTCACCCAAAGAATAAGCTTAAAAGTGAAGAAAGCCAAAAGAGGTACTTCAAGTGGCGGGGATTGATGGCTTGATGAATGGCTGTAGTTCCATGAAAAATATGTAGTATATTTGTAACGAAGTAGATGCCTTATAATGCGGACCGTCACTGCGTACTTGTGGTAAAAAAATATGGCTTGACATGTAAAGAGAAGATTATTTATGAAATAAAACAGAAATATATATATATTAAAAAAACAGAACTATATATATTGAATGAAGAAATTGAAAGGGAGTTTAAATTTGGAACATGCATGCCATATTTGTTGATGACAATATATCAATCATCACCAATTGAAATGTAATTGAGTAGTAGTAGTAGTAATTAATAATAGTGGATGTCTTGTAGGTCAAATAAGGGTGTGTGTGCATCATTCCTTATGGATTTTTAATACTAATTTATCAAATGGAGAATTAAGTTTTGATGATAGAAAATAAGTTGGTGGCATGTGAGATGCACATGATACGTACAGTTCTTTTCTTTCCTTCCCGATTTGTAAGCTAAAATATGCATATAAAAAGTAGTTACTAATAGTTTTGGCAATGCCACCAACATGTCTTTTGATCCACTACTTGTATTTTCGTCGCTTTAGGGTTGAGAGAGGAGAACGCGCCTTCCACGCGCTACCCTGTGTTCTCTCCCCCTCAGAGTAAGGCTGCTTTCTGCACCTCTAGTTCTAGCTCTTCGAGAGCTCCAAGATCCAAATGATGGCAACAATCCCACTGCAGGAGTGTTGGAATAGTCCATCCCTCTCTTCGTCATTCAATGTCTCCGACTTCCAAAGCTCGGTCTTTGCAAGGAGCTCCACCTCTCTCCCTGAGAAGGGTGCCGATTTTGTCATCCAGGGTTATTCAATGGGAGGAAGCAGCTCAGATATGGTAAGATCTTGCATGCCAATTTTATCTGAAAAAATCTTTCTGGTTCCCCCTGATTGCTTAGCTGATTCTTTTCGTTCCCTTAACATTAGTTCGACTAGTAATATTAGTTTGCCTCATCTTGAGAATAATAGTAGTTCGAACAAGAAGAACCAGATTAGGGTTCTAATTCACAAAATCCCTCCTCTTTTCTTTACGGCTCCACCAATGGACTCCATTATTGCCAACTGCTCTAGGATGCAGCTCCACCCGGCTGAAGCTAATCTCATTGATGCGAGTGTATTAGCTAGTAATTTACCCTTGTTTGATTTCAAAAGAGCCCTTGTAGGAAGACTGTGGAGTCCGTCCCGAGCAAACCCTGAAATTCTTCAAAACGTCCTAAGCCACATCTGGAAGATCAAATCTCATGTCAAAGTTGCGGAAGTAGGCCCCAATCGGCTTTCTTTCCATTTTGCGAATGAGGTGGATAAAAGGATTATCCTCAACAATGGACCGTGGCATTTTCAGAACCGGCCGTTGACTCTTATGGAGATTAATCCCCTGTGTAATCTGATTGAGCATGCTCCAATTACTACTAAGGTATGGGTAGGCGTCCACAAACTCCCTATGGTTTCTTCAATCGTCAGTCTGTGATAGAACTAGCTAATCGAATTGGAAAATTCGTGGAATGTGCTGATAGGATAAACCCCCTCACCTCAAAAGTTTTAAGGATGAAGATTGAAATTAAGGTAACAGAACCCCTTTGCCGCATGTTATTGATTGCCACAGAACAAGGTTAAAGGGTTTGTAGACTATCGTATGAGAATCTCCCCTGTTTCTGCTATAGATGCGGCTGTTTAACTCATATTATGGCGGATTGCCATATCCTTAAACCTTTCCCTGAAGCACCAGAAAAGTTTGGTCCTTGGATTATAACAGAACATGTGGATTCCACCTCCATTATTATTGATGTAAAGCTTATCCAACTCTGGAAAGAGGAAGGGATTCTGGACTCTCTTACTGCTATGGTGACTAGATCAGAAGATAACCCTTCCATTCATCCCCCGAGGGTTAATGTGGATTTATCCTTGGCCACGCTCCCGGTTGATATTACTCCTACTGTGGTCCCTCCCCAAATCAGAGATCTTCTACTGAATAAACCTCCTGTCTCCCAGGCTAGCTCCCAGCCCCATGATCTGGATCCTCACCACCCGCCTCCTGGCTTTGAGCTTATGAGCCAACCCCTTGGCCCTCCTGGTTGTTCTGGTTGCCCAGCCCCTCTCAACAACCCTTTATCAAATGTTTCTTATTCAAATATTGTGGACTCCAGGTTAGGGGTCAATAATTTTGACTGGGAAACTGCAGTATCCTCTTTTGAAAGTGAGTTCAACAAGAATTCAAAAGTCTCTTATTTGCCTCAGTTGGAGATATCATGAAATACCCCAAACTTATTAAACATAGATTAAATATCTAATCACATTAATTAAGGCCTAAATATGCCTTAAAAGTCAACTGAGAACAACAGTGGTCAACATAAAACAAGATGTTGCACCCTTTGACTGTTTAGGGTAAACAAATACCCAAATGAACTTCTTAGGATCTAAAAATTTGTCCTAAGAGTATTAACACATTACTAAGCATATTATAACCGTTGGACAACGCTCCAACACAAAGAAAAAGCATTTACATGCTTCAAGGTCAAAAAGAGCAAAAAGGTGCTCTAGGAAAACCTTAAAAATCAAATGACCTCTAAATGATATAAAATTGGATACCATGATCAAATATCATGTAAGGAACACAACAAAACCGTTGTCAAAGAAAACCAAGCCTAGAAACACCTGGCGACACAAAATGTGCACTAAAACTCCTAAAAGCACGTTTTTGTGTAATTGCCTTCTAAATTGGTTTTAAATGAGCTAAAAGGTTATAATTACCTTTAAATATAATAAAATATCATATTATATGATATTAGAAATTTAATTCCAGAAATTTACGAATTTTTACAAATTTAATATTAAAATATTAATAAAACCCTAATGTGGGGCCCGTTTGGGTCAACATTGACTAAGTTGGTCAATGTTGACCATTGACCACGAAATGGACTACATAAAATCAGATAATTAAGTCTCTTAACAGACCAAGAGACAAGAGACATTTGACAATTAAATATATGCTCTTACTTTTACATAAAATAACAAAAAAAAACAAACTTTGCCTAATAAAACAAAGAAAGTTTGTCCTCCACTTACCTTACCATGTGAAGCCAGCCGATTTGGAGCCCTCTTCCTCCTTATTATACGGTGCATTCCAAGGCTCCAAGCTGGTACAAGACAAAACAAGATGAGTCACATGTTCATTTAATGACTAAAGTAACATATTACCTCATTTTCTATTCAAATTTGAATCAAATGATTCACCCACTCTCTCCACCATGGCCGGCTGCCCCTTGCTGTTGTCCCCTCTGATTAGCTTCAATTATTCAACAACAATAAGTCATTGGTGAGTCATCAAAGCAATAAAGACATAAAAAATGCAAAAAGGGACATTAAGGACAATTTAAGCTTACCTCCTTCATTTCTTCACTTCAGCCGAGAGTGCATCAGCCAAATGCTCTCTTTGGCTCCCCTCCAACCGTGGGTAAGTGTGGTAACTCCATTGGAGAGATCTCAAGCTCTAGGTAAGCTCTTAAGGCATAAAAATGCCCGTTTTCTTCATCTTTCTTTCCTTTTTCGATTGATCTACACTCCAACCTTTTCTATACATCTATGTAGAGTGATTTGGAGGTTAAAGGAAGGTTCAATCTCGTTCATGACCAGATCTAAGGAGGAAAGTTCAAGTCTTGACCATTTAAGGTAAAAATGTGCTTTAAGCTCATAACTTTTGATTCCCTTCAAGTTCGGCTGTGAAACTTTGGTCATAGCCTCATCTTCTTCTCCTTTTCATGTGGAATCTGTTGGTTAGCCATTTGGAGCAAGGGTGGCCGAGATCCAAAGGAAACACACTCTTTTAAGGTATTTTTCCAAGGTAAAACCTAATAACAAGGTAGCACTTCGAGATCTAACTATTTCCTATGTCAATATGGTGGATCTAACACCTTGTGGTGTGTTTGATTCAGGTCGAAACCATCTTGAACTCTCCTTGCATTCTTAAGGTGATTTTTGCCTTAAATCTTACATTAAATTACTTCTTATAGTTAGATCTTTCTTGGAGACTAACTAGGCCTTGTTTTCTGTTTGAAAACATGTAAGAGAAGCTTTGGAAATTTTATCTAAGGCTGGCCGAATTCAAACAAGGAGTTATACAAGCTAAATCAAGGTATAAATCACTTAAACATTAACTTTACTAAGTTAAAATGTTCTAAGCTATTCCTATATCAATTGCCGTGAGAGAACATGGTAATAAGGTCATTTTTGACCTTAAAATGTTTAAAGAAATGGCTTAGTAAATTTATCTAAGTGATTAAGTAACATAAATGTCAAATTTAAGACATTATGTGGAAGTTTGGTCATTAAACAAAGAATCTATGGTGAGGCCGAAAATTTATATGTATTTTGGGACATTTATGTGTAATTTATTTTGTGAGCAAATGTTTGTAATAAGGCCATGTATTTTAGGCCATTTTATTTATGCATTTACAAGCTTTTAATTAAGTTTAAGTAGTATAAATGCATTACCGAAAATAAATGGGGTATTAGGTGTAATTAAATTAAATTTGGGGGCTTTAGAATAATAAGGCCGAAAATTAGAGTTAAAAAGGAGTTAAAATAAAGTTTATAAGATTTTATAAAGTTTTGGGGTTAAATGGTGATTTCTAGAAAGTATGGGTACTAAACCGTAATTATAAGGAATTGTTGGTCAAGGAAATATTAAGGAGGTCAACCTTGACCATATGCTAGGTTTTGACCAAAATAAATAAGTTAGATAACTTATTTAAGGTTTTATAATAAGTTATGCATTTTATGGTAATATTTTTATAACATGTGTGCTAAATATGTTATTACCGAAAATAAAGGGTGTACAATGGTATTTTAAACACCCATGGGCTATTAGGAATTTTTAGGAATTTATTTGGTGAGTTTTGGGATTAAAATGAACTATATATGTATAATATATAGTTATTATGTCATTATGACACTTTGGAGAAATATAGATGGTGGAATGGTAAAATACCAAGAGTATATGGGTTAATAAGGATATTTATAACCCTTTGGTAAAATTTGAAGATTTTTAGAATTATATAAGAGTATTTGTTGAGATATATGTATAATATATAGTTTTAATGATATTATCAAACTATATGTTATAAATTGGGCCTAATGACAATATAAAATGTATATTGAGGTCTATTCGGAATTTATGAAAATAACCATAGGTTATACTCTTTTATAAGTTAGAAATGTTATATTGAATGGAATATATAACATGGTAAAAAGAAAGGGGTGATTTTGTAAATAAAGGAAATTATGGTTTAAGGAAAAGTATAAGGTTTAATATATGCCTATGAGGCAATACACAATAGTTTGGTATAAAAACTATAGGTTATAGGTTAAAGGAAATGAAAGTATCATAGCAAATGATATTAGTATTTTGGTATAACATTACATAATGTTATGTGGTCAAAAAAGGGAATTTAAATAAATTCAAGGGCTATACCGAAAACATAAAGGTTGGAAATGAATTTTAGACTACGGTCTACTATGTTATAAATGTTATGACAATTAAATGGTATTAAGGTGGTTTAGATGGAATTAATATAAGGAAGGGTACTCACATAAATAGTGTGACAAACTATAAATAAATGGGATTTATAAACTAAGGTATTTATTGAATAAACCTTAGAAGTTGCAATTATACAACATAAAATGTTACTCATGTTAGGATAATAATCTTAATATAAGTTGTACAATATGATACAACTAATGGGAATAATCATCTAATAAAAGATGATAAAAAGTAACATAAAATATAAGAGTTTATTTAACTCATGGGAATTACCTACGTGGTAAATATATACATACACAAGGATAATGTATATAAGTGGATATATATTTTGGTTGAAAACCATATGATTTAATGGTGGTGGTTATTTTTTTAAAAAATAAATAAATATAGTTACGAACTATAAGTTATGAATTTTAGAATGCAATATAATACAAGAATGCATGCATACATGCAACTATAGGTTACGTACCTAAACTAGAGGTGGATAAGATTAAAAGAAATATAAGGAATTAAATTTAACAGTTGAAATAGTTTTGACGTACGCGTTTTAAGTAACAAAACCGATTGTTTTAGAGAAACCCGTAACAACAACTGTAGAAAACAGAGGTGAACTGTCGGGGTTACTTATTATTCGGAAATACCGGATGTAGTTAGTCATGGAGACTGACTTATAGTTTTACTACCGTTTAGAGTATACTTCTGACAAGGACGCTTGACGAGCTAGCGGACTACACGGAGCGTAGGATCTTGCTGATTCATACTCCACCGTAATACAGTCAGGGTGAACGGTATGTAAAGGGGTTTGCCGAGTTGACCTAAGGTTGCTCCTTGGGCTCGGATTTGGTTGATATAACTTGTGTGTTATATGTGTGGATGCATGTATGTGATTGTGTGCTACTGCATTAATTATTTATGCACGAGCGTCCTACGAGACTAACACTACGTCGACTATAGATCGACTTATATAAACATACATATGCGTTGTGATGACATGACGGTTACTTGATATAATACCATGATATTAATATTAAGTATATGGTGACCTAAGAAAAACACTTAGGAATGAGTCACGACATTGTCGGTCTCTAGAGCATGGATCTCTAACATAAATATCACCTAAATGACTTCTAGGTATGCGTGACCCATTGGGTCGCTGGTTAATAAATATTCTCCATAAGACTAAGAGCAGATCTTAAACATTATGAGAGAGTGATGGTATGAGATTGAGGTGAGGAATCCCGGTGGTTTACGAACCACTTGGTTGCGCATTTGTGATCACTGAGGGGTTTCCTAATTGGATTCCGCTCCAGGTTATATCCAACGAGCCCAAATAGGTTCGTGGATCAGGTGGCTACGGCCTTTTTATGGACGTCTTACGAGACATAAGTGAGTCAGGGGGCCTCCGGACCTCTGGCGAAATGAGCACCTTTGTGTGTACGGGGGACTACTGTCCATGGTGAGGTTATCGGGTTGTCCTAACATGACGCCCTACTGACATTAATTAAACATGGTTGGATGGAGCCTACAAGGCTAAGGTAAATTAACTATGGGAACTGTACGCTACGGCGAATGTACATTGTACATATGGATGGGGCTTGAAAGCCAAACTAAAATAAATTGACAGTGGATGGTGAACACTACGGCGATTGTACATTGTACAAAATATTGTTGTTATTGCTCGATACGTTCGATATACAAATGTTGTTTGAAATATTCTATGAATGTTTGGTTTTGATGGATGATTAATGTTTATGAATATTTGGATGGTTGATTATGTATATTATACATTTATGCTTCAGTTTTGATTATAACTGTAAAAAGGAAAAGCATGAAACCAATCTAATAGTAAGATGGTTAAAATGACAAGTGACCATTAGGGTCCAGGCCCGGCATACTCAGCGTCTATCGCTGATACTACACCATTTCAGGTTGTTGATCATTGTCGGAGCTGAAGAGCAGGAACAGGGTAATTGGAGATGTTGTATAGTAATGAAGATGGTGTATGGTCTTATGGTAAGGTTATGTATTTTTCAAGATTGGGTAGACGCTCACTTGTCGACGTTTATGGTTTATGGACTTAGTATGATGTATAGGAGTTTCTCGTTATCACTGCGGTTAGCAGTTTGTTTATTTTGGAAGTTGGATGTAGTTTGGCTACGTTGCTCGCATGGGCGAGTAATGGCCGGTGACACCCGAGTGAGCTTTGTAATTGTTATTTATTTTCCGCTGCGAGACGTTTTAATTATTGCTACGTGAGAGATTATATCGTGTTTGTGGTGAGGGGTGTTACATATCAAACCTTGGAAAGCAACCGATGTTAAACCCCTTCCAAATTTTCCCCCAGCCCCTCGCAAATCCTGTTGGCCAACTTCCTATTAACCCATCCAGTCCTGAGTCCTCTAATATC
Organism: Limonium bicolor; assembly: GCA_023374045.1. NCBI lineage: Eukaryota > Viridiplantae > Streptophyta > Magnoliopsida > Caryophyllales > Plumbaginaceae > Limonium > Limonium bicolor. The sequence goes on along the minus strand of CM041782.1, from coordinate 113,330,584 downwards.
CCATCTTCTGCTGCAAAAGGAAAAGAGAAGGCTTGACCACCCTCCATCCTAGACACTCAGAGTCTTTTAAAACCAAGAAAAGGAAGTTTCAAATAGCCAGACCTCTGATGACTGGTTCAACTATTCCCCTGTATGAACTAGAGGAGTCTGACTACCTTGAGGCAATCCAAGACAAGGCAGACCCTGATGAGAATCAAGGCTGCCTGCCAAAATGACTTGCCTATTTCTCAACTGCCGGGGGTTGGGTCGCCCCTGTGCAGTTTCTTGGGTGACTTCACTGCTTCATTCTCATAAACCCAAGGTGGCTTTTCTGATGGAGACCCACAAGAACAAGGATGGTATGGATGCTATTTTGAGGCTGTGGAAGGAGTATGATGGTACTGCAGTTAGTAGTATTGGTAGAAGTGGAGGATTGATGCTCCATTGGAAGAAGGATATTGAGATCTCTCTGATCAATTGGTCAAATCACCACATTGCTGCTATAATTAAACTCCCAGGTATGCTCACCTTTAACTTTACGGGCCTTTATGGTTGGTCTAATTGGAGTTTGAAATTTCTGTCTTGGAAGCTTATTAACTTTCTTAGAGTTTCCACAAAAATACCCTGGGTTATAGGGGGGATTTCAATCAAATTCTTTTTGAGAGTGAAAAAAAGGGGGCAACACTCGAAGGGAGGACCAAATGGCACCCTTTAGGGATAGCATTGCTAAAGCTGAGTTGATTGACCTTGGTTTTGCTGGTCATCCTTACACCTTTACCAACTACCAATTCGAACCTTTTCATTCTGAAAGTAGATTAGATAGAGTGTTTGCCTGTAACAACATGATTAACCTTTTCCCTGCCATGTCTGTTCACCACCTCCCTAGAGAGTTCTCGGATTATTGCCCTATCCTGTTAAATCTGATAGGAAGTCATAAAAAGCCTTGTAAGATATTTAGATTTGAAAATGAGTGGATTGAGGAGAAAAGATGTAGAGACATTGTGGAAGAAATTTGGGGGCAGGGTTCTCAGGATTTTATGAATAATATGCACAGGTGTAGGAAGAAACTCCTAGACTGGAATGTATGGTCTTTCTTGAAAATAAAGAAAAAAATTGAGAGTAAAAGAAAATAACTGGATGTTGTCTCCAAAGGGTTTCAAAATCTTTGGACAGTGGAGAATAGAAAGAGGCTTCTTCTTGAAATTGAGTTGCTTCTTCTCAAAGATGAAGTGAAGTGGAAACAAAGGTCAAGGGATAGGTGGATCAAAGAAGGTGACAACAACACTAGCTATTTCCACAGTAAGGCTTCTCACAATAGGAGGAGAAATGAAATCTTTTGTCTTGAAGATGATCTGGGAATTATGAAACACGATTGGTCAAGCCTCAATAATATAGCCACAAATTATTTCCAAACCCTCTTCCAAGCTTCTGATGCCAGTGACATGGATTGTCAAAAAAGGGCAGTTGAAGGAATCCTCCCCTCTCACTGTATCAATGACCTTATTTGCCCCTACTCTAATGATGAAATATTAAAAGCTTTTAAGCAGCTAGGGGGAATAAGGCCCCTGGGCCTGATGGATTTAATGGGTCTTTTTTCAAAGCCTTCTGACCTATGATTGGGAATCAAGTCACTAATACTGTCATGAACATTCTTGAAGGAAACCCTCTTCCTCCCAATCTCAATGACTACTTCATAGCTCTTATCCCCAAAGAAAAAGGTGCCACAAATATCCAAAAATTCAGACCCATAGCCCTTTGTAACTTTGTTAACAAAATAGCCACTAAAGTCCTAGCCAATCGTATCCAACCCATTCTCCCTGAGATTATTTCCCAAAATCAATCTGGATTCGTTAAAGGTACATTGATCTCTGACAATATCATCTTGGCTGGGGAAATTCATCATAAAATCTCCAACTCCAAGGCAAAAAAAATTTGGTGTGTTCTCCTGTAAAATAGATCTCAGCAAGGCTTATGATAGATTAAGTTGGGAGTTCCTTGATAAGATGTTAAAGGCAATCGATTTTCCAGACTATTGGAGAATTACGGTGATGAATTGCATTTCTTCGGTCAGAGGGAGGATTATTATCAATGGTTCTCCGGGGAGTCTTTTCAATCAAGAGAGAGGTTTAAGGCAAGGAGATCCCATTTCCCTCTTCCTCTTCATCATAGCTCAAGAAGCTCTCTCTAGAACCCTTAATAAAGCCATGAATGATCTTAAGTTTGAAGGGATTTCTCTTACCTCTCAATCCCCTCAAATTTCTCATTTAGCTTTTGCACATGACATTATTTGTTATGGGAAGGCAAATGATGAGAATTTGGAATCTCTTCATTCCATCCTTGCAATTTTTTTGGAAGTATCAGGCCATGTCATTAACCAATCCAAGTCTGAAATTGTTTTTAGCCCTAAAATCCCACAAAGTACCCAAAATAGACTGGCTGCTATTCTTTAGGTCCAACCTGTTACTTGTTTCTCGAAGTATTGGGGCTCCCTCTGAAGATAGGTAGGAACAAAAAGACTACTTTTGGATATATCCTAGACTCCCTTCAAAGAAAAGTTCAAGGGTGGAATAGACCGATGTCCCAAGCTGCTAGGTCTATTCTCACTTCAATCAATTCCTAATTACACTATGTCCCTTTTCAAACTTCCTCAAGGCATCATTGATAAAATGAATTCTATTTGCTCCCAATTCTGGTGGGTAGGTTCTTCTAGGAAAAAAGGTATGCATTGGAAAAATTGGAAGTTTGTTTGTTCCCAGAAGGAGAGAGGAGGGCTTGGTTTTAGACAGATTGAAAGTTTTAAGAAGGCTGTGTTGGCAAAACAAGTGTGGAACATCCTTATTAATAAAGACAGTCTGGTGGAAAAGTCTTTAAAAGATCTCTATTTCCCAAGAGTGGATCTTCTCCAAGCAACTAGAGGTAGGAAGGATAGTCCTATCTGGAAATCGCTTCTGGAGGGAATTGAGGTCATTAAATTGGGGACTCAGAGAATAATAGGAAACGGGGTAAATACAAAGATTTAGGATCATCCTTGGATAGCAAAGAATGGCTTTGTCAAACCTATTCCCCAGTTTTCCTCGGATCCTTCATTAGGAAAAGTAAGCCAACTTTTCTCTGATGACAACTGCTCTTGGGATAGTAGAAGGATTACTGAAAATTACCATAGTCTTGATCATCATGCTATTCTCCAAACTTCCATTAGACCTAACTGTCAAGATTCTTGGAGCTGGTCAGGATCGTCTTCAGGATCTTACACAGTTAAGTCGGGCTACTCCCTTCTGTTGGACTCTTTTGATATTGCTGAATCCTCCTTGAAAACACCTCAGGACCTTTCTCTTAAAAACCTCCTTCAAAGCTGCCTTACCCCCCAAGAGTAAAGCTATTTGCCTGGAAAGTTTTGAACAATATTATTCCTTGCCTTGCCAATGTCTCGGGCAGAATAGGGGGGTCTAGTGAATGTCAGTTCTATGGCATCACTGATACGGCTACCCATGGGATTTTCAAATGTTGGACCTCTCTTGATGTGTGGGATAGCATTCATACCTCCCAAATCCCAAACCAAAGTATGTGTGATCTCCATATTTGGATTAGGGAGAAAGCTACTAAATGGGGAAGAAAGAAAACTTCAAAAATACTCAATCATATGTAGGTTATCTATGATGCTCGTAATAAAGTTAGACACAAGCCTGAACTACCAATTCTGGAGGGTATCTATTCAAACTTGGCTTACATTGAAGCCTATCAGAAGAGTGCTAGTAAGCAGAATCTTAGAATGGATGAAACCTCAAGTTTTAATCTCACCAAGCATGAAATGGTGTTTTCTACTTTCTGTAATAGATCCTTTGGCAGAAGTATGATGTGTAGTGGTTCTTTCATGTCACATTCGGGTTCTCTGGAATTGTTTTTTAACAGGAAAATGAGGAGCCAAGCTTCAAATTCTTCATCGGAAATAGAAACCATAAGCTTTGGAGTTAATCTTACGGCAAGAAAAGGCTTCAGAGATGTCCTCATTATTATCAACACAAAGGAAACGATGAACATGATGATGAAGATAGTGACCAGAAATCAAGAGGAGACCTCTTCTTATCCTATTTTCCATTTTGGTTTTTGTAAGGAGATCAATGTTAGACTCCAATTATGTAATGAAGTGTTATCTAATTTTCCTGCTTACCTAGCTTCTAGATATAACAACTCTTTGTTGGAGTGGAAGATTTGGGAGAAAATGAACTCCCCACCAGCCATTCTCTGGGCTGCGGTTTTGGAAGGAGAGGAGATTAGAAGCTCCTCTTCTCTTGCTTGTAATATGATTAACTAGCCTTTTGGTTTTATATAAGCAGTAACAATTTCTATAAAAAAAAAAGTAGTTACTAATATTCTGAAATTAGACGTCATATTCATCACAGAGCTAGCATGTAATTCATGAATTAAATAATCTGATCTCAACTATATATATTTTTTAATCTAGAAGCTACTGCTGCTGCACATTAATTGTATAATTTATTATGAGTAATTACATCCAAACTCTTTCTTCTTATGAATACTATATAGAGTATTAATTAAGATCTACATTAAAAGAGAAGAAAAAAGTTAGTGATGATCAGCAAGAAGGATCCTTACATTGCATATATACTTCCTTCCCTCTGTAGCCCTCTTAGTATACATAAATACCCATCGTTTTCTTCTCCATTTGAGAATAAACTTTTTGTCATAATTCCTTAACATATTATTATTACTTAGTTGCTGGTCTCCATCAAACTCATCAGTCATCAAAAGGAAATTAATTAGAAGTTGATTGATGGCACCAGTACTAATGTATGAACTTAGTCTACTACTCTCAATAACAATAATCTCCCTCAAGGCGGTGGTGGTCGTACAAGGAAGAATCGGTGGCACATACCAAGGCGGACCTTGGTAGAATGCCCATGCTACCTTCTACGGCGGAGCTGATGCTTCCGGAACCATGGGTATAATAATAATAACTACTAAGATAATAATATAATAAGCCCAATGATTGTTCCAGCACAATCAGTGTATCAGGCCCAGTTTAGAATATAACTATTTTCCTGTCTTGTTCTAGAGCTTTCTGCTTAGTCTATAAATACCAGTTTGTATCCATCGTCTTAATCAATCAACACAGTATGAATATTCATTGACAATCTATCTCGTTCTCTATCGTGTTTCCAATATGCATTGTTCTTTGTATGGTATCAGAGCTACTCTCCTCTGAGTTCTGAATGTCTTCTCTCAATTCAGAATCTGTTAACTCGGGGCACACGCCTCTTATCCCTGCCACCACCACCACTACCACAAACACCTCCATTCCCAATCTGGTTGGGCCTGCGGCTTCCTTTCACAAGTTAACAGGTGACAACTATCCTCTGTGGAAAAGGTAGCTCGAATCATATCTCCGTGGATATGATATGTTCAGTCATATTGATGGATCTAAGGCAATTCCGGCTTCTACTCAAGGTGAGGAATACTTGATCTGGCAACAGCATGACCAAATGATCGTGTCTATCCTCATGACATCCTTGACCGAAGATGTCCAGGGCCAGGTTCTTGATGTGCAACTTCATCTGAGATCTGGACTTATCTCCATGATTTATATGCTTCTCAAGCTGCAGCACGTCTTCAGCATTTACGTTTCCAGTTATATTCTCTGAAGATGAATTCCGATTCTGTTTCATCTTACTTTAATCGTGCGAAACGACTTGCCTCATCGCTGGCTGCAGCTGGATCTGCAGTTCCTGAGAACGACCTATGTCACTGTATCATTCATGTCTTCCAGATGAGTTCGATTCAATCTCTACTATTCTATTGAGTCAAGCTGATAGTCTCAAAATGTCGATGGTGATGAGTCAACTGCTTGCAGTTGAGAATCGCATCAGTCGACAGGCTACGAATGTGGTAAACAGCAGTAATCTGACTGCGAACAATAGTATGACTTCCTCTGATTCTCAGTCTGTCTCAGCTAACAATACTACTCGCGGGAATTATAATCAGAAAGGTCGTGGAGGTTACAGGGGAGGTCGATCTAATAGGGGGCGTGGAAGGAATAATGGAGGAGGAAGAGCATCTGAATCTGGTTCTGGTTACTACTTCAATGGTAAGAGTGACACTCGACCTGTGTGTCAAATCTGCGAAAAACCAGGTCATAAGGCCAATGTTTGCTATCATCGTTATAACCATTCCTATCAATCCATTATTTCTGCTCCTCCCACTGCAAATCATTCCACAGCTAGTTTCAAACCACCGTCCCATTATGATCAATCCTGGTATCCTGACACAGCGGCTTCAAATCACTTCACACACGATCTGTCGAATCTATCTATCTCTTCTCATCCTTACAGTGGATCTGAAGCTGTTTCCATGAGTGATGGTTCCACAGCTCCGATTGATAACCAAGGCACAAGCTGCTTCTCTTCTCCTCATCGTCAATTCCTATTATCTCATATATTTCATGTGCCAACTATATCCAAGAACTTGTTGTCTGTTCGCCAGTTTTGTTCAGATAATCGAGTTTACTTTGAATTTTATGCATATTATTTTGCTGTGAAGGACCAGGATACTCAAGTTACCCTTCTTACGGGCGGACTTAAAGATGGCCTTTACCATTTTGAGACTGATGCTTCAGCTGGCTCGCGGCATTTGTCTGCTAATCAAACTGTTAAAACAGACACCAGGACCTGGCGCCTAAGGCTAGAGCATACCTCTGACAAAGTGACTAGTTACATTCTCAATAAATATCAGTTACCTTATAGTGCTAAGATTACTCCAGTTTCGGTTATTTGTGCTGGTTGTAGAGCGGGTAAATCCCATGCCCTTCCCTATCCCTCTTCCCCATCTAGGTCCCTTAAACCGTTTCAGCTGGTTTATATGGATGTTTGGGGGCCTGCCCCGCAACTTGGTTTAGATGGATGCAGATAGTATTTGTCTTTGATTGATGATTACAGTAAATATATTTGGATGTTCACGTTATCAGTAAAATCTGGAGTTATCACTGCTGTTAAAGAATTCTTGCAATATGTGAAAACACAATTCTGTACATCTGTTTTATCTTTTCAAACGGATGGCGGTGGTGAGTTCACTGCTTTATCTCCTTTGTTTAAAGAATTGGGCATTGTTCATCGTGTGACCTGTCCTCATGCACATCCCCAGAATGGCAGTGTTGAAAATCGACATCGGACGATTGTAGATCGGGGTCTCTCACTGTTATATCACGCATCTGTACTGCTTACATTCTGGAATTATTCGTTCTTTACAGTGGTTTACTTGTTAAATCGCACGCCTTCTGCTGCAATTGCTATGAAATCTCCCTATGAGTTGCTTTTTGGTACTGCTCCGAATTATACCTTTCTCAAGGTTTTTGGCTGTGCTATATGGCCTAATTTGCGGCCTTATCAGTCTAAAAAGTTTTCTTTTCGGAGTACTCGTTGCACCTTCTTGGGTTACATCTCCAAACATCGGGGCTATATCTGTTATGACAATAACAGTGGGCGCATTTATATCTCTCGGGATGTTGTATTTGATGAGTCCCTTTATCCCTTTGCCACTACTGCCACTTCTCCCACCTCTGCTTCTTCTGGTGCACCGGCAAATTCTACTTTAGATGTTATTACCTACACTTCTTCTCCCAGCACCTTGCCTGCTGCTCCTTCAAACTCCACTGAAAATTATCCTCCGTCTTCCACTGCCACCTTATCCGATAACATCTCTCCTTCCTCTCCTCAGAATAATTCTCCCCTCTTACCCACACCTACATCCCCGCTTCACAAAATGACCACTCGTTCTCAACATAACATTGTCAAGCCCAAAATATGTACGGATGGCACCATCGCTTGGAATACCACTGTCAGTTCTTCACCCGACTCACCCACCTACAGTCAAGCCCTCAAATATCCTTACTGGTGTCTTGCAATTCAGAAAGAATATGAGGCCTTGCTATCCACAAATACTTGGACTCTTGTCCCTCCCCCTCCATAGTCAAATATTCTGGGATGTAAATGGATTTTGAAGACTAAACTGAATGTGGATGGCAGTATTGAGCGACGCAAAGCGCGTCTTGTTGCACAGGGATACTCTCAAACTTATGGTCTGGATTATATGGAGACTTTCAGCCCCTTTATCAAACCGGTTACTATTCATCTGGTCCTTGCTCTTGCTATTATTCGCAACTGGCCAATTCGACAGTTGGATGTGTCGAATGCTTTTCAGCACGGCGATCTCTCTGAGGCGGTATTTATGAAACAGCCTCTCGGGTTTACAGATCCTTCTCGTCCCAACTTTGTATGCAAGTTGAATCAATCTATATACGGGCTGAAGCAAAGCCCCGCGGGCCTGGTTTGATAAACTCAGCACCACGCTTGTCTCTGCTGGATTTATTGCGGCAAAAGCGGATTCCTCTCTGTTTGTTTTTTCTGCTGGGACTGATATGGTATATCTTCTGGTCTATGTAGACGATATAATCGTCACAGGTACTTCTATCAGTTTGATTGACAAGTTTATTCTACATCTTCAGAAGTTCTTTCCTGTTCGTGATCTGGGGGACTTATCCTTTTTTCTTGGGGTGCAAGTTCATCGTTCATCTCAAGGTTTACATCTTTCTCAAACAAAGTATATTGCTGAGCTCGTCACCCAAGCCAAAATGTCTTCCTGCAAACCCGTGGCAACCCCCCTTGCACCCACCACGAATCTTCATGATACTTCTAGTCCTCCCTTCTCTGATTCATCTCTTTTTCGTAGCTTGCTGGGCAGCTTGCAATATCTCAGTCTTACCAGGCCTGATATCTCATTTGTTGTGAATAAACTTTGCCAGTTCATGCATTCTCCGACACAGATTCACTTGACAGCTCTCAAGCGCATAATACGCTATCAAAATGGGACAAGCAACCTTGGTCTGTTTCTTCCTCGGCATTCTTCTGTTAGTCTACATGGATATACTGATACAGATTGGGCATCAGATACTTCAAACCGTCGATCAACTTCTGCTTATGCCATCTTTTTGGGATCTTCTCTTATTTCCTGGCACTCTAAGAAGCAAGAGACAGTTGCGCGCTCCACAACGAAAGCTGAATATCGAGCTGTCGCCTCTGGAGCTGCTGAACTCATCTGGATTCAACAACTTCTCTGTGAGCTATGTGTGCCTCTTCGCAAGACACCTGAGCTTCGTTGTGACAATTTAGGTGCTACGTATCTTGCTGCGAATCCAGTTCTTCATTACAAGACAAAGCATGTGGGGTTGGACTTCCATTTTGTTCGTGAACGGGTCCGCTCACAATCTCTCATTGTGTCTCACCTTGCCGGAGAGCAGCAACTGGCGGACCTTCTCGCGAAATCTCTTCCCGCACCTAGGTTTACTGTTTTACGATCGGTTCTTGGCCTTGTCCAACTACCGATCGAGGGGGCATACTAAGATAATAACATAATAAGCCCAATGATTGTTCCAGCCCAATCAGTGTATCAGGCCCAGTTTAGAATATAACTATTTTCCTGTATTGTTCTAGAACTTTCTGCTTAGTCTATAAATACCAGTTTGTATCCATCGTCTTAATCAATCAACACAGTATGATTATTCATTGACAATCTCTCTCGTTCTCTATCGTGTTTCCAATATGCATTGTTCTTTGTAATAACAACACATAATTCCATTTCCCTCTTTTCTATAGCTATTTAAATTAAATAATCTAGCTACTTTCGATCATAATTCTGCTAAATCACTAATAATAACAATCTCTCATCTCAATTCCTTAGGCGGCGCTTGTGGTTACGGCAATTTATACAATCAAGGATAAAAGGTTCGAATAGTAGTGAGTGGATACGAATGAGTTGGAATTGGGCACAGAATTGGCAATGTAATAGTGTGTTAGTTGGGCAAACGTTGTCGTTTAAGGTTAAGACAAGTGATCGACGTTCTTCTACATCGATGGAGATTGCTCCATTAGGGTGGCAGTTTGGACAGACTCTTTGTGGGGAATAATTTTAAGGTTAGGGCATCTACAAGTGTGGAATCCACTATAAATTAATAAAATAAAAAGATAAAATATGAGGTGAGTGATTGAGTCCTCACTGACCTGAGCGATTTCGATCACCTAGCAGAGGAGAGAAGTTGTGTGAGAGTTTCTTAACTAAGAAACCCAAAAAATGGGTGTCTTAGCAAAAGAAGAGGATTGTGAGGAGAAGAATAAAATATTATTATTTTGAGAGTGGAATCCACTCTGTTATTGTTGATGCCCTTAGAGGACAATGGTAGCATTTATTATTATTACTACCTTTTTATTTTGTTTTCTTTCTACGAAAAAAAAGTAGTAATAATTAGATTATGATTATTTTTTGTTTTCATAACTTAACGTACTGTGGAGGTAATACTTACACAAAAAAAGATCGACATTTGTTGTAATGGTTTTAAATTTTTACTTGGAGATATTTTTTTCAATCAATCATAGGGTTGGGTCGACATGGCTAAAGCGTCTGTAATTTCAAATTAAAATGGTGTTATATTCTAATCCATGACTATAAACTATTATTCTCATTATCAAATTGATAAACTCAATTTTATTTGTAGTGATTGTTATCGTTAATATTAATTAAATAAAGATAAAATTATCACAAATATAATGGAGCAAAAATTATAAAATATTGTGTATAAAACAAAATGGACGGGTGAAATAAAAGTAGGAGGCCGGCTAGACTGGAATTAGGTGAAACTTAAATGAATCGCTGTAAATGCACTCGAACTTAAACCAGAGGCTTCAGTTAGCAAGACTTTAAAAGTAAAGACATGCCGGTCTGCACATGGAAATACTCAATAGTACTACTACTACGTAACTCAGTCAGAAAGTAAAGTCACCCTAAAAAAAACTTATGCTTCACTCTTCCCTCCCACATTCCTCTTTCTCCTTAAACTCCCCTCTGCTGCTGTCTCCTGTTATCTTCAAACAGACTTAAATTAAAGCAGCTAGCCATGCCTTCAACCCAAAGGCAGGCATTTGGTGTCACGCTGCTAACCTCAGTAGTACTTCTCATCATCTTCATCTTAATCAATTTCTCGGCCTCTATCAGTGCACTAACTTATGAGAAGCAAGAAGTGCAACAACAGAAAGTGGATGTTTCCATCTACTATGAAGCACTCTGTCCTTACTGTTCCTACTTCATATCTCACCAACTTACAAGAATTTTCACAGAAGAAGGGCTCCAACGCATAGTCCATCTTAGGCTTGTACCTTGGGGTAACGCTGGAGTTGACAGGACTGGAACTTTCCGATGCCAGGTTCCTATTCTTAATTACAAATTCGTAGTATGTGTTATCATGTTATGAATTAATAAACCTGTTTAAATTACCATTAATAGCATGGACCGCGTGAGTGCTTTCTGAATACCATCGAAGCATGCGCCATCACTGTCTATCCTGACTCTGTAATATCTCGATCTCTGTCTTTTCTCTCCAGATTTATTGATAATTTTGAATGCCCCTACCCTGAATGTACTAATGAAATTGTATATGATTACAGCATTTCATCTTAATCCAATGCATTGAGAACTTAACTTATCAGCAGAGGGAAACAGAATGGGAAAGCTGCTTTCAAAACGCATCGTTAGATTCCAAACCCGTCTTTGATTGTTACAATACTGGACATGGGCACCAGGTAATTCTCTACCTTCTTCTTTTCATCTTTGAGTACTGCTGCTATACAACACTGGAAGTTAAAATCCCATTGATTTGTAGATCGAATTGCAATACGCGTATGAAACTACTCAATTAAACCCACCGCATGCTTACGTTCCTTGGGTGATTGTTAACAATCAGCCGCTCAGAGAGGTTTGAATTTTAATTACCTTCTACAATCCATCTACTCCTATTATTTTGTCAGCTCAATTTATGGAAATGGTTTCTTTCTGTGCAGGACTATGTGAATTTCATTACATATATATGCAGAGCGTACAGAGGCGACAACATTCCACAAGTGTGCAACGCCAGAGTTTCACTGGAACACAAGCTGTTCGATGAGAATGGTGGAGACTCAACGATAAACACTACTAATTCCACTTCTCAGGTTTGCTATCCTGTGAGGTTCAAAAGGGAATAATCCATCACATTGCCGGTATCTCAAAATCTTAACCAACAGAAGATTTTTTTTAGATGTTATGAAAAATGGGGCTTTCAAGAAAGAAAAGAGGATATTCAATTTCGCATGCTTTTGTATTCTGCCTCACTATTGGACCGGAACCCAATTAGCCCATTACCATTTGCGGATATATATGGATTTATAATTTGTTACACACATTATTTTAGTAAAATTATTGGTTAGCATATTTTCAGATTTTGTTTCATATCTAATCTCTATCTTCTTTCTCATTTCTATTCTATATAAGCAATAGTCTTCTCTCACCACGTTATTATTAACATAATCAACAAAATCTTTCAAATCTCTCTTTGCTTCTTATTTTCATTTGGATTGTTATGATATTAGAGCAAGGTATTTACTCAGCTTTATTTCAAGGCGACAAGGTTGATGATGCTAAAGATGTGAAGGTTCCCCGCTTCAACTCTATCGAACAACAGAACCATCAATGTAAATGTTTATTTGTACGTGCACGCGCATCCAATCATCCAGACTTGAGCATGGGTCCAAGATTTAATGGAACCGGTTTTCTCTCTTGAAATTGACAATGTCCATGGCTCTGAAGGCAATAGAACAAATACATGTTTGTTATTGAAAGTTTAAAAGTTCGAAGGAAGATGATATTCCTCCATTTACAGCGTAGGAAAGGGCTAGTTCACTAGTGGTTTCATGGATTACAATGGCTCTTGAGCCAGAAATAGTAGAATCGGTTATGTACTCTAATGATCTTGGCAAAATGTGGAGATGGCTTTGCCAGTGCTTCGAGCAATATAACTTAGCCACTATTCATTCATGGCTTGAAGCAGGAATTAGGGGACTTGAGGAAGGACAAAGATTCAGTGACTACAAACTTGACGTTGCCATACCGCTTTCCAATTGTACATGCGAGACCATAGATGTCTTGAGGAAGGAAAGAGATGAAGACCGCTTAATCCAATTTCTTATGGGTGTTATAAGAAGTTTCCAGGAAGTTGCTGCGAAGATATTATGAAGATACGCACTCCTATCAAAAGTAGGCAACCGATGGCTACCGATCTTGGTTGCTAGTTAGTTGACTTGTATTCCCACCAAGGGTCAGAAGATCATAACTGCCTATTTTTGTCCATACGTTTTTTTTGCAACCTCATTGGCTCTATAGAGATGGCTGGGTCGACTTAGGTGCTAGAAACTGACCGATGTACAACTGATCTCAGTTGCACATCGATTAGTAGACCTGGCAAAAGTGGCCTGAACTCGAAAAACTGAATCAACCCGATCTGAACCTAAAAGTTGACACAATAATAAAATTTATAAAATAACTCAAAATTCAAAACAATCCAAACTGAACCAAATCTAACCGCAAAATGGATCCAACTGAAAGCCACTCGTATTGAAGTTACCCGAACCATAATCACCCAAACTGAAATAGTAGAATCGATTATGTACTCTAATGATCTCAGCGAAGTGTGGAGATGGCTTTGCCAATGGTTCGTGCAATATAACTTAGCCACTATTCATTCATGGCTTGAAGCAGGAATTAGGGGACTTGAGGAAGGACAAAGATTCAGTGACTACAAAAGCTTGACGTTGCCATACCGCTTTCCAATTGTACATGTGAGGCCATAGATGTCTTAAGGAAGGAAAGAGATGAAGACCGCTTAATCCAATTTCTTATGGGTCTTATAAGAAGTTTCTAGGAAGTTTCCGGGAAGTTGTTGCGAAGATTCACAAAAATATTATGAAGATACACACTACTGTCAAAAGTAGGCAACCAATGGCTAACCGATCTCGATTGCTAGTCAGTTGAGTAGTATTCCCACCAAGTGTCAGAAGATCGTAACTTCCTACTTTTGTCCATACGTTTTTCACAACCTCATTGGCTCTACAGAGATGGCACGGGTCGACTTAGGGGCAAGAAACTGGTTGCACATCGATTAGTAGACCTGGCAAATGTGACCTGAACTCGAAAAACCGAACCGAACCAACCTGATACGAACCCAAAAGTTGACACAATAATAAAAATTTATAAAATAACTCAAAATTCAAAACGATCCAAACTGAACCAAACGAACCACAAAATGGATCCAACCGACATCCACTCAGATTGAAGTTACTCGAACCATAATCACCCAAACCGAAGTCACCCAAATCCTCATTATGACCTAAGACGTATGTAATACACAAATTAGCATGATTTGTTACTTCAACCAAAGTCATCCAAGCGAGATTACTTGAACCGATCCAACCATGACCTGAAGTATCACAAACCCAAACATACCTGAAAAACCAAATTTATTAGATCCAAACCGAACCAAACTGGATATCAAACAATCTTAAATTGACCTGAACCAGACATATCCGAACCAAACGTGAACTGAGTGACCCGAATTTCTAGGTCTATCGGTTAGCCATGGTAGTCCTCACCCTATTAGTCTATAAATGGGAGCTCACCCCGTCGGTTGCACATCCATTTTGAAAATGTTTGGCTGATAAACAAAATTATCATATTGTTGTGGAAGATATCTAGAGGTGTGATAATCCCAACCCGGTGGACAACATTTAGAGGTCTCAATGAAAGATGGTGGATTGGAAAGGTTGGTCAATCTACAAAATCAAAACCAAGAACAAGCGCACAAGAAAGAGGATCTTTTGGCTATCTACACTGGCCTGCAAATGGTGTGGGCAGTGGCTAATCATAAAAGGAATTTGATGGAGATTGAACTTCTCTTTTTTATAGAGAAAGTTTGGTAAAAACATACATCTACAGAGAAATAAATCAAGGAAGGGATAGGATCACCTCTTTCTTTCATGCCCGAGCCTCGAGTAATAGAAGACACAATGAAATTTTTGCCCTGGTGTAAGAGGATGGGAGTATGGCGGCCTTTGCTTGGGAAGATATTGAGCTCATGGCCTGCACCTCTTTCGAGCAGCTCTTCGCGGCGTTATAGGTGGTTGATCCGTCTTCTTTCGCACATTCATTTTCGGGTATTATTCTTCTTGATTCCTTGTAACCACTTTCTTTGCCTTACGATGGTGAAGAAATTGTTACTGAGGTTGTTGGTTAAATAACTCAGTACTAACAGGGCTCATAGGTTTGATGGCCTCAATGGCATGTTTTATAGAACTTTTGGAGTACTATGGGTGGACAGGTCATTAGCACAGTGCTGGACATCCATCGAGGTAATCCTCTCCCTCCAGGTCTGAATGATTACTACATTACCTTAATCCCTAAAGAGGTGGTGCTATCAGTGTTGGAAAATTTCGTCCTACTCCATTATGTAACTTCATCTATAGGATTGTCACAAAAGTTTTTGTCAACAGAATCCAGCATATCCTCCCCACCTTTATCTCTCACAACCAATCAGGTTTTGTTAAAGGAAGACTCATTATAGATAATGTAATCCTTGCTAGGGAATTACATCATCAAATATCCCGCTCCCAAGTTGTTAAAAAAGGTTCTTTTGCTTGCAAAGTTGATCTTAGTAAGGCTTATGATAGGTTATAGTGGTCTTTCATTGATAAATTTATTTATGATATGGGTGTCCCTGATTAGTGGTGTACCCTTGTCATGAATTGTATCACCTCAGTCAAAGGATCTATTATTATCAATGGAGCACATAGGAAACATATTTCCAACACAAAGGCATCCAAGAGGGTGATTCTCTCTCATTTTCTGTCTATTCTAGTCCAAGAATCTCTTTCCCATCTCTTAATAAAGCAGCGGAGTCCAAAGTGTTATATGGTATCTATTTCACCAAAGATACCCTAGAAATGAGTCATTTGGCTTTTGTAAATGACATTATCGATACCCTAGAAATGAGTCATTTAGCTTTTGTAAATGACATTATCTTCCATTGTTGTGCCACTTTAGATAATGCTAGAAAGCCTTCTGGCATTACTTCTAACTTCCTTACTCCTTCTGGTCATCTTAGCAACCCTTCAAAGTCAGAATTGTCTTTAGCAAAAAAGTGCCTCAGGCTACAAAAGTGTCCATTTGCTCTACCCTTAATGTCCATAAGGTTCCCTATTTCAAAAAAATGCCTGGGAGT
Organism: Limonium bicolor; assembly: GCA_023374045.1. NCBI lineage: Eukaryota > Viridiplantae > Streptophyta > Magnoliopsida > Caryophyllales > Plumbaginaceae > Limonium > Limonium bicolor. Next base: position 113,314,461 of record CM041782.1, on the reverse strand, counting down.
TCCAATCAATGTGGGTTGAAACAAATATGAAACTTTTGGTTTTCTCCTTGAAAGCATACATAAAAGAGTTCACAACTGGAGAAAACCCATGTCTCAAGCTGCTCGACCCATCCTTATTGTCAGTGTGTTGCAGTTCATTCTCACCTTTACTATGTCATTATTTCAGCTCCCAAGCCACATCATCAAAGAAACATGGATTCCATCATGGTTGCTTTCTGATAGGCTGGAAATCGAGACAAGAAATCCCTTCATTGGATCAAATGGAACTTTCTGTGTTGTCATTCCTCTCATGGTGGCCTTGGTTTTAGATCTATCAAAGACTTCAATAAAGCCTTGCCGGCCAAACTGATTTTGCTCATTCTAAAAAATCCGGACTCCTTAGTGACTAGATGTCTCAAAGTATTGTCATATCTTTGATGCTCCCCAAGGGAAACACGATACCTCCATTTGAAGATCTTTTCTCTTGGACATTGGTGTTGTCATATTGGGGGGCTCACATTGACGTTGGTAATGGGTTTGAGATCTCCATTTGGAACTCCTTCTAGATTTCTCATCTCCATTCTTTTAAACTCATCAACCAAGCTCCACATCACACAAATCTCAACCTTGTTTCTCCACTTTTTCACCCTGACTCGGACTCTTTAAATTCTGAAATTATTTTGAGCTAGTTTCTCCCAATCGACTATATCATTTTAGCTATATCCTTCTTATTAAAGGTTCCTCAACATAATTGTATGGGTTGTGTTCTTTCTGTGGCCCTTTTTTACTGTAGTCTAGACTTGGAGTAATATGAAGGGTTCCAAGTTTTCTTTGAAAATTAAAACAATTTTGTATTATAAGGTAAAGTTTGTCTTTTTTTTGTTATTTTATGTAAAAGTAAGAGCATATATTTAATTGTCACATGTCTCTTGTCTCTTGGTCTGTTAAGAGACTTAATTATCTGATTTTATGTAGTCCATTTCGTGGTCAATGGTCAACATTGACCAACTTAGTCAATGTTGACCCAAACGGGCCCCACATTAGGGTTTTATTAATATTTTAATATTAAATTTGTAAAAATTCGTAAATTTCTGGAATTAAATTCCTAATATCATATAATATGATATTTCATTATATTTAAAGGTAATTATAACCTTTTAGCCCATTTAAAACCAATTTAAAAGACAATTTCACAAAAACGTGCTTTAAGGAGTTTTAGCGCACATTTTGTGTTGCCTGGTGTTTCTGAGCTCTGTTTTCTTTGAAACGGTCTTGTTGTATTCCTTACATGATATTTGATCATGTAATTCAATTTTATATCATTTAGAGGTCATTAGACCTTTAAGGTTTCTTAGAGCACATTTTTGCCCTTTTTGACCTTGAAGCATGAAAGTGCTTTTTCTTTGTGTTGAAGTGTTGCCCAACAATTTAATATGTTTAGTAATGTGTTAATATGCTTAGGACAAATTTTTAGGTCCTACATAGTTCATTTGGGTATTATTTACCCTTAACAGTCAAAGGGTGCAACATCTTGATTTGTGTTGACCACTGTAGTTCTCAGTTGACTTTTAAGGCATGTTTAGGCCTTAATTAATGTGATTAAATATTTAATCCATGTTTAATAAGTTTGGGGTATTTCAGTCTACCCCCTTAAAAAGACTTCGTCCCGAAGTCTCTTAATCAAATAGGTAAGTATATAAATGTATAACTACCCATTATTCCCATAATGTATATCTATGTGATATATCATTTACACACATCGTATTGTGCCTATACAGCACATAGCCATCACGTTGTGGCGTTAGTTCACTCATATATGGATATAGGTGATCCATCAGCATCATCATTTCCTATCAGTTCTACCACCCTGACAACCTTCCTGAGGTGTCCATATCATTCCATTGTTCCACATTCCATATCTAATGATTCATTTTGTATCTAGGCGATACCATATGTGATCATTCTATAAGCAATATGAATACATATCACAAATAGCATAAGAAAAGTACTACACTCATGGAGTACATACAATCATTCAAACAAGTATCTCATAAGATACATACATGCAAGTGTACATCACACACAAACAACCAAACAACGCACGCCCCGCGTACCAAACATAACCAACAAAACCAATTCACAATTCACTGTATGCCATGCATACTGAACAAACGACTTCGTATGTCCCGCACACCACCAATTCTTTGTATGCAATGCATACTAAAACAAACAAAACTTAGTGCACATAAGTGCACAGCCAAGAGGCTCTACCCCCCTTAAAAAGGGTTACGCCCCCGTACCCCACAAGTATACAACAGCCGCTCAACAAGGAGCGCTGGATACTTGGCTCTCAAAGAATTCACCAACTCGTGAATTATCCGCATATCAGAGAGACGGGTATGACTCTAGCCCTTCAGGGCTCCACAATGCATAAAGGGTGAGGCACTGATCTATTTGTGCTCTCTCCTAAGTTCATTCTTATGGGTCCACTCGCTCCGTATGAGGTGCAGACCCATGAATCATAGGCTCAATTTGCCTCTTTTTTTTTTCATTGCTGTGAATCCACTGGTTTGGATCACTAGCATAAATACGTGTGTCTTCTCTCACTGACGTTCAGTTTGAGATGTAATATGACATTTGGCTATTGTTAGTACTTAGTGCTTTTTGCACTTGTCTTTGTAATACCAAGACGTACCAGCCTAAATGTCCACAATGATGATGTTTGTCATCCATGTCTCCTGGTGGTTTTGTTCCGGAGTAACACACTGTTGTAGTTCTTTTTTTTTTACACACTCTTGTTGATATCCACTTTATCTTTCTGCATTCCCACTAGATTAATAACTGCACGAGTGCAATACCAAAACACTCAGTCATACAGAGTGCAGAGGCGTAAACGCTCAACAGCTAATATCTCGTGAGTCAAACAGATAAGATGTGTGAATTATTCTGTGAGTGGTACATTCCAAATCCACTGTTCCTTACTTAAGGTATCTGCTATCATATAGCTTTATCTTTTCTCCTTGCGAAATCACGCGTTTATGTCTATATTATCTGGTAGATTCCCTCTGGATTGCAAGCATTTGCTTGATCCTTATGAGGGTTCTACATATTATTCGTCCATAATGGGTTTCCTGTTTCCTTTTTTTTTGGTTTTCCTATCCTTAAACTGTTCCTTTGTCTTCTCTGTATACTGTTCTCTGTTGAAGGTTCTCCTCTTTTTTTTCTAGCCCGTTGTTTTAACTGCGGCTCTTCTCGTCCATCTTCGAGGTAATCCGTCTTACTGTCCGTAGAGTGGAGTTGACTACTTCTCGTGTTCCTAACACTACTTGTCTACTTGCATGGGGTACCGTACTGATACATTACTACTTACCCGACTAACTTATAAGTAAGTCTGTCAGGCCCACGTGCTCCTAACGGAGTGCGGTCGTCCCATGTCTCGTTTAGTAAACTGGTAATGTCTGTCACACGGTTATAGTGAAGTATTCTGTTGTCAATCTCCCTTTGATGGATATCCTCTTTTTTTTTCTCTTCTGCTTTCCTCTTCTTTTTTTTTCTTCTTTTTTTGCTTGCTTTTTTTTTGTGTAATAGTTCATGTTATCAGTTATCCTGTAATAAGTGATATTGCCTTCGTGGCAACCGTGGTAACTTGTATCATAGACTAGTATTATTCAACTCGGTGTAAGTAAAATCCGTGCTATATTAGCAAACTTGTTTCTCCCCTCTTTTTTTTTTGATCTCATTGAATAAAACACATTTTTTTCCTTTTTCTCCCTGTTGTTTTTTTTATAACTCTTCCATAGTTCACATTCGTCCCCTCATCCATGTGATTGGATGCATTGCAGATTACATAATAGCTTGAGTAACTTGGCTCTTCGCTTCCCAACCATCCTCACTGACGGTGGTGCATCTACAAAGGGTATGCTTGTCCATGAGGACTAAACATTTATCACTGGTAGTGATTAGCATTAAATGCCGGTATACACTGTTGGTATTTGGCTAATAAGCCCTGTCTGAAAATTCCTAACTATTTAAACTGGTGTGGTTTACAGTCATAGTGGCTGTATAGTTTCCCCAGTTGCAGTGGTTGGACTAACGGTCCTTCCAACGTCGCACAGGTTTCTAATCTTAGGGTTTGTATGAAAACGTTTGAAAAACATCTTTTTTTTTATAAAAAGTTAAAAAGTAGTAGTTGTTGTAGTTGCATTTGCAGTAGCTGTTACTGTTGTTGTTGCTGTCGCTGCACTTGCTGTAGCAAGTGCGCAAGGCAGATGGAAATTTCAGTAGTTTGTTTGCCATAGCGGTTGCAATAGCAAGTGCGCCATGCAGGTGGAAATTCTGGTTCAGTAATCACTGGTCTCATTGAATCTGTGTCGTCGAGTATGGGCTACATGATAATGTAAGCTTAAACATCCTGTTCATATATATATCCGTCAAGGTTTAAAGCTTATAGGTACTGAGTACACACAACTAATCCCAACGTCTTACACAAAAGGTGAGTGGTCAATGACACACTCCCACATTCTTATAACATAGCTCCTTCTTACATCCAAAGTAAGCACACAGCATAGTAAGTAAACAAAGTCTTCCACCAGCGGTCTCATGGAGTTAAGGGACTCATGCCCTATCTACTCCCTTGCCCTTCAGGGCTCCAGCATCAGTAGATGTCTGGCCATCCTGACCGCCTCGTGGTACTCCAGATCCTCCAGCTGAGGTCTTCTGAGTATTCTTTGGTGGCCTGTAATTACGGTTCTCTGGGTTCATCCAGCATCCAAATTCCCTATGGCCTTCTTTGTGGCAGCACCGACATTCGACTTTGCGGCCTTCGCAGTCGACCCCTGGATGGTCCTTTCCACAACGCTTACAGTAAAAATGGCGTTGGGGCTGTCCGGTGCCTGATGGTAGTATTTAAGTTTAAGTTAACATCTGTTGATATAGAGGTTAAGATTATATTTGAATTTAAGAGGTAGGTGTTCTCACCCTTAGGAGGTGCAGATCTCAGAGGCTTAGCATCAATAGCTGGGCCGGTAAACCGAAGGACGGGCTCTTTTCCCTTTGTTCCCTGGTGACCTTGCTGCCCTTTCTCTTTTAAAGAATTTCATGTACAAGGTTTCGAGTCAGCATTCCTAAGGTATCTAATATGATAAATAATCTGAAATGGAATAAGTCCTTACTTTCCCTTCTTTAGGCTTTTGCCTGGAGATGTTCCTCCACCTCAGACTCTCCCTCAGGGTTCTTCCTTTTCTTGGACCCGAGAGTCTCTTCCCGAGTCTGGAGCATTAGCTCCGTCCTCGAGGCAGCCTCATAACACTCCTGGAATCTCCTTGGTAAGTTCTCACAAAGCTAATTGGTAATGTAGTAAGTAAAGAATTTCATGGCTTTCATGTTAGTACTTGTATGGTAGTGTAGAGGGTAGCACCCATCGCCGTCTGAAAGTGAAATAATAGTCCTCCCCGGAACTTCTCGACCTTCACGGTCTCTGAGTAATCCACACCGGGAATGAAGTCCAGCTGACCAATGAATCGAGCGTAATACTCATCCACGGTCAGACCTCCTTAGGTCAATGTCTCAAACTCATGGCGCTTCTTCTGTTTGAGGTGCGCCGGGTAGTACTTCCCTCTTAGTAACTCAACAAAGGCAGCCCACGAAAAGTCGGGCGTAGCCAGGTGCTGGTCCTTGACCAACCTCCACCAAGTGCTGGCTGCATCCTTCAGATGGAAAGCAGCGATGACGACCTTCTTGTCGTCAGGTACTTGTAAAGCTTCATAGGCCTTCTCATGTTCAACAGTATAACGCTCCAAAGCTACGGGGTCTGGTTCCCCTGAATACGTAGGTGGTCGGGTCTCGCTAACTGACTTCAGTCAGTTCGTTTCCCTGGGCTGTGGCGGGTGGGCTGGTGCTCCTCCAATCTGAGTACCCAGCTGTGCAAGAACGGCTGCAACCGTCTCAGCAACTCCTGGAATGCCGGGGTCACCGCCTCTACCTCTTCCAGTACCAGCCCTCTAGTTCCACTAGACATCTGTAGTACAGTATGTCACATAATTACTCGGTAAAATTACCGTACACAACCAATAGATATTAAGTTGCCTTAAAGGCTAACCTGTCACGCAATTTGCGTTACTAGACACAATATCTCCTTAAGACGAATCGTCTCATACTTCCCAAACGTTTCCCAATGTTTCCCAAGTCCTAAGCTCACTGTCTTAACCTACTTTCTCGTCATCAGAGCGGTACTCCGCTCTGATACCACTTTTGTAACACCCCTCTCCATAATCACGATATAATCTCTCACGTAGCAATAAATAAAACGTCTCACAGCGGAAAATAAACAATAATTACAAAACTCACTCGGGTGTCACCGGCCATTACTCGCCCATGCGAGCAACGTAACCAAACTACATCCAACTTCCAAAATAACAAACTGCTAACCGCAGTGATAACGAGAAATTCCTATACATCATACTAAGTCCATAAATCATAAACATCGACAAGTGAGCGTCTACCCAATCCTGAATATACATAACCTTACCATAAGACCATACACCATCTTCATTACTATACAACATCTCCAATTACTCTGTTCCTGCTCCTCAGCTCCGACAATGATCAACAACCTGAAATGGTGTAGTATCAGCGATAGCCGCTGAAATGGTCACTTGTCATTTTAACCATCTTGTAATTAGATCGGTTCCATGCTTTACCATTTTACAGTTATAAACAACACTGTAATAAACATGTATAATACACTTATTCATCCATCCAAATATTCATAGATGTTCAGCCATCCATCCAATCTACAATCATTTAATAACACAATCCACAATTATATATCGAACGTATCGAACAATAACAATATAATGTACAATGTACATTCGCCGTAGCGTACAGTGCTCATATCTAATTTACCTTAGCCTCATAGGCTCCATCCAACCATCAACACACAATAAAATAACCCCAAGTATAACCAATGAACAACAAAGCGAAACAACGAGAATAATAAACAAGTATTAAGTCTCGTCCATAGTATTGTTCGCCACTGTATAAGTCTCAATTGTTTTAGTTGTTTAGTTATACCTAGTGACAATGTCTCGTTAAAACGACATGTCTCTAGTTACCCATATATTATGGCGGGTCACCCACGGCAGTAGCCACTCCAACGGTAGAGTCTCCGACCAACGAGCCATTCTAGCTCACGGGAAATTTTTTGATACTTGCGGACCCGTACGCGGACATCCTGGTATCGTTTTTGTGATCACAGCGCGCACCAAGAGCCACATCCTCTTGGCTTTACTTCCATTCCATTAATTAATTAATTATACCATCGCATCGCATTACCAAATTTTCTAACACAGCAGACTAAGGTCATTAGTCCAATCCGGAGTCTGTAAACTCAGGATCCAGTGTTAGATACGAGAGCGGTGTATAGAAAAGGCCAATGCTCCGTACAAAAGTCTCAGATAATATGTATATGTTATTATCATAGTGCTACAACGTTTTACTTACGTTCCTTATTTTTCATATAAGATAGCACCATAGCCGCTAGTTCGTTTTATATATATTGGTTCATATATACGAACCGATACTGTTAACTCAACAACAGTAAATAATAAGCAGCTATAAATATACAATTCATGCATATTAATTATCACATTCAGACAAACAATCTTATCACAGATCACACAGAAGTCTGAACTGAGGAAGCCCTCAGAGACAATCCGAGACACATAACAACATACAAGTTATATCAACCAAATCCGAGCCCAAGGAGCAACCTTAGGTCAACTCGGATCAAACCCCTTTACATACCGTTCACCCTGATTGTATTACGGTGGAGTATGAATCAGCAAGATCCTATGCTCCGTGTAGTCCGCTAGCTCGTCGAGCGTCTTGTCAGAAGTACAATCTAAACGGTAATAAACTATAAGTCAGTCTCCATGACTAACTACATCCGGTATTTCCGAATAATAAATAACCCCGACAGTTCACCCCTGTTTTCTACAGTTGTTTGTTACGGGTTTCTCTAAAACAGTCGGTTTTGTTACTTAAACGCGTACGTCATAACATTTCAACTGTTAAGTTTAATTTGTTGTATTTCTTTTTAATCTTGTCCACCATCTAGCTTAGGTACATATCCTATAGTTGCATGTATTCATGCATGATTGTAGTACATTATTATTATTATTATTATTATTATTATTATTATTATTATTATTATTATTATTATTATTATTATTTGTATTGTATCCAAAACTCATAGCTTATAGTTCATAACTATATATATTTTTTGAATAACCACCACCACTAAATCATATGGTTTCCAACCAAATATATATCCACCTTATATACATTATCCTTGTGTATGTATAATTTACCACGTAGGTAATTCCCATGAGTTTAATAAACTCTTATATCATATGTTACATTTTATCATCTTATGTTAGATGCAGGGGCGGACCTAGCTTGGAGCGTAGTGTGTCTACTGACACACTACGAAAAAAAAAATCCTAAAGTTTTACTTATATTTTGACACATATGTTATGAGACTTAATCTTTTTAGATACATGATCTTATATTTTGACACATATGTTATGAGACTTAGCTTTTTAGATACATGATATTATATTTGACACATATGTTATGAATTCCTGGGTCCGCCATTGGTTAGATGATTATTCCCATTAGTTGTATTGTATTGTACAACTTATATTAAGATTGTTATCTTAATAATATGTAACATTTTATGTTGTACATTTACAACTCCTAAGGTTTATTCCATAAATACCTCAGTTTATAAATCTCATTCACTTATAGTTTGTCACACCATTTTATGTGAATACCTTATTTGTATTAATTTCATTAAACCACCTTAATACCAAATAATTGTTATAACATTTATAACACTATAGACCTTAGTCTAAAATTCATTTTCCAAACTCTATCAAATTCGGTAAGGCCCTTGAATTTATTTAAATTCTATTTTGACCACATATCATATGTAATGCTATTCCATATGCTAATATCATTTGACATGATATTCTTATTTCCTTTAATTAATAACCTATGGTTTTTATACCAAACTATTTATTATTGTCGCATGGGCACCATATCAAAACCATATTCTTTTTCACAAACCATAGTTTCCTTTATTTACAAAATCACCCATTAATTTATACTATGTTATATATTCCATTTAATATAACATTTCTAACTTATAAAAAGGGTATAACCTATGGTTATTTTTGTAAATTCCGAACAGCCCTTGTGCTATTCTATAATTGCCATTTGGCCCTATTTATAACATATAGTTTTATAATATCCTTAAACCATATATTATACACATATCTTATTAAATACTCTTATACAATTCTAAAAATCTCCAAATTTTACCAAAGGGTTATAAATATCCTTATTAACCCATATACTTTCAATATTTACCATTCCACCATCTATTTTTCTCCAAAGTGTCATAATGACATAATAACTATATATTATACATATATAGTTCATTTTAATTCCAAAATCAACCCAATAAATTCCTAAAAATTCCTAATAGCCCATGGGTGTTTAAAATACCATTTACACCCTTAATTTTCGGTAATAACATATTCACCACATATGTTATAAAAATATTACCATTAAATACATAACTTATTATAAAACCTTAAATAAGTTATCTAACTTATTTATTTTGGTCAAAACCTAGCATATGGTCAATGTTGGCCTCCTTAATATTTCCTTGACCATTAATCCTAATAATTACGGTTTGCACCCAAACTTTCTAGAATTCACCATTTAACCCCAAAACTTTATAAAATCTTATAAACTTTATTTTAACTCTAATTTTCGGCCTTATTATTCTAAAGCCCTTAAATTTAATTTAATTACACCTAGTACCCCATTTATTTTCGGTAATGCATTTATACTACTTAAACTTAAATAAAAGCTTGTAAATGCATAAATAAAATGGCCTAAAATACATGGCCTTATTACAAACATTTGCTTGCAAAATAAATTACACATAAATGTCCCAAAAACACTTATAATTCTCGGCCTCACCACACACTTTTCATTTAAATACCAAACTTCCACATAATGTCTTAATTTGACAATTATGCTTGTTTAATTAGTTATAAAATTTATTAAACCATTTCTTAAACATTTTAAGGTCAAACAAGACCTTGTTTTTCTCCTTCACTCACGGCAATTAATATACACACACTTAAATTTGTGTTAATGCAACAAGTTAAGGTTTTAAGTAATTTATACCTTGATTTAACCTAGATAGAACCTTGTTTGGTTCGGCCACCTTAAGTAGAAATTCTCCACAGCTTGTTTTACATGTTTTCAAACAGAAAACAAGGCCTAGTTAGTCTCCAAGCAAGATCTAACCATAAGAAGTAATTTAATGTAAGATTTAAGGCAAAAATCACCTTAAAGATGCAAGGAGAGTTCAAGATGATTTTGACCTGAATCAAACACACCACAAGGTGTTAGATCCACCATATTGACATAGGAAATAGCTAGATCTCAACAAGCTACCTTGTTATTAGGTTTTACCTTGGAAAAATGCCTTAAAAGAGAGTATTTCCTTTGGATCTCGGCCATCCTTGCTCCAAATGGCTAACCAACAGATTCCACATGAAAAGGAGAAGAAGCTGAGGCTATGACCAAAGTTTCACAGCCGAACTTGAAGGGAATCAAAAGTTATGAGCTTAAAGCACATTTTTACCTTAAATGGTCAAGACTTGAACTTTCCTCCTTAGATCTGGTTATGAACGAGATTGAACCTTCCTTTAACCTCCAAATCACTCTACATAGATGTATAGAAAAGGTTGGAGTGTAGATCAATCGAAAAAGGAAAGAAAGATGAAGAAAATGGGCATTTTTATGCCTTAAGAGCTTACCTAGAGCTTGAAACCTCATCAATGGTGCTTGGACACTTACCCACGGTTGGAGGGGAGCCAAAGAGAGCTCTTGGACAGAGCAAACTCGGCTGGAAAGAAAGAATGAGGGGAAATGAGCTAATATTGTCTTAAAGTCACTTTTTTGAATATTTTAGGTTATTATTGTTTTGGTGACTCATCAATGTTTGATTGATGCTGATAATTGAAGGGGAATTCGGTGGAGACAAGGCAAGGAGGCAGCCGTGATTGATTGGCAAGGGTAGGGCATGATTGGAGCCAATTTTGAATGAAAATGAGTTAAATAATGTTACTTTAATTCCATTATTGTAAGGTGACTAAGCACCTTTGTCTTGTACCAGCTGGAGCCACGAAATGCAAGGGAAAAGAGGAGCAATTGGAGGCTCCAAATCGGTTGGCTCACATGGGAAAGGTAAGTGGAGCCCACTTGTTTTGTTTTATAAGGTAAAGTTTGTCTTTTTTTGTTATTTTATGTAAAAGTAAGAGCATATATTTAATTGTCACATGTCTCTTGTCTCTTGGTCTGTTAAGAGACTTAATTATCTGATTTTATGTAGTCCATTTCGTGGTCAATGGTCAACATTGACCAACTTAGTCAATGTTGACCCAAACGGGCCCCACATTAGGGTTTTATTAATATTTTAATATTAAATTTGTAAAAATTCATAAATTTGGAATTAAATTCCTAATATCATATAATATGATATTTCATTATATTTAAAGGTAATTATAACCTTTTAGCCCATTTAAAACCAATTTAAAAGACAATTTCACAAAAACGTGCTTTAAGGAGTTTTAGCGCACATTTTGTGTTGCCTGGTGTTTCTGAGCTCTGTTTTCTTTGAAAACGGTCTTGTTGTGTTCCTTACATGATATTTGATCATGTAATTCAATTTTATATCATTTAGAGGTCATTAGACCTTTAAGGTTTCTTAGAGCACATTTTTGCCCTTTTTGACCTTGAAGCATGAAAGTGCTTTTTCTTTGTGTTGGAGTGTTGCCCAACAATTGTAATATGTTTAGTAATGTGTTAATATGCTTAGGACAAATTTTTAGGTCCTACATAGTTCATTTGGGTATTTATTTACCCTTAACAGTCAAAGGGTGCAACATCTCGTTTTGTGTTGACCACTGTTGTTCTCAGTTGACTTTTAAGGCATGTTTAGGCCTTAATTAATGTGATTAAATATTTAATCCATGTTTAATAAGTTTGGGGTATTTCAGATGTACAACTGATCTCAGTTGCACATCGATTAGTAGACCTGGCAAAAGTGGCCTGAACTCGAAAAACTGAATCAACCCGATCCGAACCTAAAAGTTGACACAATAATAAAATTTTAAAATAACACAAAATTCAAAACAATCCAAACTGAACCAAATCTAACCGCAAATGGATCCAACTGAAAGCCACTCGTATTGAAGTTACCCGAACCATAATCACCCAACTGAAATAGTAGAATCGATTATGTACTCTAATGATCTCAGCGAAGTGTGGAGATGGCTTTGCCAATGGTTCGTGCAATATAACTTAGCCACTATTCATTCATGGCTTAAAGCAAAAATTAGGGGATCACTTGAGGAAGGCAAAGATTCAGTGACTACAAACTTGATGTTGTCATACCGTTTTTCAATTATACATTTGAGGCCATAGATGTCTTGAGGAAGGAAAGAGATGAAGACCGCTTAATCCAATTTCTTATGGGTCTTAAGAAGTTTCTAGGGAGTTTCCGGGAAGTTGCTGCGAAGATATTATGAAGATACGCACTCCTGTCAAAAGTAGGCAACCGATGACTAACCGATCTCGATTGCTAGTCAGTTGACTAGTATTCCCGTAAAGTGTTAGAAAATCGTAACTGTCTATTTGTGTCCATACGTTTTTTTGCAACTTGATTGGCTCTACAGAGATGGCACGAATCGACTTAGGGGTAAAAACTGACCGATGTACAATTGATCTCAGCTGCACATCGATTAGCAGACCTGTCAAAGTGACCTGAACTCGAAAAACCGAACCGAACCAACCCAATCCGAACCCAAAAGTTGACACAATACTAAAATTTATAAAATAACTCAAAATTCAAAACGATCCAAACTGAACCAAATCGAACCGCAAAATGGATCCAACCGAAAGCCACACATATTGAAGTTACCCGAACCATTATCTTCCAAACCGAAGTCACCCAAATCCTCATTATGACCTAAGACGTATGTAATACACAAATTAACATGGTTTGTTACTTCAACCCAATTCATCCAAACGAGATTACCTGAACCGATCCAACATGACCCGAAGTATCACAAACCCAAACATACCTAAAAAATCGAATTTATTAGATCCAAACTGAACCAAACTGGATATCAAAAATCTTAAATTGACCTGAACCGGACATATCCGAACCAAACCCGAACCGAGTGACCTAAGTTTCTAGGTTTATCGGTTAGCCATGGCGGTGCTCATCTCATTAGCCTATAAATGGGAGTTCACCCCGTCGGTTGCACATCCATTTTGAAAATGTTTTGCTGATAAACAAAGTTGTCATATTATTGTGGAAGATATCTAGAGGCATGATAATCCCAACCAGGTGGACAACATTTAGAGTCTCAATGAAAGATGGTGGATTGGAAAGGCTGGCCAATCTACAAAATCAAAACCAAGAACAAGCGCACAAGAAAGAGGATCTTTTGGCTATCTACACTGGCCTGCAAATGGTGTGGGCAGTGGCTAATCATAAAAGGAATTTGATGGAGATTGAACTTCTCTTTTTTTAAGAGAAAGTCTGGCGAAAACAGACATCTACAGAGAATAAATCAAGGAAGGGATAGGAACACCTCTTTCTTTCATGCCCGAGCCTCGAGTACTAAAAGACACAAATAAATTTTGCCCTGGTGAGAGAGGATGGGAGTATGGCGGCCTTTGCTTGGGAAGATATTGAGCTCATGGCCTGCACCTCTTTCGAGCAGCTCTTCACAGCGTCCTAGGTGGTTGATCTGTCTTCTTTCTCACATTTAGTTTTGGGTATTATTCGTATTGATTTCTTGTAACCACTTTTTTTCCTTACGATGGTGAAGAAATTGTTACTGAGGTTGTTGGTTAAATAACTCAGTACTAACAGGGCTCATAGGTTTGATGGCCTCAATGGCATGTTTTATAGAACTTTTGGAGTACTATGGGTGGACAGGTCATTAGCACAGTGCTGGACATCCATCGAGGTAATCCTCTCCCTCCAGGTCTGAATGATTACTACATTACCTTAATCCCTAAAGAGGTTGGTGCTATCAGTGTTGGAAAATTTTGTCCCACTGCATTATGTAACTTCGTCTATAAGATTGTTACAAAACCTATCCTCCCCACCTTTATCTCTCACAACCAATCAGGTTTTGTTAAAGGAAGACTCATTATAGATAATGTAATCCTTGCTAGGGAATTACATCATCAAATATCCCGCTCCCAAGTTGTTAAAAAAGGTTCTTTTGCTTGCAAAGTTGATCTTAGTAAGGCTTATGATAGGTTATAGTGGTCTTTCATTGATAAATTTATTTATGATATGGGTGTCCCTTGTCATGAATTGTATCACCTCAGTCAAAGGATCTATTATTATCAATGGAGCACATAGGAAACATATTTCCAACACAAAGGAATCCAAGAGGGTGATTCTCTCTCATTTTCTACATATTCTGGCCCAAGAATCTCTTTCCCATCTCTTAATAGAGCAACGGAGTCCAAAGTGTTATACGGTATATGTTTCACCAAAGATACCCTAGAAATGAGTCATTTAGCTTTTGTAAATGACGTTATCGATACCCTAGAAATGAGTCATTTGGCTTTTGTAAATGACATTATCTTCCATTGTTGTGCCACTTTAGATAATGCTAGAAAGCCTTCTGGCATTACTTCTAACTTCCTTACTCCTTCTGGTCATCTTAGCAACCCTTCAAAGTCAGAATTGTCTTTAGCAAAAAAGTGCCTCAGGCTACAAAAGTGTCCATTTGCTCTACCCTTAATGTCCATAAGGTTCCCTATTTCAAAAAATGCCTGGGAGTTCCAATCAATGTGGGTTGAAACAAATATGAAACTTTTGGTTTTCTCCTTGAAATCATACATAAAAGAGTTCACAACTGGAGAAAACCCATGTCTCAAGCTGCTCGACCCATCCTTATTGTCAGTGTGTTGCAGTTCATTCTCACCTTTACTATGTCGTTATTTCAACTCCCAAGCCACATCATCAAAAGAAACATGGATTCCATCATGGTTGCTTTCTGATAGGCTGGAAATCGAGACAAGAAATCCCTTCATTGGATCAAATGGAACTTTCTGTGTTGTCATTCCTCTCATGGTGGCCTTGGTTTTAGATCTATCAAAGACTTCAATAAAGCCTTGCCGGCCAAACTGATTTTGCTCATTCTAAAAAATCCGGACTCCTTAGTGACTAGATGTCTCAAAGTATTGTCATATCTTTGATGCTCCCCAAGGGAAACACGATACCTCCATTTGAAGATCTTTTCTCTTGGACATTGGTGTTGTCAGATTGGGGGCTCGCATTGACATTGGTAATGGGTTTGAGATCTCCATTTGGAACTCCTTCTAGATTTCTCATCTCCATTCTTTTAAACTCATCAACCAAGCTCCACATCACACAAATCTCAACCTTGTTTCTCCACTTTTTCACCCTGACTCGGACTCTTTAAATTCTGAAATTATTTTGAGCTAGTTTCTCCCAATCGACTATATCATTTTAGCTATATCCTTCTTATTAAAGGTTCCTCAACATAATTGTATGGGTTGTGTACTTTCTGTGGCCCTTTTGTACTCTAGTCTAGACTTGGAGTAATATGAAGGGTTCCAAGTTTTCTTTGAAAATTAAAATTATAACAATTTTGTATTAATTGATAACATGGAATTAAAAAAAGGCATTGCCTTTATTTATTCATTAATTTATTTGCCAATGCCTAATTTAACAAATAGTACGGAGTGTACGTCCGTGAAACTTAAATGGGACTATTACAAGTGCTCAAGTTGTTGCCTTAACAAGGGGTGAGAGTGGCATAGGCGAATGAGGAGACATCATAACTTCATCCATTCTCCTAGCCGACAGCCTTAGCTGCAGATTCGTCTGCCAACACTTGCGCTTCCCAACCGGCCTCTTCTCCTCCACCACAACAGCATCCTTGGATACTTGATGATTACGTCTTGCGACAAACATCTTAATTCTACGAAGAGCAACCTGAACCGTGTGATCATCCATATTAGCAAAACAAACCCTGAACCACCCTGGTTCAGAGCAATGAAAGGAAGAACCGGGCGAGACATTAAGCTTGACTTGATGAACAATTGTTCGCCAGAGATGAATCTCAGCTTCGAATGTCTGATCGGTGAGAAGATTGTGCAGATCCATCCAGAGAAAAAGACCTGCATTACTGTTGGAACAGGGTATACCGATCTGAGAGAGGGATGAAGTGAAGGTGTTAAATCGATTCGCGAGTCGGTTTCTGGTTTCAGCGAGAAAGTGTGTGATGAAAGGTGTGTCGGATAGCATTGAGGATAATAGAAGTTGTGTTTGAGATGAGATGAGATTGAAACTCGACATGCGACGGGCGGACTTGACGAGATGGTCGTTGTAGGAGTAGATTATACCGACACGGAGACCGGGGAAACCCATGTCTTTTGAGAGACTGTAGACAATGTGGATGAGGTTAGGGTTTATGGGTTGTTGGTCGATGATTTGGGCAATTGAAATGAAGGTGTTGGGTTGGTCTGAGAAGACAGTGGCGGAGTAAATCTCGTCGCAGATTAAATGGATTTGGTATGTATTGGCGAAGGTGATGAGGAGATGGAGGGTTTCTTTGTCAAGGACTGTGCCAAGTGGGTTTGATGGGTTTGTGATGAGAATTCCTTTGACTTTGATGTGGGATTGTTGGGCTTTGTTGTAAGCGTCTTGTAAGGCTGAATTTGTGATTTTGAAGTTGTTATAGCTGTGGGTTTTGATTGGGAGGAGTTTGATCCCTGTTCTCCAACAAATGTCTCTGTCAAATCCTGGGTAATATGGTGTAGGAACCAAAAATGCATCTCCAGGATTAGCCAAGCAAAAACCCATTATCTCATGAGCTCCAGTAGCTCCACCGCTCATAACAATACGATCAGGATCGAATTTACAGTGTTGCCTCTAACTTTCTCCATGAAACTTGCCACGGCCGTCCTGAATTTAGACAACCCATGATAGTCCTGAAAGATGGCTGTTTCTTGAAAAGCGTCAACACCTTCTGGTGTGCACATTGAAGCTCCTGGGTTCTTCAGGATCCAATCTTTGACTAAGTCAAAACACAGCTGCAGAAAAAACAGTTTTTGTTACACCAATCAACTTGAACCCCTGGATTGCAAGGACAAGGAGGAAGATAAACTTTCCCCCGGAGATTACTCTCCTTAATAAATGAAGTAGTTGGGCTGTTTTCCAACCAAAAAAATACCTGATTCTCTGCAAGACCCATTTGAATGACACCAAGAGGGTTATCGATCGGATGAAAAGGATCCGCCTCGTACGCTTTCCATCCATCGAAGTAGGGTGACTCTTCACCATGGCCATCACCACTTGCCATTCGAGACAAGAGTCCGGCACTATTATTTTTGTTCTTCCACTCTTCATCATTACTAATATTCTGATTTTCCATCATCGTGCGAATTTTGATTCTTATTGCTCAATGCTAGCTTTATGATGAGAGTTTTGAGTAATTGTTTGTGGTGGACTTAAACAGAAAGAGAGAAGATTGTTGTTGTTGTAGTAGACCA
The DNA here is from genome assembly GCA_023374045.1 of Limonium bicolor. Taxonomy (NCBI): domain Eukaryota; kingdom Viridiplantae; phylum Streptophyta; class Magnoliopsida; order Caryophyllales; family Plumbaginaceae; genus Limonium; species Limonium bicolor. The sequence goes on along the minus strand of CM041782.1, from coordinate 113,296,785 downwards.
AGTTTGAGTGGGATAAGTAAGAAGCAATATGGTGGTCTGGTCTTGTTTTATAGTAGTTGGAATCTGTGACCGATTCAATTTTATGTGAGGACTAGGAAAGTTCCATTCCATCGAATCGTTTTAATATTTGTAATGTTGCTTTAAACTTTTATAGTAATAAGATATGTTTTGAAAGAAAGACTCATTATTGAAAAATCTTCATTATTTCTCTGAGAAATGCATGCTTGTCTGGTCTCGATCCAACCCGATTCCCAGCTGATTTAATTGAAGCCATCTACGTCTGTTGACTCACTGGACTCTTCCTACGGTTGGACTCAATTTCCTTTAGCTGCCAATTGGCATCGCATCTTTGCACTCACCTAGTGCTTACAACTAGAAACTTCCACCTCTCCCTGTCATTGTCACTCTTCATCACGCTGTCGTCCACCCAATCCACGTCTGCTTACTCTTATCTCAATATTTATTGTTTACATATTATCTAAAATATCAATATTATATCTAGAAAAATTAAATTAATTTATTTTTGAAACTTTCTTTTCAATAAAAATATTTTGGTAAATTTCATCAAACATGAAGTTTGTGCATATTTCATCAAATATCCCTATCTTTTACAATAAACACTTCTCTTTTTAAATCCAACATACTATTTTGAAATATTCTCATTTTATCCTTTTAACACATGTCCCTACAATAATTTCAAAATGTATGGTCAAACATTTTTTACATTTTTCTATCAAATTCAAACAAATACCCAAAATAATTAAAATTCATATAAATTAAGAATAATGTCAACAAATTAATAAAAATTATAACAACAAAAAAATATTAAAAATATAATTAAAAGCATCAAAGTTAAAAAAATAAATGTGAAAATAACTTAATAATTAAAAAATACACAAATATTGTTAAAACGTTACATAATGTAATTATTTTATAGTAGGTGAATTCAAATTGTAAAAGAGATAATAATAAATCAATTATACTTTATATATTTTTAATGAATGAAAATCATTAAGATTGTAGCAAATGACTTAAAATTATAAATATTAGTAATAAATATCCATACAAAAATAATTAAAATCATAAAAAAATTTAAATAAATATAGCAAGTTCATAAAATGTATATTTATTATTTTAAATAGTAAAACTTTATATTTTTCCCATAACTTGTAATTAGAATTCACCAAATACCACTAATTGTTTAGTTCATGATATACCACTGTGTTTTTAAAATTACACAGGATAACACCGAGCTTTAACTAGTTTCACCAGATAACACTTAGTCTCATATTCCATCATACTGGTCCATTAACATCCATAGAAAAAGTCTAAAATACCCCTGTTGTTAGTTAACCACCTGACAAAGATCTTTCATATCAATAAATTCTACAGGTCTCAGTCAGGTCGTAGTAACATGGGTATTTTGAACTTTTCCAAGGATATTACGGGGCAGCTAACGAAATATGAGATTGAGTATTATCGGGTGAAATTAGTTAAAACTCGATGTTATTCTGTGTAATTTTAAAATACAGTGGTATATTGAGAATTAAGTAAAACTCGGTGGTATTTGGTGAAATTTTCCTATATATTTTGTAAGTATTCGAAGCCCCCCTAAGGTTTAGTGATATTAAAAGTTAGCATCTTCAGTTTTTCAATATATCTGGCACCCTCTCGAGGTATGAGGGTTCCTGACAATGGGCCCCAAAACTATAAATTTGTTTGTTTAGACATTAATTCTCTCTGATCTAGCAACCTCTTCACGTACATTGTCACATCAAACATATTTAATACAAAATCACACCCACAATCTCTTTCTTCTTATGTGTCTCTGTTTTTGAATCACTTTTTCTCCTTCGCATCACCAAAACAAAGAACCGTAACTCCAACTGAGCAACAAAAATGTACATAGGAGTCCACCACATGGTTTTTGTCAAATAATAGGCTTTTAGGGAGAGAGAATGTGGTTGTGATTATGCTTTAAGTATCACCAAGTGCGACAGTATGACACAATGAGTAAAAATCTAACATGTTCAGGGATAAGTTGTCAAGTGGGAAAGAATTAGTGTCTAAGAAAACATATTTATTGTTTCAGGGGCTCACTGTCATGAATCCCAATATAATCCCAATACCTAAGGGGGTTGCCAGATATATATTGGTAACATCAAGATGCTATTTTGTAATGTCGCAAAAAGTTAAAGGGGCATAGAGTAATTTACTCTTTATTTGTGTAACTAGTTATTTATTAAAAGTGTTCTCACATTTTATATGATTTTTAATTACTTTTCATATTTTGTTTTAAATTTGTTGAGATTTCAGTTAAATTTTTGTGTGTTTTTTAGTTTTACTACTTTTAGTCATTATCAAAATTGTTATCAAATTCTATGTAATTTTTAATTACTTTTCATATTTAGTCTTAAATTTTAAGATTTCAATAAACTTTTGTGTGTTTTTTAGTTTTTATAATTATTACTCATATATCAAAATTTTTTAAATTTCATATGATTAAAATTTTTTTTGTGTTGTTAAATTTGATACAATTTTTGCAGAAATGTTTAACCATATATCCTTGAGATTATTGTGGAGGCATGTAATGGAAAAGTAAAATGAGAATATCTTAAATATACTATGTTAGAATTTGTACGGGGGTATTTCATAGTGAAATGAAAACTATGGGGTATATCAGATTAAGTTGTAAAAGTTAGGGATATTTGGTGAAATTCGCTCAAACCTCAAGGGTATCTCATGAAATTACCCTATTCAAACAAAAACATTCCATGACTTAACAAGATCATGATATCAAATAGAGTAAATTACTCAGAACCCCCTTTAGGATTGGGCATAATACAGTTAAACCCCTTGCGTTTATCATAATTATTGGTAACCACCTTGAGGTTACAATATCTTTGACTATGAGCCCCCGAACTATAACTTTATTATCAAAACGTTAACCACATGTTGATGCATCAGCTTGATCACATTATTAATGACATTTGGACAAAAACGCTGCTTAATCAGCATTTTTATTGTCCGAAAAATGTTAACCCTACCTCGAAAATGCATCTGCATGGGGATGAGGGAGGGTTAAATGATGTTAATTAATTAGTTTTGTTGTCCAGTATGACATTAATAATGTGATTAAGCTTATGGGTCAGCATGTAGTTAACATTTTGATAACAGAGTTATAGTTCGAGGGCTCATAGTCAGAGATACCGTAACCTCAAGGTGGTTACCAATAATTATGATAAACACAAGGGGGTTAACTGTATTATGCCCATTCCTTGAAGGGGGTTCCGAGTAATTTACTCTATCAAATATGATAAAGAATTGAAAAATTAGAGAGAAGTAATGAACGAGGATTCTTCTAATTATCTGTTAAAAAGATCTACTTTTTTACTATTTGTTTTAGCTTATTAATTTCACCGTTCAAAACCCCAATTTCTTTGTTTATTAAATAGAGGCTCAACTAGATATTGCATCCCTTGGTTCAATACTTAGAAAATACTCTCAGATAAAACTTGCTAGAATCAACCAGTATCCTGTGATTAGGTTTGTATCCATACATCTGTAATAAATATCTAAAGTATATACTCATAGTTTTTTTAATGTATAAAACTTAAACAAAATGCACAAAAAGTAATTTAAGATCATATAAATTTTAAAAACAATTTTAGAAAATAACTAAAAATTATAAAAACGAAAGAACACACATAAAACTAATTAAAATTTTACGTGTATTTTTTAAAAAAATTATAATTTTTTATATAGTCATTTGTTATATTTATTTTTAGAATATTATGACGTTAAAATAGTTTCTAAATTTTATATGATGCCTAATTATTTTTTGTATTTTATTTAAGTTTTATACATTTAAAAAAATATTGGTCATATATCTTTGAGGTAGCATATGGTGTCTAGAGTAAACTGGAATATAAAAAATATAATATATCAGATATCTCGTAATGAAACATTTTATAGTAAGTTGCAAGTCTCAAGGATATTTTGTGAAATTCGCTCAAACTTTAGTGATATTTCATGAAATTCCATATGTTATACAAATGCTTTTGTTAAGTACTAAAATTAGTTATATACAAACTAAGTGTATTTTTTCATTAAAAATATTTTGACTTTATATATAATACGTTTATAATACCATTATACTATTAACAAATTATTTCGTAAAAGCGAAAAATGAATAGAATTTTTTTAATAAAAAAATCCTACCAACAAACATAACAGATATCAACTTATAAAAATTATAAAGCAATGATTAGTACATAATTGCGAAGTATATTTGATGCGAATAAAAAATCTCCGACACATCGAACTGTTTCCACTTTGCCATAAAAAAAGAAAACAGATCACATATATGATCACAACAAATCATCAATTTTGTTTGTAAGTCAATATACATAACGGTGTCTTTATTATGCAGATAAGTTGTGTTTCGAATCTTTTTTGCTAAAGATGTTTGGCAGTATTCTCTATTAATATATATTTGAAAAGTTCATCTCCATTCCATCCACTCCAATAATTCATTATGTTGATTTGTTAAAGAAAATAAACCGCTGTAGGCCGTATTGCTTATAAACTTACGGTTGAAAAGTTGGAAGTTTAAATATATGAGGAGAAAAAGTTGAAATGATAACTAGGTCCCCCCGGGCATTTCGTATGGAAAAGAATTCTTTTTTATTTTTTCGGTTGTTTGTTTTAATCAGGGAAAATGAAATAAATAACAGGATAACAACCACCGGTCAATGGTCAATGACCATTAATTGTTGGACAACATTCACCGGTCACCGGTCAATGGTCATTAGTCATCGGTCAATGGTCATTAGTCATCAGTCAATGGTCAAAGTGCGCGGAGAAAGAGAATCACATTCCCTAGTATGAGGTGAGAAATCAAGATAGAGGGTTTTGGGATAATCTCATTCTCTTTCCCTTTTATGAAAATAGGAAAAACTGGCTAAACAAACAGCGATTCCCTTTCCTGATTACCCTCAAACAAACGTTGGCTTCCCGTTTTTCCTTTGCTACCGCCATGCATTGGAAATCGATTGTTATGATTAGAGCTTGCTAGCTAGGGACAAAATCTATAGACCACTCTATGTCTTTTGAGCTTCCTCTGCCGATTTTAGTAATATATAATGATTTGGTTGCTAGTCAATCTATCTGCCTTGTTTGCTTCTAATTGTGTTGCCTTTCTTTACTTTCCTTCGCCTTCCCACATTTACTGATATATGTAGCACTCGACCCCCTTCTTCTATCTCCGCCCTTCCTTTGTTTCACTTTCCTTGCGACTCTTCTCCTTCTCTCCTTCATCCACCTCTCATTCTCTACATCTCTCTAATTGTGAAATTAGGTCCTTGTGTTCCAACTCTTTAAGAATGGATGATTTTGAAATCATTGGCGCTCTTTTATCTTATGAGTGGTGTCTTTTGGGGAAACTATTCGCCCTTGACGAGATATCTTCCAGCTCCCTTGTTGTCCTGCTTCGTCAAAGTTGGATCCCGTTTGGTGGCTTCCGCTTTTGTAAGGTCGGCTCAAACTACTCCGTCTTTGAGTTTGAGCACATTTAGGTGCGGTGTTTGTTCGGGGTCCATGGCTAGTAAACAATTGTCTGATGCTGTCCAATGTCTTGGGAAGGGTTATCTGAATCTGTCGAGGAGCATGTCTTTAGGTGGGTTCCTTGTTGGGTACGTATTTTTAGTGTTCCTCGGCCTTATTGCAATATTAGGTTTGTGCAGTTGCTAGCCACCAAGATTGGGCACTTCATGGGGATGATGGAGGACCCGCATGTCTTCGGCCATGGATATCTCCAATTTAAGGTCTTACTGGACATTTACGCCCCAGTTTGACAGTCTTTTACTATCAATCTAGATAGGAAAGACTCGACTTTCACAATTACCTACGACACCCTGCCAAATATAAGTTCCAGTTGTGGCCTAATCCTGCATGTCACTGATCATTGTTCCCAACCATCCGCTAGTGAGGAGGAGGTTCCACGCTTTGGCCCATGGCTTCGGACTGATGCCCATCTCACTAGGCTGCAACCATATAAAGATTTTACCCTCCCTGATACATGGCTATCTATTGGTGGGGTGGCTTCGGACCTACTTAGCATCTATCAACCACTGGTTTCGCCTAAGCTTGGTCTGGAGTGTGTCCAGACTGGTCCTCCAACCTTCGGCCCGGGACGGTTTCATCTTGACCACTCAGCCTCAAATAATCGAATAATCGACAGGTTGTCTGTGAGGAGGGTATGCAAATGGGTTGTCCATATTCCTCTGGCGGGCTGGGTAAACGTAGCTCCGATCAGCTCCTAGGGTTCGTCATGGTCTCTGCTCGCTAAGGCAAGAAGGTTTTCCATGAGGAGAATGTTGGGGTAGAGGAGGGTGCGACTAGAACACTAAAGAGAAGACAAATTGATGAGTACAACCCTTCGCATGGCAAGACACTAACTAGGTCCCTATTTCTTTATGTGGTGTTTGTACTTTCTTCGGTCTCATTGCAATTAAGATAGAGTTTGTCTTTCATGATTTTGTCACATTCGTTAGGGCTGTTTTTCTGTTGTTAGTGTTCCTGCTAGGGATTTGCTTTTGGGGGTGATTAGCTTTTGGTGGGTCTCTTTAAGTTTGCTTGTCTAGTCTTCTTAGTAGGTTATCCTAAGGTTGGTTTTTCTTATTATATGGTTTTGAGTATCTGCTTTCTAAGGTTTATGATCTTGGCTTTACCCAGCTACTGGCACAATAGCCTATGAGGCCTTATTCCTATGGTAGTCTTACCATCACTCAAGACTCTTGATTATGGATTTAGGGTAGTTGATATGCTTTAGTTTGGGTATTATGTTCATAGGGTTGTAATTATGGAATATAAATGATGAATGACTGTTGATTTCAATAAAAAAAAAAAAGTAGAAATGATAGTGACGAGACATGTAATATGTAATATTAAATAAGAAAATGATCTAAAAATTACATTCTAAAAAAAGTGAAAATGATATGGTAATTTAAAAAGTATTCTTGAAAGTATTATTAAAAAGGGCATGAATTGTTTTATTTTGATTAACTAAATTAAAAGGGGTTGCTAATTGCGGTGCACATTTACTAATTATTGTTGTACAAAATTAATTTAAATCACATTGAAATTTTAACTATGTATCGATGTACCGCTACAATTCTTTGCTTCTGAAATGATATCACTTAATCAACACAATTTAGAAGTTCATAGTTGACGAATAGTGAATTTTACTCGTTGCAGTACATTTTTTATTTCACTAAACTATTTCGAATATGTTGAAATGTGGTGGTGTGACTTTAAAAAAATGATAAACGACACGTAGAACATGTATAAAACACTCATTTTAGGAATATTTTTCAAGTAACTTTACATAACATATTGCAAGCACATATTTGGTTATAGCATCTATGTGGCTCACCTTTCTAACCGTGAGTGTAATTGGTGCATCCAAATTGCAACAGTGTTTGAATAAACCATTGTGGATAGACAGGGGGGAGTGAAGACTTTTGTACCATACAAAACCTAACAAAATGACCCTAGCACAAACTCCAATGTGGATTTTTCCTCTTGGATGACCATGGTTATTGTGATCTTCGATTGGGAGGTACATAACACTTCTGACATTCCCATATAGAGCCAAGTGGAACACTACTATAGAGGTGTAGCGTGTAGCGATTACCAACCCCATTTAAGTATTCATCCACTTATTTGAAGATGTTGGGTAATCTCCAACAAAAATTTTCTGTCTTAGGATCTCGTTGTATCTTGTCTGGTTGAACGTGGTCTGGTAGGAATATTTCACTAATTATGTATGCTTTATATCGATATACAACGCTTTACGTACTTGTCTCCCTGATCTTGGTTCATATACAGATCATCTGCTACTGCACTAAATCCAGAGTTTCCATCTCCAAGGACATCAATATATCCAGTGATATACTGAAACAAGTTGGGTTGAAACTCCCCAATATACTGAAAGGTAACCATAGACACGAAGCATCCAAGAGCTGATGTCTGATGATCCTATGCTAAAGGATCATCACTGGACGGTGCTTTTGTGGATGGACTCTTCCGAGGTTGGTAACGCTCCCAAGATATAGGTTCTCGTCGGTTTGGTCTAGAAGTTCCTGGAGATATGCCAATCCATTGCTACTCTAGAGGCTCTCATAAGTCGCATGATAGGTTCGGATGAATGTAATGTGAATGTCGCTGTAACATCTCACCACATTGTCGAACCATCCGACTGTGTCACCTCATCAGATATATATGGCCACCTGATTTGCATCGTTTCTTTGTATGCTAGCAGTTGGGTTATAAATTAATTTCTTTTCCAGCTTAAAGTGTACCAGAAACGATGCACATCTCTTACGCAACATAGGATACCATTATTCAACATGTCATTTAGTCTACATGTACATGGTATTCCATGGGAGGTCACTTTATCACACCCATAGAGTGACCTATTTGTTCCAATGTATTCCCCTTTACCAAGCTTCTTGACTAGTTCATTCAAGCATAAGATGCTAACCTTCCCAGTTAGATTAGCAATTGGAACCTTCATATGCTCTATTTTGCTTTTTGACCGTGCACACTTGAAGTTCTTCTTCAACTCCCTCACTTGAGTATTGACATGGTCATTTATTTGTGGGAATATAACATCCAGCATGTGCGTAGCACTCTTTATTCTAGCCTTCACTACAGAATGAGTGCTCTCAATCCTTTCCCATATTTAAGTACACATGTTAGGTCTATGATCATAAATTCAAAACTTACAAGTTATCATGCTATTAATCCTACCTGTTTGTCATTATGTTCCCAAAGTGCGTCACATTCTTGACCCATGCCTCGATAAACCTTTTCTTGTGCTTCTCCCAAACTACGGACAAATATGTGATAAGATGAGGATATCTATCCTTGAACAGTTGTTGTTGTTCGTTATACTCCTCTTTTGTGTTTAAGTACACAACCGAATTCCACATTTTGATCGTAGCTGCCACCCTGCCTCTATGTCTCTAGACCTGGCAATTTTGACCTAACCCAAAACCCAACCCGAACCCAACCCATACTTTTACGGGTTAGGGTCATGATTATTGACCCATTTATTTTTTGGGTTGGGTTAGGGTAATTGGTTAATTTTTTGGGTTGAGTTAGGGTAGAGATCTAAACCCATGACCCAACCCGAAACCCGAAAATATATTTTTTAATAATAGAAATATTAATTCACATATATGTATATATATTATTTTCAGATCAAATTACACCTTAGTCTTAAGCCCAAGTGCAGTTGGACTATCCAACCTTTAATAATATCACACAATCTTAACTAAGCAGATGACTCAACCAGCTGCATATCAAACAAAGGCCCCAACCAGACCTTAACATAATGTTGAGAACCCTAATGCTCTCATCTTGCAGACTCATATCCATCTTTATTCTCTACGTCGTTGTTAATGTCTATGTCGCTTCATCTCTGCCCAAGGTTTGTTTTTCTTATTCTCACTGCCATTACGTTCTTGAGAACATAGGTATGTTTAGATTATCTAGAATGGTGGACAAAAGTAGGTGATATATCTTTTTGTAAGTAGGATCTTGATTATAGACCTCTCAGTGAATTCTGAAGCCAGCATTGCGGATAGCTTGCTGCATAAAAGTTCCTTAACTATGGGTAACGATTAAGTGATTGTGATTGTACTTTTCTCAAGCATGAGCACTCAGTTTTAAAGGCTTTGAGCACTCAGTTTTTAAATTATTTCTAACTTTAAAAGATTTTATCTTTAGTGTATTTCTCTAATGTATAATGAAGATTTTTATTTTTGTTCCCTTTTTTTAAGGGCACTGGGATCATATGCATATCTATATATGATTCCTCCCCAACAAAGGTAGAGCTCTAGGCTCAGATGATAAAAAACAAACTTATCGATAAAGTACGACTTATTCTTTTCATGGGAAATTTCCAAGTTCGAAGAACCATTTGTACACACAAGCCTCCCCCGCAGTACTCTAGATTCTTCGCATAACATGAAATTCGTTTAAAGTTGGGTTGATCAAGCAAGATTACTTCTCTTCCTTTTGTTTTATCCTAATTTGTGTGTCAACTCGCACTGGATGTATTTGGATTTTTTTTATTAATTTCTACTCCTAATCCATCTAAATTATTGTATGCTTAAAAAATGGGTTGGGTGGGTTGGGTTAGGGTTGAAGGATTTTAAGCGGGTTGGGTTTGGGTCATGATTCTCTAACCCATCCATTTTTGGGTTGGGTTGGGTTGATGATATTTTAAATGGGTTGGGTTAGGGTTGATATCAACCCAACCCATCGACCCAAATTGCCAGGTCTATATGTCTCCCATGCACTTCTCTGTCTTCCCCTAAATGTTCATGCTAACGTGTCATTGACATAAAAGATTATATGATTACGGAAAGACCTCTTGCAAAGCATTCATCAGTGCCCACCATCAATAGTGATAAATGTCGAGGTCTTACTAGGACCAAGAAGCATTTTTAAGTTTGGAAGAGTCCACATGTACGTGTTAGTAGATTCATTTACAAGGAAGGTGAATGTGATGCTGAAGTTCTTCCCAACACTTGTCATGCTAATCAATTGAATGATTAGTATCTTGGCGATGTTTGTCTTGTAAGTCGCATCAATGCCTATGACATACAGAAATACGTACAATAGCTCTTTTGAGATAGAGTGTGCAAAGAAGATGGATCCAAGTCATGTGATAACACCTAACATGTGTAAGACAACCAAAAATCATATTTAAACAACTTAAGGTTACACAAAAATAACATAACAAATAATAGTATTTACAGCAGTATAAGTTATCTTTTACTTGGTTCTATCGTGTAACCATAGTAGTACTTGTTTCTGACTATGTCAGTCAATAGAGTTTGCACTATCGAACGATCATTTCTATTCTAGAGCTTTGTTTTTTTATCCTAGTGCAAATATCTTTCCTAGTTGCGAATGTGTCATGGTTAATTAGTGTAAGCTCAAAATAAATATTAGAAGGTGGCACACGAAATCTGTCTCTTTGATTAATGATGATCATCTCATCGTTGGTCAGACACATACCTACAAAATACCTCTCTGCCCACTCAGCAAATACAAGAAGTGAAAGGCAACAAATCTCAATCATAGACCATAGTAAACTGCAACATGTCTCTAGAAGCTTGTAATAACACTAGTCAATAGGGGGTCACCAGTAACTGGCACCTCTTTCAACTTCCACCTAGTGGGAACAAAGGGGACCATACTCCCTGCAGCTTCTTGATTTTTTCGACCTCATGATCAACAAAATTGTCCTTGTCAAGATCCTCCCCGTCGTCATGATCACCGCCACCGTTGCCCTCATCGATGTCCATGTCAATGACCCCAGTGTCTTGAGCAGTATTGGCGTGTGAATAACTAACCCCACCGCGCATTTGCACTTCACATGCTCAATGTGGTGGCTGCCCTCACCCTCAATAGTGAAGCTCGAGCTGATTAGCACCTTTTCGGACCATCCACCCCTTGATGAGTGTGTCGATGTAGTCAGTGAGGGCTGCGTGAAAGACTGTAGAATATGTTAGTAGCTCGTATCAGCATCAAATATCTACGTCGATGGTGAAGGCCTTTGAAGCACCGGGTCAAGCTCATAGTCGTGTCCCACGTCAAATGAAGGCACATCCGGGCGTGGCATGTCTGAGCAGGGCTCGAGATTACTTGGTCCTACATTCGGAACACGCATTCGATGGTATGAGACCAACATGGGTTGCTCATTCGTGCGGTCTTTCGGCCTCTTCATGTAGACATGGATTATTGCACCTTTAAGTTTATCCATCTATAAATTTTCAAGGTCGAAGTCAAACATCAATGTTATATCCAAGGTCAAATATAATGTCATATCTCACATCACACATGCAGTCAAACAGTCGTGAAAATAAAACTCACGAGGTAACAACATTCATGATAATAAATGTCACGATCAACATATCATGAAATTTTTTGCACAAATATTGATAATTCGAGAATATACTTGTCACAATATACCTAACTTGACAAAAAATTCCACGACAAAACTACAAAGATTAATTTGATCATCAAGTTTTAAACTAGTTCATTATCATCGGGTTTTCTTTTGTTAATCAAGTTTTAAGTAGTTCGTTAGGGTTTATAATGTTTTGTACAAGTCTATAGTAGGTTAGGTTCATTTCAGTTCAGTTACTCAAGTTTACAGTAGTTAGTGAAGGTTTCTTTTGTTTTGTACAAGTCCAAAGTGGGTTAGGTTCATTAGTTTTTTTTTTCTTATGAAATTTCATGGTAGCTTTGGTTAATTTGTTAGTCAGTATTAAAGTAACTTATTAGGGGGAGGTTTATAAGGGTTTCTTTTGTTTTTTTCATGTCCATTTTCTTGTTATGGAATTTCACTATATAGGTTAGTTTTATTTGGAGTTAATCAAGTTTAAAGTAGGGCTTCTTTTTGTTTTGTACATGTCCAAAGTATGTTAGGTTCATTTGTTGGTTAACTTTAAAGTATACTAGGTTCATTCGGTTTTCTGTTGTTAGTAGTTCATTAGGGTTGATTTCTTATGGAATTTTTAAAGGGGGTTAGACTATTAACTACATGGTCAAATAAATGGTTAAACACAAGGTCCAGGTCAAGCTCGAGGTAAAAAATTGGAGTCAAAGTCAAATACTCTAAGAACATGAATTCATAAAATACAAGATGATTTTCCTCACTAGTTTTCTAACTACGTGACAAAAAGGCTCACTATTTTACTATCAGCTTGTAAAAAATGTTTATGACTTTCCTAAGTTGAGACAAAAAAGTATAACTAATTTCTAACTTGTGTGACAATAATTTTCACGATTCAGCATATAAGTGAGAATGCAAGAAACAACAGCAAATTGAAACCTTATCTTCATAAGATGAAAAATCATGAGTTTCTTCTTCCCGTTCATGTCTAATTCGTGAGCCTTAAAGCCATTGAAAAGGGGCAAATATGACCAAGAGATGTGAAGGAAGCCTACACCCAGAAGAAGAAGCAACGAAGGAACACATAATGACCGATCGGTCGTGACCGGACATAAGTATGAAGAAACGACCGGTAGCAGCAAATACAAAATAAGCATGTATAATGACCGGTAGCCTGTGACCGGTCGCTAAGGTCATGAAGTGAATGTAGACAGCGACCGGTCGTTTGTGACCGGTCAAGTAATTAAGAAGCGTAAATAGCGATCGGGCGCTTGTGCCCAGTCAGATAGCCGAGGAGTATAGAAATTAAGGTAGTACACTTATATAAAATTATTAGAATGACAGCCTGGCAAGATAATGACAAGCTGGCAAGCCTAGGAGTCCTGGGAAGTTGCTATAAATAAGAGATCACCCCCTTGGAATAAGGGACGCGATGGGAACTTTTAGAATCTCTCTTTCTCTGTTGTTACCCTCTTTTGTTGTTACGAAAACCCTCTCAGGATCCGATTTCTTCCCTTTTCAGCCATGAACTTCCTCTGTTCTTGAGCTTTACCTTCATGTCCCAGCAAGTTTCATGAAGAAAATGACGAAGAATGATGTCATGAGGTTTTAAAGTCATGATTCAACCCCATCCATGAGCATCAACTGCACGCGGGGAAAATCTTGTGAGGTTTAAAGTCATGATTCAGCAGAGTTCATGCGCTTGGGTATCATGATTCTAGGTTCCGTGACATTTTTTTTTACTACAGCCAAAACCAAAACGAAAGTACAACTTCATTATTGGACTTTTGGAAGCTCTTTTTTAGAATCTTCTTTGGTAGAACTAGTCCGGATGAAGTTTTTTTTATTTTAAAAAACCAAACACAAGATTCGTAATCACAAGACCAAGACCTACCATTTGGTGAAAAAAGTTCAAAAAAATCATTGAAATTTTTTTTTTTGGCAGTGCATGGTCCGGTAGTGGTCTGGTGACGACAGTGGTGGTGGTTCGATGAAACCTCCGGCGGCTAGGAGAGAGGATTGAGGTGAGATATTTGTGTGTAAATGAAATAATGAAAGAGGAAGATACACAAAATGGTATATATATATATAGTGTGTGTGCATTTTAATTTACAATAAGTAGCGTTTTGACACATTTTAACTAGTTAATAATCATTTTTTTCAGTGAAAGTAACAAAATGTCTATATATTCAACTAATAACATTATTCTATGAATGTATTGTTTAAATATGTAAAGTATTTAAAGAGCGTTTAGCATCTTTTATAACCAGATTTTATAATTTAATTGTTTATGCTACCGGAAAGATGTTTTGGAAAAAGAAAAGTTAAAAGCGGCATCTTATAACATGCTTTGATTATTAATGTGGTTTAAAATATTTTTATAGTAAATTTGTACTGCAATTAGCAATCCAACATAAAGAAAGGTAACATAAAAACTTATAATAATAGAAAAAGTTAAATTGGACATCTTTATAACCTTAGGCCCCGTTCATTCAGTGTGATGAGAACATTAATGTTATTCTGTAAAAAGTATAATACATGTGTCACAATCTAAATGGAGTTGGACTCTATAAAAAAGTTTACTAAGGTATAGGTATCAGTTAACTATTAGCTAACCACACTTATATTTATCAAATTAAGATTTTCCTGCTTTTGGTTGTTTTCACTCCCCGGAACGAACAGGCTCCTATTAGGCTCTGTTCGGCATGGCTGTTTTGGCAGCATAAATGCAGCATATTTGACAGCAGGAATGCGCTGGCATAAATGCAGCATATTTGCTGGCAGGAATGTGCTGGCATAAATGCAGCTGTTTTGAAAACTGTTGTTTGGCAGTGCGGCATAAATGCAGCATATTTGGTTAAGTTAGTTATGGTTGCGTTCGGTGGTGGCTGAAACGTGGTTGTTTTGGGGGTGGGACCCACGTGGGTCCCACGTGGGTCCTACATTCTACTCCAATAATATACTGCCACATATAAAACAACCACAAAACAGCCAGACCAAAACAACCACAAAAAGGCCATGCCGAACGCAGCCTATATGTAGTGCGTTTACCGTTTTCGTATTACAATTATAATTTATTATATTACACTACGTAACTTTATTTTGTTAGTAAAAATAAATAAAAAAAATTCACAAACAATAAAATTTTTATTTCTATTATTTAAGCAAAACTTGTAACTCCTAAACAATATATTTTTATTATCTAAATTTTATAATTCTTACAAATATAAAAGCGTAAAAAAAGAGAAAAAGCGTTTCAAATTTTCTGATAATATTATGTGAATTTATTTAGTAAAATTATAACTTTTAATAATATATAATATTTTTGTAATTTTGTATGTTAATAAATTTATATAATTCATATTTCTATATACTATTTTAATATTTTAATTTATATATCAACAAGTGTGTATATTTATTCATTTTTTTTAATTTTATTAATATATGTGGTATTACAAATAATATATTATAGATTTGTATTATAAATGTGATTTTTTGTAAATTTGGCTAAAGATGTAGTACTATTTTTTATAAATTATTTAAAGCATTATGTAATTTGTAATAAATAAAGTAACTTGTAAAAAATTTCTTTTTCTTTTAAATCAATAGTCACAGTAATTGCATTATGGAGTGAGTAAAGAAACGGAAGTGAAAACACGAAAACGAAAAAGTATCATTTGCTGCGGGCATTTATGCTGACATTTATGCTGACATTTATGCTGACATTTATGCTGACATTTATGCTGACATTTATGCTGTTTTAGGCGAACAACAAAAACAAATAAAGGAGTTCAAAGCAGCATATGCTGTATATTTATGCTGTCAAAAAATGCACAAAAAGTGCAACCCAAACGCATCCTTAGTGTTGGACTACATATATATAAGCAGCTCAGACATAGCCCACTAGGCCAACGCAATGCGGGCCTACTCCAATATTAGAGGAAATTAGTTAGTTTAGGTTAGTGCAATTCTTTTTCACTAATCTTTCTTTTAATATATTTTTCTTGTAGTTTTTTTATCTCTCTTCCTCGTTTATCTCTTCCCTTTACCCAAATAGCGCGGGCAAATTGGTCACAATAATGATAAGAAGATGAAAGTGTGTTTTCTCTCCCACTTTGGTAAAATGAAAAATATGACACTATTTGGAATTAACTGTGCAAATGTGTAGGGTTTTGTATTGGTTACTTTGGTTCAAAATGTGGATAACAAGGATGGCGCGGACACCCAATTCAGGAATGTCAAAAGTCATAAGTTATTAAGCCCAGCTCTAGATGATCTCGATGGATCCGATGAGGTCTTTTCCGAGGATGATGTGTCAGCATTGAGAAGGTTGTCTGATGAAGTCGAGTTTCTTCTAGGGTTCGAAGCCAAAGATTGCAAGGCTTCAACAAAACAAGAACAATTGGAAGAGAACGTGTAAGAAGAAGCTAGACAAACATTATTGCTTGCCAAAAAACTTGGACGTGAAATCTTAGATGAAAGTTGAGCACTTAGCAGGATCAAGAAAAATAACGTTTCAAGAAAATAATGCCACATAAGAAAGAAGTAAGAATAAAGCCTTGAGGCAGAAGAAGACCAATGACCGCGCTAACTCTAGGAAAAAAGGACCCTAATAAGAATAGATTACCAATATATTTTGAAAGTTCATGTGCCATTGATTATAAAAAAAATGGTTGAGTAGCATTATTCTTGTGCGAAAATTGTAGCGTGTGGACTGTGGACACTAAGCAACCGGGTCAATTATGTTTCCATGCAAGACACTACAATGCCAAATATTGGGTCACTAGAGCAGGAGTCGACCATGTATAGATTTTGCAAAAGTACCTTCACACAGCATCACTGAGACGACGATCAAATATTCTCCCTGGACCTTTTTGCTTTACAAATTCCCTTCAATCTCCAACCCCATGAACCATACTAACTAGTGTAACTTATATACCATTCACACCAATTGGTCCCTTTGTTTTTAAACGTACCCTCCTAAGCGCATAACTCTACATACATATGAACATGAATCTCCCTTCACTTGACAACAGGCTTGTGTCTCGTCTTACTGAACTGCACATCCCCACTCAAAACCGAGCTCACAAACTTCTCCACCTCTTCTGGGTCCAGATCACTCGTGAGCGATGCATACTTCCCCTTACGAGGCTTATATGCCAACAAAACCTCATTCAAGGATTTGAACCCTGACTTGTCAAACGCAGTTAGGAATCCCTGCTGGTTTGAGCCATCCAACAATGCGTAGGTTACAGCATCCCTAGAGTCCGAGGAATGGCTTCGCCTTCTGGTCATGGACTTCTGAGCAACCTGAGAAGATACAAACACCATCCACAAACAAGGTCAAAATTAAACTGCAATTTTGCTACGTTTCCTTAAATGTGGACAAAAAATGAAGTATCTAGAGGTTTTGATATTATCTATAGACATGACAGGAGCCACTTCACAATTGATAACAGGGACTCGAGCTTCTGCCTAGACTTCGATGACCTGAACACACCGACTATGCAAACAGGGCTGGAGTCACCACACACAGAATTGAAATTTGACACAGTTAGCAGAGGTATCACCAACCCCTCCGCTGATGATTCTGTTTTGGGTTTCTTCGGTTTTGAAGAAGAGGCTGCTTTCTTATACTTCCTCTCAAAAACTATCTAGCAAACGGCTGAGATCCTGCACTGCTGATTCTAAATCCTTCACCGAGATTCCTGTCTTGAGTATCTGCTGCTCTCCATTCGGTAGCCAACTAACTATAGCTGGAAGTGAATCCACTCCCAATATCTTCACCTTCGGATTGGATATGTCTTGAACCTGCATATCACAATAGGGAATCAAGCATTTTAGTCAGTAGCTAGCTTGCGCCGCTAGTTCATCATTCATATCAACAAGTACCTCTGGGAAAAACTTGACCATCCCACAATATCAATCAACAACTAATTGCCAGAAATAAAATGCATATTTCCCAAAAAGTACCTGTGTATCATAGAACTTGAAACGCTTCCTGTATAAACCACTGAGTACACGCCAAATTATAGGAGTATCTTTCCGCGATGAAAGAAGCAGGACCTTGGGTAGCCCTTCCCCAGCATCAAGTGTTAAATCTTGTCCATCCATACTAATCCTTTTAGAAAATCTTGGTATGTGTTCCTGGCAAAAGCTCTTCAGAGCTTTCGCATTCCATTCATCATTGTACTCAATGAAGGAACCACTGTTACTTTTCACATACGAGTAAACAAATAATCTTGGTGCTCTACGAGGACTAATGCCATGACTTTTACAAAATGACTCCTCTTTTCCACAGTTTATTTTACCCACCTGCGGATGAACACGAATTGTATTAAAGACATTATTAACGCAACACACATCACAAATGATAACTCTGTTCAATAACAGAAGTGACCACATTACCTTCAAAGCATTCTTTAGTGAATCAGAAACTTCCTCCAATATTAAATCTTGGTGAGGGTTTATGCTCACCAATGGAGAGTATGATACTAAAAGCCAACCGATCCCTTTATCATAAATTTCATTCTCAAACATTTGTGAGGTCACAGCCTTCACAGGTTTGGAAGAGCCCCTGGAACTAGACCTGGATCCAGCTGAACCCTGAAACCCTCCCCTGTGAGATCCCGATGGACCACCGAAGCCTCCAAAATTAAACACCACCACCACTACCCGCTTCACCACTGAAAATGTTGGAGAAAATATCATTGATTCCAAAACCACCAAAGGAGTTCCCACTGCTCGGACCTCCAAAGGAAAAAGAAAATGATTGAGATTTTCCTTTTCCTCCTGTGCTTTGCCACCCACCTTGACCAGGTCCTCCACCAGTAAAGTGAGTATATCCACCATAATCCCCAGCGTTACCACCTTCGAATGAAGGTCCTCCTTGCTCATCACCATACAAATCATAGTTTTTCCTCTTATCTTCATCAGATAAAATCTCATAGGCTGTAACAGGACCATAAAAACCAATGTAAATATCACAGAAACAACAGTTGGTGAAGAAGAAATGTCGAACAAAGGACATTCTGATTAATGACTATTAAATTTGTAATTCCGCTCAAGTTTTCCTCTGCTTCATTTTCAAAAATTAAATAAGGCAGCAGTAGGACATCGCTTTCAAAAGTGGATGAGGTTTGTCCTAGTTCCTTACCATTATTTATCTCCTCAAACTTCTCCTGAGAGCCCTTGTTCTTGTTCTTGTCTGGATGGTATTGTAAGGAAAGCCTGAAAGACAAACAAGTTCAAGTTTGACGAAGAGATAATAGATTAATGACTTAGGAATCAGGATAGAGAGGTGCTGGGACAATAGTTTTAAAATGAAATATAAGTCGATGTTTCATAACATCCTTCAACCAACAGACTGAAGGATATCAGAGTGCAGAAAGAAGGCCTCCCAGTGATATAAAGGTGGCAGTCGTCGAGCCATATTAACACCAGGTTATGGGCCACAATAACAAAATGCAGCGCATCAAACAATTAGGCTATGAATGTAAACTTGTTCACCAAGATATAAGCTATGAGATACACAATATGTTTTATGCCACAAATTAGGCCATGAGGGTAAGTTCATACTTGTGAAAAGCCTTCTTGATATCGCGCTGGCTGGCATTTCGATCAACTCCTAGAACCTGAAACCCACAACGAATTATACAGGAGTACCAACCAATGTATTCAAAGCAAACCTAACATACAAACAGGAAGATGATTTGACACAATTCATAATCTGGACGAGCTAGTAATCAAGTACCTATATAAAAAAACAACTATGCCCACAAGGAGGTTATCATAATTCAATATCACTACACCAGATCCTTTACCTATATAAGGATGCCCATGGTGAAGCAAATTTTTATATTTTTTGTTGAACCCATTATATTAAAAGAAAACAACCCTTTATTTCTGTAAATTTGCCACTTTTAGCTCAAACCTCATTTACATCTAGACAGTTTCCAAATTTCCTAATGCAGAAGAGATCCACATCTGCAACCCAGCTTTCTAGAACCAAGACCTTCAACAAAAAAGTTTAAGAATACCCCCTCACCCAAAGGTTGCACAACAAACGGCCTAAATCAGAGTGAAAAAGAAAACCCTTGATTGCGAAGGGTGAATATGAGACAAACATATAGAAATCGGAAATTGTACCTTGTATGGGTCGACTGCTTTCTTAGCTTCCAGCGACAAGAGAAGTAGCGACACGGAGATGATTATCGCCAGTCTCAACCTCGAACTCATTGCGCTCGAACTTCACAAAATTACCACAAGATGTCCTTTTTCCTTGGTCTCTTCTTGCGCATTCATGAGAGATTTGGGAGAACAATAGGACAAAAAAACAGACAGAGAGACGGACGCCTTAACAAAGCGGAGTGAACTTGGCGGTGATCGTAGAGTAACTATGGCTTCGTGTCTTGAATCGACGTGGGATGCTGCTGATATTCCACGCCACGTCGACCAATCGCGTTGCAGAATTCAGTCATTTTCGCGAAATTATAAGAGAGGAATAGGTGTCACCTGGACTACGCCATGCGTAAGCTGCAAAGCTTTTTACAGATAGTAGTACTTTCGGGAAAAATCATCTACGCCTTCTAGAAGTTTCATAATTTCAAAACTTACTTTACATTTGGACCAAAAAAATTGATAATTCATTATAACCCTGAAGCCTGAAAATGACATTAATCACACATAACATTGCAGATAATGTTTCTTTTTTAAAAAAAGAAGATACTTTCATTAAGGGCATAAGGATAAGATATAATTTGAAGTGTTACATGACTACCTTCAGCGAGGTTAAGCTACCTATGAGTATCAAGATTAGAATCTCTCGCTATATAAAACCAAGATACATTAGTAAAGTATGAAACATCTACAATGACCCTATCTAAAGTGCATGTAGATCCTTGATCAATGACAGTACCATGACCCTTGTTTATGTAATCCACCAGTAGTTTACAATTTGTTAGGAAGCGAACGTGACGATAGTTTGTTGCATTTGCTCCATCAACAGCCAATTCGAGAGAATGAACTTCCACCTTTGTTGGAAGTAATGACTCTATCAAGCCTTTCATGCCAACAAGAGTATACTGAGTGCAATTTACCAATCATTCATATTTCCATGGATCCATAAGTATCAACACTACCATCCGAGGAGACTTCATGCCAATCTGGATATTGCTCATGATGTCTTTGGAGTTTCCCAGCAAATACATTAGTGTGAAGTTGGGTATGTTGCAAGAAGCTTGTCGCTTGACACCAACCCCACATAAAAGAAGGCACACTATAATGAAAAACTTGGCAGTGTGCAAACCAGAGCGTCCAAAGAAATAGTGTGTATTAACAATCCTGAGAAGTGAAGATGAGAAGCAAATATGAAGATACCGGTCTTGGACAGCTGCATCGGTATGTAAGCCTGATGGTTGGGGGAAGGTGACCTGATCCCAAAGGCTTTTAAGAGCGGGACATTGAGTAAAGGCATGCAACATGGATTCGGTGTTGCCGTAGAGATAGCAAGATGCCTCGGAAGATTGAATTCTTGTCTGTAGAACTACCCTGCAAGGAACTATGCCATGTAAAAGCTTCCAATCGAAAAACTTAATGTGTGGGGGTAGATTGCATTCCATAGTCGCTTGAGGCCAGTGCCCAAGGATGAGCATGTGGAACTTGCAATAGATGAGACATGGTTATGTAGATCAGTGTAACAAGCAGATTTAACAGAGAAACAACAATCCTTTGTTGGTCCCTAGTATCAGGATGCTGAAGTGGCATTGTTGTAATATATATTACATCATCTTGGTGAAACCATTGTTGGAGAAGAGGCTCATTCCATGTGTGTGGACTGATCGATTAGCATTGAAACATTACCAGAAACTTGTAATGGTGGAGGTAGGTGACAAAAAAATGGTTGACCCTCGAGCTTCCCATTGATCCATCGACCCTGAATTCATGTAGTGTTGCTATTGATCACCTGTCTGCGTGCAGCAGTGTGAAGTCTCGCACTCCAAGAAAAGCACATCATATGGGACTTGCAGTACTGGTTATTGGGATGTCAAAAAGAGCATAATTGGCAAAGTAGCGAGCTCTATATAGCTTTGAAATGAGAAGGCCATGATTTGTTAAAATCCTCCATAATTGTTTTGCAAGCAACGCCCGATTGAAATTGATAAGATCCCTAAAAATAATAAATAATTACAGATCATGTTTCAAGTTCACAATATGACACTCTTTTTATTTAGGGGTATTTTATGATATTTCCAAAAAAATAAAATACTACAAAATTTTAAATAATTACAATAAATATTTAAAAATTAATATAAAATTTTAAAAAATAAATGTAAAAAAAGTTATAAATTTAAAATATAATTGTTGGTACGTTTTTATCATCCCGACCACATTTACCCCGAGAGACGGAAACCGACACATAAGAACCGGATCTCCCCTGTTAAAACTCAACCCCAAGAAACCAAGTTATATGTCGGTCGGCCATATTCAACCGGATCATGCCAACTGAAACCTGGCCAAAACTTCATCACTACATCGCCTAACCTGGCACCATGGAAGCACTTATGACCTAGCATGCATCTCTGACATCATGTCCCTCAATCCCATCGGACAACCCATCATTACCAACTTAGACAACCCGTTGTTACCAACTCGGAAACCCCTCTAACATATCATTAATACCTTAAGACTAATGTGTCATTTTCGCGATTAAGGGACAAAAAAGCAAGGAAAGGAAGCTTCCTTCTAACAAAGGTCAACCTAGATGACATCAGCCTTATCCCACGTGAAAACGACCAACATCACCAACTCGGTCAGAAGACGGAGCGAGCCGGCCTACCTTTTCCCTATAAATAGCAATCAATGCCTTATTTAATACGCATACTCACACTTGTACTCCCTCTCCTCATTTGTATCCCAATTCTACTAAAAACATCTGTTAACCCCCATTGGCTAGATCATTCAAGATCTAGTCATCTATACCTCTGTGTCTTCTTCATCATTATCAATTATAATTCACAAATCTCACATCATCTTACCCTTAAGAGTTAATTTAAACCCATAACACAAATTATACTCTAACATTTGGTGTTGCTTGTGGGAACCTCCTCACTGTCACTGCAAAGCTCTCTCTACCTACCACAAGGAAAATTTTCAAATATCACCACCTCCACTCGTAGAAAAATAATCTATTTTTGCGGTTCCAAATAGCTTATTTCGGCGGTTGTGAGCTGCCGAAATGGAGTGTGCCAAGATAGGTGTGCAATCCTATCTCGGCGGTTGTTAGCTAAAAATCAGTGAGATAGGTGCGTTTAAGAACAAAAAAAACACACCTATTTTGGCGGTTCCTAGCTAACACCTGCCGAAATAGGTCTTTTTTAAAAAATTGATTTCCGCGTTGTCTTCAACCTCTCGGCAACAGTTCTAGTGATTTTCGACACGAAGGTGCAGACACGAGAATGAATAGAGGCGCAAAGATGTATTCTAGTGATTTTCGACACAGAGGCGTAGACACGAGAATAAGATAAGTTCGAGAATATTGCCGGTTTGCTAGAGAGAATAAGATAACTTCGAGTATATTACCGTGAGAGAAGATAATGAACACAGGCGCAGAGCATGTATATGTTCGTCTGCAAACCATGAGTTAAGAGGATGAAGAGAGGAGCGCAAAGCATGTTTGTTGGCCAGTTAGGGTTGTGAATTTACTGTGAGAGAAGGGGATGAAGAGAGAGCCGCCGGTTTGGGTTGTGAAATCACCGTGAGAGAAGGAGACGAAGAGAGGCGCAGACCATGTTTGCCAGTTAGGGATGTGAAATTACAGTAGTGAGAGAGAAGAAAGGATGAAGAGATGAGGCCGGCGAGCAAATATGTAATGAAATAGATTGAAATTTAAGCGGCACTTTGAAAATTTCAGAAAAAATCCTGGGAAACGACTTTATTTTGACGGTTGTAGAAACACCCGCCGAAATAGACGTTTTTTGTACTAATGTTTGATGCAAAAAAACCCCAGAAAGAACACCCTTCAAACAAGAACCTCACACCACTCGCGAAGGAAGAAGCACCCCGTATGGAACAAGGAACATCCTCGATGACATCATCAACTCCAACCAGTAAACAATTTCCATGGAATAGTTTATGGCCTTGCGACAACAAATGGTTGATATAGTGGAACGCTTCACCCACCAACAAGCAGCAATAGACGCAAACAAGGGGAAAGTGGAAGACCACGATCCCTTCTTCAACAAGGTAAACCAGACCTTACTCCTTGCCAACTCTTCTAAGAACATCCCCGTGTACGATGGCTCAGGAGACCCCATGGAACATTTAGCGTGCTTTAAATATGCCATGGTCGCGGACCACATTGAAGGCCATGCTCAATGTCGGCTCTTTTTGTCTTCTCTGTTAGGCCAGGTGTTCACTTGGTTCACGTGCCGACCAAACAAGTCCATCAAGAGTTTTTAGGAACTCAAATAGCTACTTTTATCGCACTTCGTGGCTGAACGACGAACCAAGAGGACATCCATAGGCATGCGATAACACCCAAAAAAAGTGTCAAGGATTACACCAAACGATTCCACAAAGCCGTCACAAAGGTCAATGAGCACGAAGATTCGGTCATTGTCTCCGCCTACCGTTACGGTTTGACAGAGATCAAGTTCAAAAGGGAGTTGACTATGACAACCCCTAAATCTTACAATGAGCTGATTACCCACGTCAAAAATTACATCAAGGGAGAGAAACTCGATCGCATTGCCCGAGAGCTGGCCAAAAAAGCCCACCAACTACTTCGACGATGTAACACCCCGAATTTTCTAACATTTTATTAGGTCAATTATTCAAAAATAATAATAATAATAATAATTTAATATAGCAGCGGAATCAAATCCTAATCCGGGGTGTTACAAAGTGGTGTCAGAGCAAAACCGGCTTGAAAATAGGTTAAGAAAGATATAAAAATGGAATAATTATTTTAGGATTAAAATTTGGACAAGCCGTCTTCTGGGGGGAATTACTTTTTGATGCTTTCTTTGTTTTTAGTGCATTTTGAGATATTTTGTGTGATTATGATTGAATGTTTTTTTTATGCTTGATATGTTGAAATATTGATTGCGGTATATGTTGACACAAAGGCATAAATGAAGATTTTAGATATGAGTCAAGTTTGATGGAATTTATGAAATGTTAAAACCCTATGATGCTCAAGTGATAATGTTATGAATTTTGTGATTTGCAGTAATTCCTTTTATAGAAGGATCGATATATCGAATGAATGTTTGTTGATTGAAATTCCATATTGAGTTGTATCTTATTGACAATGATTGGAATTTTATTTGAATGAATTATAGTCTTGTGGTTGTGAACTTAGGCGTGATTTCTTGTAGCTCAAAATCTTATCTAATTGTCCCTCATTCTTTGATTTAGGTATGAGTTAATTGCTAAGTTAATTACGAGGACGTAATATTATTTTAAGGGAGGTAGACTGCAATAACCAAATTTATCATGGTTAGAGATATGATATAAATCTTAGTGTAAAGTAGCTATAATTGATTAGTTTCTTAGTATGACCACTTGTTAATGGGGTGAGATCGAGCTTCGGGGACGAAGCTTTATTTTGAGGGGGGAATAATGAAATACCCCTAAATTTTAAAATCAATATATTATAAAGTTTACATTTATATTATATGGATTACAAGTATATTATATAGTTTATAAGTACGTTATATTATTTACAAGCACATTATATAGTATTTAATAAAGGTGGTTCGTATTAATAAATAATCCGTTTTAAAAATAAGTCGGTTATGATTTTGATGTCATAATGTGATCCATGTGTATTTTCTATTATTTTAGTGTATTTATTTCTTTATAATAATATAGTGTTGATTTTATTACATACACTTAATAAGTTAGTTTTACCATATGTTGGTGACATCTTTTGGTATTTTCTGAAATACCCCTAAATTTTAAATACATTTATTTTCTAGTTTACAAATATATTATATAGTTTACGACCATATTATACAGTATTTAATAAAGACAATTATGGTAGTGGTGATTTTTATCTTCGTATTGATGATGCGTGTATTTCTCTAGCTAGCTTGGTATATTTATTAATTAAAAATGGAGCTATAATAATAATAATGACATGATTCAAATAGTACTGTTGATTTAAAATACATTTATTATGTAGTTTATGAGTATATTAGTTCACAAGCATAGTATATAGTTTATGAGTATCATACTATAATTTACGAGCATACTATATAATAAAGATAATTCGTGTTAATAAAATAACATATTTTAAAAGTAGATCGGTTGTGATTTTTAATGTCATAACAATTATCCTTGTGTATTTCTAATTATTTCGCATATTTATTTGTTTATAATGGAGTTATAATAATTATAATGTTACGATTTAAATACTACTATTGGTTTTATTACATACACTAAATAAGTTAGTTTTAATAAGTCGGTTACATCCTTTGGTGTTTTCTGATTTTATTTAATTAATAATTCTAACTTTTTGTATTTCTGGGGTGTTACTAATGTTTATAATGTGGTTATAATAATACGATATCAATGCAATTATTGATTTTACTAGATTTAATAAGTCGTTTAATTGATTGGATTTATTATATGGAGTTTCCTAACTCTATTTAATGAATTAATACTAACTTTCTGAATTTCCTACTTTATTTAATACACTACTTTTAAACTTTCATAATTCCAAACCTTTGGTTTTCTGTAATTTATTTCAGCAGTTTAATTTACCTTGATTAATTAAATAGTTTATATTCCCTATCTTTTTTATTTCCCTCCGTCTCCTATAAATTCTTACCTTGCTATCTCATTTGATTTGCACATCACACTCCCTTGTCATCTCTCTTAGAAATCTTTCAATTCCTCTAATCTCAAATATTTCATGCTCTTCATCCATCCCTCTCATATGTGGGACAAGAAAGAAAATAAAAACCCTCACAACCCTCCACTCGTTTGCACACACAAAAGAGAAAGAAAAAAAAATAAAGAGACCCCCACTCACTCACTGTAATAGCAGGAATTGAAAAAAATATATAATCACTTCCCTTGCAAAATCTTATTACCCTCACACCCGCATCAGCCATACAAATTCATGATTCATCCCCTCTTTCAATACAATCATCGGTGATGTCAGCCGCCCTTATATGGTGTCCGGGTATCCAGCAAATACCAGTTATTATTTTAGGCTCTAAATCTGTGAGCGAAGAGTAGTGGTTAATTCTTCAGTTAATTTGTGGTGCTAGTTTCGCCTAAAGTTCAGGTAAGTTACTGCGTTCACTAATTTTTATTATATTTATAATAATGAATTTTCACGTGGATGTGAATTTTGTGTGTGATCATTGTTTGAGATTGAAGTATTAAGTGTTAGTGATAATTTCATTTTCTTTGTGTGAGTGATTTGTTTTGTAATGGATATTAGTGGTTATTTTGTTTTGTAATGGATATCAGTGGTTATTTAAATATATTTTCTAAAAGGGATTGATGGAAAATTGTTATGAGTTTATTTATGGGATCAACTGATATTGTTGTGAAATCGTTAACGAAATGATTTTGTGAAAATTGAATTATTTATTCAATAAAGATGATATCATAATTTATTTATGGTGAAATATGTGGATTTTGATGAGATTATATGGTAAAGAATAATAACGAATAAAAGAATTTTTAAGAGGAGAAAACCATGGTGCATGTGGGCCGCATTAGGACACATGAATGAGATGATAAATGCGGGCCGCATTAGGACGCATAAGGTTGAGATACTGTGGGCCGCACTAGGACACAGTTAGCCCTAGATCTACTCCTTAGTCCTTTGAACTATTGGGGGGTGTGCACACTTAAGGATTTAGTGGCTTGGTTGGATTCCCGGCTGCGTGTTGGGGTCCGGGTTACAGCTGCGTGTTGTACCCAAAGAGAAAGTGAGAGATGTTGTTTTGTCCTGGCTGCGCGTTGGGACAAGGAAGATAATTAAATTAAATTGACTATTATATTATTGGGTAAATAAGAAATCATGAAGTATTCTACAATGATGATGATGTTATTAGTGTGTGTTAATATTATTGAATGATTTGTATGTTGTGTGGTTATATTATTAAAATGGTTTTCAAAAGAGAAAATGTTTTTACAGAGTGAAGTGGTAGCTTACTCAGTTTTTCTGACTTTATCGTGGCCCTTTCTATGTTTGTTTGGATTTCTGCCACAGGTACTGATGAAGTCCTTGGGGTTTGGGAAGGCGACTCCACATAGTCTGATTATTTATAGTTGGATTTTAGTTTTGACTTGATAATTCTACATTTGTAAGAAATTATTTTAATAGGTGTTGTATTTACTTTATTAATAATAACAGGTCGTTAGTGAGTTAATTATTTAGGCCTTAGCACTCGTTTAGTTGCGAGTGTGACAATAATGCCCCGGGTTTAGGTTTCGATTCCGCTGCTTACTAATATTAAACTTGAACTGCAAAAAAATTGATCAATTAAAAGGTTAGAAAATCCGGGGTGTTACAGACGACGATATGAGCCCCATCAGGAGAACATGAAAACACAAAGGTCACAACAGGAACTAAGACTCCGGGTACCATATCAAAGGAACGGTCACAACAACAGCCTCAACCCAAATCCCATAATGGAGTCTATCGTCATGACAGCTCGACAAAACCGCAACCTCAACTAGAGAAGCGACTCAACATATCGGAACTTATGCTGTTCAGTAGGGCGATGACAGAGGTTTTCGCGATCACTGCAAGAGAAGGCCTCATTGGAGGCGCCCAAATCACTTCATGCCCTAACGACAAAAGGCCAGAGGCGTACTGTGAGTTCCATGCCCGCGCTGGTTACAACATTGAAGAATGCAATAGACTCCATAGAAAGCTTAATTAGGCATTCCGTTAGGGTGACTTGGACCATTACTATACCGCCCAAACACCTCAATTGGCAATGAAGAGAGAAGGCAAAAGCCTTGGTCGAACAGTGACTCTGATTCTGAAGATCGCTGCCCAAGGAAGCAAAGAGAGGTCGGTTCATGATAGCCTGCCGAGGCTACAACACCGGCCACGATCAGAAACAGGCCTTCCACGAGCCACTCAGTACCAATTCAAGAGGACAAACCAAAACACAAAGCATGCCATCAATCTGCTTTGCTAACAACGATCTGAAGGGTGTAACCTTATCCACAATGACTCGCTTGTAATTTTAGCACAAATTCATAACCAAATTGTGCACCGAATTCTATTGGACAGTGGCAGTGGATTCAACTTAATCATTGTGAACGCTTACAAGTAGTTGAGCGCTCTAGAAAAATGGGTGAAAGACTTTAGCTACTGTCTTGTCGGCTTCTCAAGGGCAGAGTCCCGTTCGAAGGGTACGGTCGAGTTACGGATGACACTCGAAGACAAGGAACTCAATCGCACGAAGAAGATCAAATTCCTTCTTGTGGATACCTCCTCAGGTACAAAGCCTTCCTGGGACGCCTCGACATCCACGCTTTCCGCTTCATCCCAAGCAAGATGTGCTTAAAGCTGAAGTTCCCAACCAGCTCTAGGAAGGTAGCCAGTGTGAAAGGACCTCACAAGACGACCCAGATCCGCAACATGAAGGCATCTAGGGTAAAGACCCCGAACCAACTAGTGTCACACCCCTTCTCCCACGCCAAAATCAGGTAACAACGAGAACTCTCACCAGGTATACCTATTCTCTAACTCTCCAATCAATTTTCAAAATATCGGCAATGCCTTCTGTGACACAACTCGCACCCCGCTACTAAGTTTTCTTGTCTCAAAAAGAATACATGCCCGGGATTGACCGGTTTAAAATGCAACACAACCTCGCTGTGGACCCGCGTTGATTGTCATTTATTAGAAGCAACACCAATTGGGGCCAGACAAGACGTCGTAGTCAAGGAGGAAGTGACTAAACTTTTGGAAGCAAATTTGTTTAGCCCATCGCATCCAACTATTGGTAATCTAATGTAATCTTAGTTATAAATGCCAATAACAAATGGCAGATGTGTATTGACTTCAAAATTTTAAATGAAAGTTGCCCTTAAAACTTTTATCCCCATTTATATATAGACACGTTAATCACTTTCATAGCCCAAAGCCCCGTGTCTAGCTTCCTTGACACATTATTCGGCTACAACCAAGTAAAAATGAACAAAACGGACGAGTTGAAAACAACCTTTGTAACGGCTGGAGGCACCTATTGCTTCAACAGCACGCCCTTCGGGCTGCACGACAACCTTTCAACGCCTGGTTGATAAAATTTATAGTGCACAACTCGGCCGAAACGTAGAAGCTTACGTCGATGACTCATTGCCAAGAGTAGTTCAGTCAAGCAGCATCTTGAAGACCTAAAAGAGACATTTGCAAATCTCGACAAGTTCAACATGAAAATTAACCTGGAAAAGTTTATCTTTAGTGCAACCCAAGGGAAATTTCTCGGCTTCATCGTTGACGAGCACGACATCGAAGCCAATCCGACCAAAGCCCTAACGACATTGGAATTATCAATACCTTCGAAGATCAAGGACATCTAAGCACTAAATGGGATGCTCACAGGGCTCAACCGTTTTTGTGCAAAGCTGGCCGAAAAAAGTCAATCCTTCTTCAAAAACTCAAAAAGAACACCAAGTACTAGTTGGGATGAAAAGTGCATCCAAGCATTTGAGAGATCATGAAGGCGATTGCCAATTTGCCTCGGATAGGGACCTCGCTCCCAGGGGAAGACCTTACATTATACCTTTCTGTCTCGGATTGGGCTCTAGCCTTTGCACTTGTCAAAGACGACAACAAAATGAGATCCCAGTTCACTTCACCAGTAAAACCTTGCTCGACGCTGAAACTTGATATCCTCACATGAAGAAAATGGTTCTCGCACCGGTTCACTTTGCCGCGTCGATGACCATCGCTAGGATTTAAGGTGCTGCATCCACGACCCTTGTTCATATTGGTTTTCCTGCATAGGCGGGCCTCGCTGAGATTGACTTTGACGCATCGATGAATATCGTTGCCCAAGCCCAACAAGTTCATGTTCAGACTTCTCTTTGGTGTTAGGCCTCTTCTTACACGGTCTCCCCTTAGGCACCCTCACTTTTGGTGGCTCTAACCCACTGTGATCAACCCTGGGCTCCCACAGTAGCTTCCAACTATTGAAGGCTTGTTCAATTTGAGATGTGTCAAAATACTGGTAAAAGTCTTCATACCACAGGCTAATGCATGTGAATTGTTCGTCGATAGTGTATGATTCTTTAAAAGTTTGACGAGGTGCAACAAGCTCTTTAGGCTCATATCTCATCATCTACCAAAAAATGTGCACTTCTTCAACTAGAATGTTCTAACCGATCATAAGAAGTTCATACATAGGCACACGGTAATCCCTTCGTGGTGGTAATGGTACACACTCCTACCGACCCACATGCATGATTAGTACTGCACTGACCACTTTTTAGTTATGTTTGAAGTAATTCCAGACTTTTGAGACTCGCACAACCCACCAGACTGAGCAAAGACACTTGATGGTCTTGTATTACTCTCCTATTGAGGGGAAACCTGAAGTCTTGCTTTATCTTGAAGTGTTGTCCCTCAACGAACCTGTGCATACTTTCAAATGTCGTGTCCAGCAATTCGGTGGACGTGTGAAGCCAGTATTTTATAGTAGAATGCGCACAGTCCACTCTGCACACGAACAAGTCATTAGTTACAAAGTTATCAGACAATAACAAAAGTGAACACTTACGTATTGACAAATTATTTAAGAACCTGTTGGTTGATGTGTTGTCGAAGTGTCTAACTCGCTTGACCCATGGCTCAGCATATTTCTCACGCGGACATAGCCACATGGTCTCTAAATATACCAAAAAAGGATGTTTACTCCCGTACAACTTGATTAATCGGCCATAGTGTTCATCGTACGCCGCAAGAGTAGAAGTGTAGACAAGCCTCTACAAGAGATATGCTACTGCTTCGGCGGTTTTTTCGTTATAACGCAAAATCTTCATGGCTTTAGCAGCCATGTTCCAAGCTATATGTCACCGACATAGTAGGCGGGACACACTTGGAAAGATCAGTGAAAGTGCTTTCAATACGCCTTTTCATTGTCCATTACAAAAACTTGAGGGAAAGAAGTCATTAACTTTATTAGTTGGAAAAACATCCAAGTGTAGGTGGACTCATCTTCTCTCACTGTAACACAAAATGCATTACTGAAGATCATGCCACACAATGTGACTCCGACAAATTCAACTAGCGACATCTAGTACTTGTTCGTCATGTAAGTGTTGTCAATGAGCATTACATACGGGAACATCTTAAATATTGTGAACCAGAACGGGTGCGTGGACAAGATATGCCCCAACCTAGACTTTACCTCTGCGAAAGTACATTGTGAAATTTTTTTGTCATAACAGGACAACAAAATACACAAGTACTGTAAAAAATTATGACACTTACTTGGATCTTTCTCAGACCATGAGTTGTACTAACTTTCATACAACAAATGCATGAGCAATGCTACATCAGTATGCCTGACACAGTCTTCCCTCTGAATTTTGCTACCAAGTTATGAATCAAAGTTTTGTCTGTCGGGCTCTCAGGGTTCTTGTCATGCAGATGGGCCCACATCTGTCGTGGCGCAACTTCGCTCCCGTGCAAGCTCTTCAGGCTTGCTCTTTCATCCACACTAAAGCGAGAGTGCACAAAATGGAAGTAAGGATTACGAGCCAATTCATGGTTATGCATTGGATGCATCATAAGAACTAACCACCCAACAACCAGACCACCGTGAATGCTTATGCAAAACGGGCAGTTACATTTCTTCGTAGTGCGCCACCGCCTTTGACTAAAGAAGGATGATTCACCTTGGCTATTTTGTGGCCTAGTCTTGTCACACCTCTCGCACGTCAGCACTAGTTCACTATTATCCCTAATGGTTTGTCTGATTAAATAAATGTTGTTATTCTCAGCAACACGTATCACATAAGCATCAACCTCTTCTTTGTCTGCAAATATTTGGCTCCCACTAAAAAGATAACCTATGTCTATGCTCACTTCTTAGTGATCAAATCCATCATCGTTCTCACCCTGAACAACACATAATAATGTGCGGTCAACTAATGCTCGCAAATTCGCAATATTGGCAACGTAAATGGTACAAGAAAAAAAACATATATATTAAGCAAAAACACATATGAAAGGATCAAATTATCTTCAAAGTGTAAATAAGCGAAGTAGACGAAAAAAGGAACGCGTGGGCGCAAACAGATCCAAAATCAGAGCTAAAACAAAGTGTACAACCTGTGTCTATGAGACCAACCTCTCTAAACGACCGAACCAACACCGACGCCCACCCTTCATCGTCACTATCGACATCGACGACTGTTGACGCCCGCCTCAAACCGTGGCCGTCGACGCCCGTCTGAAGTGGTGGCCGTCAATGTAGGCGTAGTTTTGTGGTCGTCGATGCCCACTGCATCGGCACCGGCGATGTTGTGTCGATGTTAGCGCCTGGTTCTTGGGTATATTGTCACGTCTCTAACCGTTTTTTGCCCTTTTGTTCTATATTTGTACCCTAATTTAACTTAAAGAACAACAAATGCATAAAATGTACCTCTGAATGAGCCCTTCTTATGTTCTCATCGAAGTTGAGATCATTTACGTATTCGTCGAAGATCCCTGCGTCGCACGTTCATTATTTCCTCCATTTTTTACTTCGCATTCTGAAATTTTTTTTCATCCCTCCTCTCTCTTACCATGAGTTATGAATTTGAAAATGTTTTCATATAAGGGATCTATTCAATGAATATTTTTTGAGTTATATTAGTATAATTTTAGAATTCCAGCTCGGCATAGTCACCTGTTGTAATTAAACATAATTTTTAAAAACCAATGCGTAATTCTAATCTTACCAACTCGGAGATAAATAACGCTTAACGAAGCGTAATTCCTAACAGCTGTTCCTCTAAACGTCGTCTCTGTCTCCACCGCCACTTCTACCTCCGTCTCCGCCTCTGCTCCCTACTCCTCCCTCTGTTCCTTCCTCACTCTGTCTTATGATGCGCCGTTAAGGAGAACAAGCTGGTTTCCACCATCACACACCTTCCCTTTCTTTTTTATTCGTAGCCGCTTCTCAATTATTTTTGAATCTTCTTTTTCTTCACGACGCAGCCACAGAGAAAAAGACGAGAACAAGCTGTTCCCGGTCGCTACTGTCTACAACCAAATTCCAATTAACTGGACGGATCATATGCAACCGCAAACCACGGAATCCATCAAATGCAGCACAATATACTCTCCACGATGCGCAGCTTGAAGCTCATGGACGGATGCAAAAATACCCAAGTCTTTGCATTCAACCCTAATAGCGGTGTTGGAGGTGTGGGAGCTGGAGGAGTAGCTAGTGATGGCGCCGGCGAAGTGGGTGACAAGCTCCCCTCACCATCTCCCAGAGCATCTTGGAGTCAACTCAGCTCGACCCAAGTCCAATCGGAGCTGCTCCAACGTGGATTCTACCCAACGATTCAAACCAGCCTCGTCAAGGAATCAATTCTACCATGTGGCCTCCCTTCAACTAGTATTCTCGAACCCCAGATCGAGCCGTGTCTCAAATCCGTCGATTTCGTGGAAACCCTAGCCAGTTTATACCAAAAAATTCAGGATTGCGCCCATTATGAGAAATCTGGGGTTTACTTGGAGCAATGTGCGGTGTTCAAGGGGATTCCCGATCCTAAGCTCTTAAGAAGGAGCCTCCGGTCAGCGAGGCAGCACGCAGTTGATGTCCACTCGAAGATTGTGCTCTCCGCGTGGCTAAGATTCGAGAGGAGAGAGGATGAGCTTCATGGATCATCAGCCCTCGATTGCTGCGGTAGCAAAATTGAATGCCCAGAGGCAAGTATGGTGTCTGGGTATGACCCTGAATCAGCCTATGAGCGCTGTGTCTATCACAGCAGGCCCCGCCAAAATGTCAATGAGAACCTGGGCGCGGTCGTGATTGAGGAGCAGGAGCGAGAGGATGAACAAGGAGAATGCTCAACTTCAGAGGAGGATACTGACATGGCATTCTGTGTCGGTGAGGATGAGGTAAGATGTATCAGATGCAATATTGCTTCTCTTTCTGGACCCTTTCGAACCATGTTGTATGGTGGATTTCTTGAATCCAAGAGGAATAAGATTTTCTTTACACTGAACGATGTATCTGTGAAGGGTATGAGGGCTTTGGAGGTGTTTAGTAGGAAGAAAAATGTTAACTCGTTTGATCCCAAAACTGTGCTGGAGTTGCTTTCTCTGGCTAATAGGTTCTGTTGCGATGAACTGAAGTCGGCCTGTGATATTTACTTATCATCATTGGTCACTGACATGGAGAGAGCTTTGATTTTAATGGAGCATGGCCTGGAGGAAACTGCCTATCTTGTGGTAGCTGCTTGCCTGCAAGTTTTCTTGAGGGAGCTCCCTATATCTCTTCATAATCCAAAAGTAATGAGATTTTTTTGCTCCTATGAAGCTCGTACAAGATTGGCATCAGCAAAGCATTGTTCTTTCTTGTTGTATTTGTTTCTCAGCCAAACTTCCATGGATGAGGACATGAAATCTAACACAACAGTTAGATTGTTGGAGAGGTTGGCTGACTGTGCAAACGGGAAATGGCAAAAGCAACTTGCTTTCCACCAACTGGGTGTGTGATGTATGAAAGGAAAGAGTATAAAGATGCCCAAAAGTGGTTTCAAGCATCCGCCCAGGAAGGACATGCTTATTCTTCAGTTGGCGTTGCCAGGGCTATGTACAAGCTTGGGCACAAGCACGCTGCCTACAATCAGGTGAATTCACTCATTTCTCACTACACACCCGCAGGCTGGATGTATCAAGAGCGGTGTCTTTATTGTGTTGGAAAGGAGAAGATGACAGATCTGGAGAAGGCTACTGAACTGGACCCCACCCTCTCTTTTCCTTACAAATATAGAGCGGTTGCATTGGTGGAGGATAATAAGGTAGCTGCTTCCATCTTGGAGATCAACAAGGTAATCGGGTTTAAAGTTACACCTGATTGTCTTGAATTGCGAGCTTGGTTGCATGTAGCTGTGGAGGACTATGAAGGGGCATTGAGAGATACTAGGGCTCTTCTCACCTTAGACCCAGATTATATGGTATTCCTTGGGAAGTTGCATGCTAACAAACTGGTAGAGCTGCTTATCCCACATGTGCAGCAATGGAGTCAGGCTGATTGTTGGATGCAATTATATGATCGATGGTCTTCTGTTGATGATATTGGATCTTTGGCTGTTGTGCATCATATGTTGGCAAATGACCCTGGGAAGAGCTTGCTGAGGTTCCGCCAGTCTCTCCTCCTTTTAAGGTGATATACGCTCTTCTGTATAAAACCCTTGCATATTTTCCTGCTATTGCTTTGTCATTGTCATGTCTGGTGAATTTGATATCCTTTGCATCTTAATTTCCATAGTTAGGGTGGTAATTTTTGCTGTTTGATGAACATGGTTCTATCATGCTGTAAGTAATTAACCAATATTTGATAATCATAATACAAGGATGCTTGATGATACAAACTAAATTCATTGATTGAACAAAATAATTCAAGATAATAGTGGCCATTTCAAACAATTGAGATTATTTATTACATTTTATACTGTTCTTCTAATAAATATCAGTTATTTTAGAAAAAACAATAATGCTGAATAACGGGATGTGATATTGAGAATGTAGGATTTTGTTACTACCTCCGTCCCTAATTGACCTTTCTGTTTGCTTTTTGACACGTTTTTCCACTTCAATATTAAACATATAAGATATTATAATTTTATAAAACAAATTTCTACAACATATAGTTTTTCACATAAGGATTCCATTGCAATACTTAGATTTATAAAATTATGTTATCTTACATGTTAAATATTGAAATCAAACGACATGTCCAAATAGTAAAGAGGAAGGTCAAATGGGGACGGAGGGAGTACTTTTTTATCAGCGTGATTTTTCAATTAAGCTAATTCTGGTGTCTATTCTTGTCTAGATAACGGGATGTAATACTGAGAATGTAGAATTTTGTTACTTTTTTTATCAGCGTATTTTTTCAATTAAGCTAATTCTGCTGTCTATTCTTGTTTTTTAAATCCCTACTCTGGAGTCTGTTAACTATGCGAGTAAGGTGAACCTCGCTACACGTGGACAAACCGTAATTGTTATCATGGGTTGTGCCAAATTGCATGTGAAAAAGTGACCCGCTTTTTCTCTCTGAGGCTCTTAATTGTTGGTCAAGAGTAAAGTACCCAGTGAACTGATGGTAAACTGGGTGATAAAAAGTTTGATCGGTGGAAAATTCTTACCTGGATACTACCGTAGATCCATTATGCGTTCATCCATCTCCTGTTTTTTATCCATTTATTTTGGATTGTCGTCTGTTTTCTAAATCCGAGTGGTCCGGGTTTTCCGTGATCCGCTGCATATTTCCGTTCCCTCCCTAGTATACACTTTATCTTACACAAACTACACTTACAAATTATATAATGAACCTTTTGAACAAGGCCCGTGAATGAGCTCAAGAGCCCTGGAATGACGCCCAAAGCGTATCTTATAACGTTGCCTAGACTTAGAGTCCTCTACATTGGATGTTAAAGTCTTAATGGTAGATAGTGTTAATTGTCACTAGCCTATTGTTTCTAATCAACAAAGGATCCATGTTTTGTAATTGTTACCTCCTTCTCTGTTATCTGTCTTGAACCAAATGTTTAGACTCAGGCTTTTAGCACACTTTGGTAATCAGATGGGTAAAGGTTCTCCTTCATACCAATTAGTATACTGGAGAGAAGGTATATTAGTTTTAGAATATGTCAAAGGTCGGCACATTTTTATGAATCAGTTCAAGGGTGGAAGAAAGTAGTCTCTTTTTTGGTCTTTTTAGTAGTCATGTATACATCTTTGACTTCTTTATCTGATTGGCTTGCTAGTGGATTGTTGATGTAAAGCTGTTTCTGATTTATGTGTTTTTGTCTCTTTGAAATTTACTTGTCTGATTAAATTGTAATTTATCTAACCTGTTGTATTCTAAGATTTTGAGTGCTTTCATAATTCTCTGTGCTTCGCCCTGCTGATTGTAAACAGGCTGAACTGCCAGAAGGCTGCAATGCGTAGTCTTCGAATGGCCCGCAACTGTGCTTCTTCTAATCATGAAAGACTTGTATATGAAGGTTGGATCTTATATGACACTGGTCATCGTGAAGAAGCCTTAGCCAAGGCTGAAGAGTCCATTTCTATAAAAAGATCGTTTGAAGCATTTTTTCTGAAAGCATATGCGTTGGCAGATTCTGATCTTGATCAAGAGTCTTCAGCATATGTGATTCAGCTTCTGGAGGAAGCCCTTAAGTGCCCTTCAGATGGACTGCGCAAAGGCCAAGTAATTCCGAACAAATTTGACAAATTGCTGATATGATCTGGACTTCTATTTATCTGATGTCTTCTTAATATTTTGTAGGCACTGAACAATTTAGGAAGCGTATATGTAGACTGTGAAAAGCTTGATCTAGCTGCTGATTGCTATATGAATGCCCTCAATATCAAACATACTCGAGCACATCAAGGCTTGGCACGAGTATATCATTTGAAAAATCAGCGGAAAGCTGCATATGATGAGATGACAAAGTTAATAGAAAAGGCTAGGAATAACGCTTCAGCTTACGAGAAGCGCTCCGAGTATTGTGATCGTGAAATGGCAAAGAACGATCTCACCATGGCGTCAATGCTGGATCCGTTGAGGACTTACCCATACAGATACAGAGCAGCAGGTAATGCTAAAACTTTGATATCCTTTCTGTTCATTTTTTTTCTTTTATTTTGATCCCTGGAGAGAATTCTTCATCATAGAAGTTTGGAATATTGAAATATATTAATACTTTATTGGCCTTAGGAACAATCTGAATTCAGTCCATATCGTTCTTAAAGATTACCGAGGTGTGCTATATGTGTGGAATCAGTAATCTTTACTATTCTATTGCTTCTTGAGACCCTGATGTATTGTACTTTCAAGAGGATGAATAGGTTGAGTTCAGTATTGTTTTATATCTTCACGCTATATTCAAATCAATCACACATGGAGCTTTACTCCTACAATAGCTACTTATTGTGGTTGAAATATTTTTAGTCTGCCTTCTGTTAGTTTCTTCAATCAATATATCTTGTGTTTTTGCTGCCGTTCATTGGTGGTTTCACATTCCCATTTACATATGCTACATACTGTAAGTAATAATGTTGGAGGCCAAGTTGAGTCTGCACTAGTTTAGTTATGTCATAACCAAGTTTTTTTTTTGGAGTTTTTGACTCGTAATTTAGTTGTTGGAAGAGAAGGTGTATTGGGGATTAAGAGTGTTTAGGAAGCAGTTGTTTGCTAGTTGTTTATTGGTTTCTGTGAGAGGCAACACTTGCTTATCGGCTTGCAGTTGTGGAGATCGGAACAATCCGATCTCATTAAACATTTTTCAACCTGGTTGTGTTCCAATGCTAATCACATATGCTCTCAGCAAAGATTATGTCCCTGTGAGGAGTAGAAATGCAATTTTTTCCTTCCATGGTTTGATTATTATGGTTACTTGCTTGTGTATTATTTTGAGTGTTCCCCTAAGCATTAGAATCGGAGAAGATAGAATTTTTTTGTACGTCTAATCCGAGAGGATGAAGCCATTAAACATTTATTTGAGTAAAGGTAGGATCACATGAATAATTGAAGTGCTCGTGGTCGAAATCATGTTCCAAAGCTGCTTAAATTTGGTCCTTAACTTTACTATGAGTAATGCCGTCAGATATAATGGAGGCTGTTTCTACTTTCCCACTCCACTTACCATGAAACTACACCTTGCAGTGTTAATGGATGACCACAGAGAGGATGAAGCCATTGCAGAGTTGTCGAGGGCCATAGTTTTCAAGCCTGATTTGCAACTTCTCCATCTTCGGGCTGCCTTCCATGATTCCATGGGAAACACTGCCGCCACCCTTAGAGACTGTAGAGCAGCTCTTTGTTTGGACCCGACTCATTCAGACACTCACGAGCTCTATGTAAGAGCATGATTGAATGAATATGTGAAGAGAAGGTATCGACACAGTTCGTAGGATCAATTTCTGTCCTTGATGGACCCAATTCTTGTGCCCATATGATGAGTCAACCTCGAGCTTCTTCTGGTATCGAAAGAGGACCATGGGGGTTCGACTGTTGGATGATTCTCCGATATCTATAGGCTTTATCAATGACAATCAATTTTTGGCTGGTCGAAGTGAAGGTCCTCATGTTTTCCTCATTTAAGTGGATCGTTCACGTTCGGTAAGCAGAGAGGGGCAGGATGTGTATACCATGTAAACATTCATGTATTTTTGAATATCTAGTGGATGTCTGGAAACCTCAGGCAAAACCCACAAAAGGGCAGAGGATTGCTTTCTGTATGTTGTAATATTATGCAGGTACAGTCTCATTAGGAATTAGAGAAGAGTTTGGAGAATTGATGTATTTATGTCGACCTTAAGACTACAAGGTAGACAAAATGTCTAGTTTAGGTAGTGATCGCTGTCGAACTATCATGATAGGGAAAGAAACTGCGTATATATATATTTTTCCCCTGATGTGTGGATTCATATCCATGAGGAATGTTTTCCTTTTGAATCTCATCTCTTGGTTTCGATCATCTTGATTTCTGTTTGGTCGTTTTCTTATTGCTCGGTGTTTTCATATTAGAGGACGGTGAAAGGGAAGTTGGGTCAAGGCAAATTGGCCGCTTCATCCGTTTAAATATAGCTTTCAAATTCAGTCAATACCATTCGGCCTGGAAAGACATTGGAGAGTAAAAACGGACGTACAATCTTCGTCAAAATTGATGGACAAATGCTAAGCCATTGATTCTAGGGGTGGCAATTCGGGTTAATGGGTCGGGTTGAAGCTCATCATACCCGACTCGATTAAGGCCCCGTTCGACCACGACGAATCGTCTGCTTTGCACGATTTGCCCACATTAAGCTGCAACACACGCGTGCGATTTCCCATGGAGCATAGGAGCATTAAGCTGAAAATGGGCCTTTATCCTAACGCAGGTTTACCCTGCGTTCACGTTCCGTAAAGCTGCTCGGGCACAAAACATCAGCACAACATTACCCTTTTACCCCGTCACTGCGGTTGCGGCTTGCCCTACTCTTCTTGAAATACATTTGCAGACTTTCCCTAATTGGTGTGCGCATAAGGTGAGTTCTTCAACCTTCCTCAAATTTCTATTTATTTGTATAATATCTATGTGCGTCTGAATTCAAATTCTTTTCTCAGTGTTGTTGCTGGAAGAATATGTAAGTGCACCACCATAAACGTAAGAATCATAATCAGGATCAGCCACCTTTAACTCCTGATACCATTATCAAATCCTTCCCGGGGAAGAAGAAGAATGATAGAGGGAGGGGGGAGTGGAGACGGAAACGACGTCGACGCGGAAGAAAGGGGAGGAGAGGGTGGGAGACGATCATCAGTACGCAGATTCAAGAAATTGAAACCCTCAAAGAGCTTGAAGCACCTGCACTTCTATCTCCACCATCACCATCAAGAGCAGCAGCTTTCTCCCGTCAACAGCCAGTTCATCACAGAGAAATCAAAACAGAGAGGGGTGCACTTACATATTCGATGGAAGAGCAGCTGGAAGAACATGATTTGGGGAATTCTGTTTTCGGCGCTTACAGATTCGATGGATAGCAGCGTGTTCATGGTAAAAGAAGAGGGGTACCCTGGTCTTTTTGTTCGGTATAAGTGCCTCAACGCAATCGCCATCATCGAACACAGAATTTCCAAAGTAACATTAATGTCCAAAATCAACAGCGAATCGCCCCAAGATTAATGTGCACCTATATCACGCCCAAATTTAGACGCCGTGACCGAACGCCCCCTAAAATTGTATTGACCCATACCCGACCCAATAATAATCGGGTTACAAATTATCAACCCATACCCGACCCATATAAAATGATTAAACCCATACCCGACCCGTTTAACCCAACATAGTTAGGCTATGCAAAATTTAAAAGACCTGGAATTAAATTTTTTATATGATTGCTCAAACGGAGTTACAAATAAATGAAATCATACATTCAATATGGTAGATATTCCAAAGTTTTCATTATCCTCCGTCTTGTTTCTTTTTCCACATACATGTCATGCTCAGTAGCACTTAATAGAAGAAGGTGATGTGTACGTGCCTGGGCCAAATATAACTGTATTTTCTCCTTCAGAATATAAAATCAAAACATAGACAAAAATCTTCAGAGTACAGAAGAGATAGGACCACAGTGGGAGTTGTGGAGGAGAGAGCAGCACACTGTCTTTTGACAATCCACATAACGAATACTCTCGTTTTTGCATTATAAAGAAATACTCCCTCCGTCCTGAATTGACCGTCCTGTTTACTATTTGGATATGTCGTTTGACTTCAATTTTTAACATATAAGATAAAATAATTTTTAAAATTTAAGTTTTGCATATGTTCTTTACATGTTAAACTATATATTACAAAATTTAGTTTTATAAAATTATTTTATCTTACGTACTTAATATTGAAGTGGAAAAATGTGCCATAAAGCAAACAGGATGGTCAATTCAGGACGGAGGGAGCACAACAAAGTAGTATTATCAAATAAACAACCTCTCATCAAAAAGATACTACATAATCTGTATTATACTAATAGTAGGTTAGCACTTACTTAGTAATATATTTATATTTTTATCTAATTATTTATTTATTATTATATTAATAAAATAAAATAAACGGGTCGGGTTGACTACGGGTTAGGACTTTGAACCCATACCCAACCCAAAAATTTAATAGGTAACCCATACCCGACCCAATAATTAAATGGGTCAATAATCGTGACCCAAACCTGCTATTTTCGGGTTGGGTATGGGTCGGGTTATCGGGTTGGGTAAAAATTGCCACCCCTAATTGATTCATCATAACAAAATAAAAAATAAGACTAGCGGTTGAGACTTCATCCAATGTTAATCTATTTGGGTTCTAGTGTGTATATTTTATATTAGTGGATAATGACAATATATGAGTATAAAAGTATGATAAGTAATCAAGGAATATATTTTTATTATTTACAAGATTTTAAATCATTAAAATAAATATGAAGTTAATCCTAAATTATAAAATACACAACAAAAGTTAGAATAATCCAAACATATAAAATGATCTAAATATTCAAATACGAAAGAAACTCTTAAAAATATATTGCTAAATTCTTGAATCTTACATTATAAACTATAATAAAAATACTAAATCAGAAGAACTCTAAAATAATCCATAAAACTACGTGAGATATTCAAACCATAAAACAACCTAGGAACAATAAACCATTAACATACTTCTAAATCTAGATAATTATTAACCTCATTATTTTAATAAAATCAGGTTGTAGATAAATGTCACATACGATAAATCACAAAGCCGAAAACCAATCTGTAGAGGTATATGTAGCATTTTCATAGCTTACAATGTGAAAAATATAGTATAAACAATAATATAATAATATCACTAAAATAGTACTAAGAATTATGATATAATAGATACAATTAATAAACGATATATAATTAAGTACTACATTATTAAATGATTTTACAATAGTTATACATGTTTTAGTATTTTTAGGGTATGTCTGGGGTTTATGGTATTTTTTGTGATTCTTTTTTATACCCTTATAACAACCCAATTTCTTGGCAGGTTTATTGGGTTTAAGGTTTAGGGTCTACAGTCGTTAGACCCTAAACCCTTGACTTCAAGCCCTAAAGTAAACCTTCGACAATTTAGCATTCCAATGGTACATTTGGAGTTTAGATATCTTTCTGTGATACAATTATAGACCCTTATAGCGTTTCAATTTCCCGACAGGTTTTTAAGATTAGTGGTTTAAGGTTTAGGACCCTAAAACCTAGACTTCAAAACCTAAAATATACCTTCGATGGTTTAATTTTCTAGATATATCATTAACCTTGGATTTTATGTATCCATTAACCTTGAGTTTTTTGTATCAATTA
Organism: Limonium bicolor; assembly: GCA_023374045.1. NCBI lineage: Eukaryota > Viridiplantae > Streptophyta > Magnoliopsida > Caryophyllales > Plumbaginaceae > Limonium > Limonium bicolor. Next base: position 113,252,730 of record CM041782.1, on the reverse strand, counting down.
TAACTTACAAACGTTTCCACCCGTGATTGGAAACATGTACACAACCTTGTATAATCGTTTCCATCACTATTTTATATTAGATGACACTAACTGTTATATATTATTTGTTTTGGCCGTTCTTTTTAAATCATAGTGTATAAGAATATTTTCTTAGCATATATTAGTTTCTAGAGCTTGACTTATTATAAACCCTTGGAAGTGATTAAATGAGTTTCTAGAGCAAATTATCAAAGGCGATGGATAGGAACTGTAGAAGCAATGAAGAACATTAGTAAAGAAAACTAATGCAAACAAAATACAATGTTTTGCTAAATTTGGACATAAATTGTGATCATCCGGATTTATTTAAGTTTGACATATGTGTTATCTTTTTATAAAGGGGTTTATGTCATTTTTAGACTGATTAGATTTTAAGGAAGGTTGGAAGGCACGATAGTCTTTTGGCCCAATTCAACATTCTTTCCCAGAAAAAGAAGAAAGCGTGGAACGACAGGAAAGTTTTTGTTTTCAAATCTCATAATTATTATCTCCTTTTCTATTCTATTTTCTTTCGTGAAATCACGCACTCTCTGTGCATTCAAAAAGCGAGAAGGTAGAGGAAGTATTAATGAGATTAAATTAGGAGTGGAAGATAAGAAAATACTAGAAAATTGAGAGAGAAAAAAAAGTACATAAAAAAATTGGAGAAAAAAGGAAGAGAAGATCACGGGTGCAGAAATATTTATGAGAAGATGAAGGAAAATTGTGAAAAAAGGAGAATTTGGCATAGAAAAGAGGAGAAGAAAGCGTAGAAAAAGGAGTAGAACAAAGAATTTTGAAAAGGAGAGATTATAGATAGAAAAAAGTGAGAAAAGGAGAAAAAGAAATGGTTTCAAATTTTCCATTTGTATTTGCTCGTTTTACAAAAGATAATTACGAAACTTGGAGCGTTCGTATGAAGGCTTTGCTTGGAAGCCAAGAAGTATGAGACAGTGTAGAGAAAGGCACCACATATACATCAACAACCCCTACAGATGAAGTGAAAAAGCAACAGAAGAAAGATTAGCAAGCCCTCACCCTCATCTATCATTGTTTGGATAAGACCATGTTTGCAAGAATAGAAAACGAGATCACGGTGAAGGGAGCATGGGAAATCCTGAAGAACTCTTACCAAGGTGTAGAAAACAAAGAAGAAAGTACGCCTTCACGTATTACGAGGAGAGTTCGAAGCACTTCAGATGAAAGAATCCGAAATAGTTGTAGATTATTTTACAAGAGAAATTAAAGATATTAGTGCAGTAGAGAAAATTCTTCACTCTCTACATGCAAGGTTTGATTATATAGTGGTGACCATTGAAAAGTCTTAAAAGTTGAGACGATGACAGTAGATCATCTCATGGGGTCACTACAAGCCCATGAAGAAAGATTTACAAAAAGAAAAGAATCTATAACTGAGCAAGCCGTAGCCACACAACTCATATTAAAAGATGATGATCGTCAGAAGATCGCAGGAGGGCATGGTCGAGGAAGAGGTCGGGGTAGAGGAAGACAAGGACGAGGAGGATATGGAAGAGGAAATCAAGACCACTTTTGAGGAAAGAAGCCAAAATTTCAGAGGTGGTGGAAGAAGATACAATCAGAATCAAAGAGGGGAATGTACGAAATTTAATGTTATTAATGTCAGAAGTATGGCCATGTGATTGGTTAGAGTGCAGGAAAATCAAATAATGAAGATGCCAAGTTTGCACAAACAATGGAGAATGACGTTGTTTGTTGTTCTCAAATCAAATCGAGAATGGTGTCAAAACAAATGGTGGGATCTTCATAAAGCGGCAAGAAATCACATGTGCAGAGATAAAAGCATTTTTTTGGAGATCAATCCTTCTATCATCGGATCTATCACATTTGGAGATAATTCCAAAGTACTTATCAAAGGAAAAGGCACCTTAATGATTTGCACAAAGAATGGTGATCATTAGTTCATCGGTAATGTGTATTACATACCAGGCATGAAAAGTAACATTTTAAGTATTGAACAACTTATGGAAGGAGGTTATGAGATTAATATGAAAAATCGAATGCTTTTCCTAACGGATAGTTATGGAAAATGGTAGTAAAGGTGCCGATGTTGTTTATTCTTGATATTGAGACTACCGCTACAAAGTGTCTGAAAGCTTGTGTCAGTCATGGGTTTGGCAGATGAGGCTTGTACACGTGAACTTTGAAAGATTAAAGATGATGGGTCTAGAAAGGGAAGGTGAAGGTCTCCCGTAAATCAATCACCCGGAACATGAAGGATGCTTGTTGGAAAGCAATTCCGGAAGAGTTTTCCAAAAGAATCCACTACAAGAGTAAGAAAACCACTTGAACTTATTCATGTTGATGTCTGTGGGCCAATCACACCATCGTCTCTTGGTTCAGGTAGGTGTTTTCTACTATTTATTGATGATTATAGTAGAAAGACATGGGTTTATTTTTTGAAGGAAAAATCTGAAGTTTTCTCCATGTTCAAGAAATTCAAGTCTTTCATTGAAAATAAAAAAGGGGATATTATATCAAGTCAATGAGAACGGACAGAGGTGGTGAATTTACTTCACATGAATTTAATGATATTGTGAAGTGAATGACATTAGAAGGTTTATGACAGTTCTGAGGTCTCCTCAACAAGATGGTGTGGCAGAAAGAAAGAATCGAACCATTTTTAATATGGCTCGTAGTATGAAGAGCAAGGATACGCCAAAAGAGTTATAGGCTGAAGCGGTGGATTGTGCAGTATATCTATCCAACCATTGTCCCACAAGAAGCCTTTATGACAAGACTCCTCAAGAAGCCTGAAGTGGTTTCAAGCCAAATTTGTCCAACTTAAGGATATACGGATTCATTTCTCATGTGCATGTTCCCGATCAAGAAAGGAGAAAGCTTGATGACAAAAGTAAGAAGTACATTTTCATTGGCTATAATCAGAAATCCATAGGATACAAGATTTATAGTCCAAGTCTTGGAAAAATCTTGGTGAGCAGAGATGTTGTTTTCAACGGAGAAGAAGTATGGTACTGGAGTCATGATGATAAGAAGCAATATAGTTTTTATCCACTCGCCAACGATGAAGTTCAAGAGGATGAACCAAATCCTGAGCCTGTGACACCAATAACACCACAACAATCATCATCAGATTTGACACCTACACATACATCCTCCGTAACAACATTACCTTCTTCCTCAAATGAAAATTCCAGTGAACCATTGAAGACTTAAAGATATCTATAAGGAACTTGATCAATAAGAAATTTAAGATGAATGTACTCTTTATTGTCATTTTGCAGATCGTGAACCTCTTGGTTTTAAAGAGGCAATGAAAGAAAAGAAGTGGAGACTAGCCATGATGAAGAGATCAAATCCATTAAGAAAAATGATACTTGGGATCTTGTGACTCTACCAAAAGGAGAAAAACCCATTGGTCTTAAATGGGTTCATAAGTTGAAGAAGAACCCAAAAGGAGAGATAGAGAGATACAAGGTGAGATTAGTGGTCAAAGGTTACAGTCAACGTCCTGGAGTTGATTATGGTGAAATATTTGCCCCCGTTGCCTGATTAGAAACTATTCGGTTGATCATTTCACTTGCTGCCCAAAAGAAGTGGAAAATATATCAGATGGATGTAAAACCAGCTTTCTTGAATGGAGTGCTTGAAGAAGATGTCTATGTTGAACAACCTCCGGGTTATGAAGTCAAAGGCTATGAAGAGAAAGTATTGAAATTAAATAAAGCATTGTATGGTTTGAAGCAAGCACCGAGAGCATGGAATAGCCAGCTTGACAAATATCTTCAAAATAATGGTTTCATCAAGTGCTCACATGAATCAGCCCTCTATGTAAAGATATGTAAGAATGATAATATCTTATTTGTCTGCATATATGTTGATGACTTGATCTTTACTGGAAGAAATCCAAGAATGTTTAGTGAGTTCAAGAAAATCATGACCAAGGAGTTTGAGATGATAGATATTGGTCTCATGTCCTATTATCTTGGCATTAAGATAAAACCAAAGGAAGATGGAGTTTTTATCTCACACGAAAGCTATGCAAGGGAGATGCTGAAGAAATTCAAGATGGATGATTGTCATCCAATGTGTACACTGGTTGATTGTGGCACAAAGTTATCAAAGAATTATGAAGGAGAAAAGGTGGATCCTACGACTTTCAAAAGTCATGTCAGAAGTTTAAGATATTTGACATGCACAAGGCCTGATGTTCTTTTTGGAGTTAGCCTCATTAGTCGCTACATGAAGTCTCCATATGCGACTCACTTTAAGGCGACATAAAGAATTCTTCGGCATTTAAAGGGAACGATCAACCATGGATTGTTTTATTCATCATCTGATGACTACAAACTTGTTGGGTATAGTGACAGTGACTGGGCATGAGATATTGATGATATAAAGAGCACTACTAGCTTCGTATTCTATATGGGAAACACAGCGTTTTCGTGGAGTTCAAAGAAGCAACAGATTGTCACACTCTCCATATGTGAAGCTGAATATGTCGCTGCCAAATCATGTGCTTGTCACGCCATCTGGTTAAGAAGAATGTTAAGAGAACTGAAGACTATCCAGGAGAAGGCGATAGAGATTTATGTTGACAATAAATCAGCTATTTTTTTTAGCCAAGAATTTAGTGATCATGATAGGAGCAAACACTTTGACATGAAATATCATTTCATCCATGATTGTGTTGTTGTCAGTGAAATGGAGTTGAAGTTCGTGAAGACTCATGATTAGGTAGCAGATATTTTTACAAAACCGTTGAAGAAAGACGTGTTTAGCAAATTACGTTCAATGTTAGGAGTCATGGACAATTAAGTTTAAGGGGGAGTGTTAAAAGTATAACTTAATTGTTCAAGAGTCATGTCTATTATTCAAGAGTCATGTCTATTATTCAAGAGTCATATTTGTAAAGTTGTGTCTATATCACTACAACATATAAACTCAATTAAAGCCACAGAAGTTGCCCCAACAGATCAAAAATTCTCTCCAATAAGGTAATAAGTACAAGATTTAAGTCGCTCCAACATTGCACCAATTGATTCGCTACAACATTATTTTTGGTGCATCTTTACAAGTCGTCCTATTTGTGATGATCTATTGGTGCAACAAAATTTGTACCAATTGATCAAATACTAACAGTGCATTTAAATGTCACACTAAATGATGCTACTCAATTAGTGTAAATTTGGTCAATCGCACCGTTTGATTACTAGCAAAAGGAGCGAATTGGTTTATTGTTGCACCGCTTGGTTTGCTTTTACTATAGCTTACTAACATCACAAATGGGCACTGACTAAAGGTTGCACCATTTGATTGGTATATAATAAGGCAATTTCTTATATTTGCACCATTTGATTGATATATAATAGGGTAATTTCTTATATTTGCACCATTTGGTATTTTAGTAATAGTGCAATTACTATATCTTGCACTATTTAATATTGAACAAATATCATGTCCATCAAACTTACATAACACAAATTTGGCAAAATTGAAGGTTGCACTAATAAATTTAAAACAACATGAGCATGATGATATATTGCCCTATTTGATATCCATCAATAAGTGTAAATTTAGTTTGTTACTCTATTTCATACTGCAAAAACAGAATACCCTATTTGAACTTTCAGCTTTAAAAAAACATACAATTCTGCATTATTTATTATCATCAGAATCTATCAGCAAGAATGAATTACCAAAGATGTGTCAAAATTGTATTTATTATTTTCCAAAAATGTATAAACCTTCAAACTTTCAAAATAGATTTCTATCTACCTTACAACATCATTAAAGATTAACAACTGTACACAACTGTTTTACACAAGCCGTATACAAGTATAGTTGATCTTCATATCTCTTTACATGTCTTTGTCTCCGAGTTCACAAGTTTACACATACTCATGATTCCAAAAGGTGATGCTTCAATAGTCCAAGACTCAAAACTCAGCAAGCAAGTATACTTGATGTAGCAAGAAGCTCGGAATCACCAAAATCTAAAATAGACAAATAGCAATAGAATTTTCAATAGAACTTACCAAACTTTTTTTCACAACAACAACATGCTTGTATCTAGTTTCTTAATAGCAGCCTAGATATGTAGGTGCGATGAAACAAGCTCACCCAAAACAAGTGAAATCTATCTTTATTAATGTACTTGACAATAGTAGTTCAAAGTTTAAAACTTCAAAAATCAGAATTGCACATATTCTTTATGCATAGCTTACAAGTCTTCTCAGTTCAACCATGAGTCATTCAATGTAACACTACCAACACATATTTAACAAAATACAACATCTAAATTCAACATATGTGCAAAGTACATGTAAACTATGTTCCTTGTAACTGTTTCAACTGATTCAAACACACCACAACCAACATCGTCCCTTCGGACAAATGAAGAAGTAGAGACCAAACATAATAAGAACACGTTACAAAAGAGTAAATCAGCACATATAGTGAAGTATCCTGGTCAATCAGACGGCTGACACCAGTATCACCATAAAACAAATGAACATCTACTTGTGGTGAGCGAAGACACATAACAAGCACATTACAGGAGCATGCTAAGGCATAAAAAATAAATCATTCGTCAGAAAGGTGACTTTTCTTTTCTGTACGTACAATTTTTGAACTTCCAGTATATATAATATAATATACTCAACTATAAAAAATAAAATAGAAATATGCAAACACCTCATTTCAGGAGATGATAAAAGAACCCAAATTATAAGAACTACCCAAAATGAGTGGCAGTAAGAGTTTGTTGCAGATATGTCGTTGCATGTCAGGTATGCCCATACTCTTAGCTCAGTCAAGCACAGAATATTTATTTGTGCATAAGAGCCAAATTGTCTCAACCCCCAACCTTACGGATAGCCGGCAAAAATATAGAAGATGACTGCATTTATAAAAGTTTATCGGAAAGCCTAACTATAATATCGTGAAGTATAGCATCTTGTTCTATGTAAAACAGCCAGCCTGCAAGTCAAACACCAAGACAAATTAAGGACCAAACGTTTTGAGAAATATGGAAAAGAAATAACAATTAACGGCTCCTGATTCAATTTTCAGGAAAATGCTTAAAAGTAGCACCTAGTATCAAACTTCAGAGCTGGAGTTGAAGTTCTAACTTGTCAATTCTGCTGTTAATACTAAGCAAATGGATAAGATTATGCACCAATTGAATTTAGCATCTGAAAAAATGCAAGCAGAGAAAATTATGAAAGACAACAGAGTGTATTCATCCATTCTTCTGCACATTTACCCAAAAGTATTAATAAGAGTAAAGAGACAACAAATTATGCAAACCTTCACCGCAACAGCTAAGAATTCAAATTGCCTGCAACTACATCTGAAGATTCAATCTATGCACTCTTTATATTCGAGGTTACCATGTATATAAAATTACCATTTGATCAGTTAATAAATTAAACCAGGAGTTAGAGATAACTAAGACAGAGAGATAGACGGAGAGATGTTGCTAACCACTGATGAAACATTTATAACTAAAATGGAGAAATTGCAATATGGAAAGTCTATGTTCAATATGTAGCATGTGCAGCTTATAACAAAAAAAATCAAGATCTTTTAAAGCAATCATAGATTTAGGGATTTAGAGTGTAGAGGCAATCCATATATTGCAGCATGAGAAGCTATCTAGACATCATCCATTTAAACACAAAAGATTCAACAACATCTCGTTCAATTATATGTTTACAGCTAAATAGTTAAGAAAGTATAGATGCACCACTACCCGATCATCATGATCAGCTGTCAACACCATGGTTAATTGCAGGGTACTAAACAGATTAACTGCTTGACTACTCCCATGGCCTCCTCACATTCTGCAAGCGGAGTACCTTCAATACCAAGCAAATGCGGGTTTTCAAAAGGGACATAAAAAATCTAGTAAAAATAGGAAGATGAGAACAGAGGAGAGTAATCCTGTACATAAGTGAGATAGGAAGATTAATGCATAGGGTGGAGTATTATAACTACTTACTGGGAAAATAACTAAGGTTGGCAGTGGGAGTTACAAATATGAGGGCTCGATATGAATTCCATGTGTGTTAGAGTTAGACGTGAGGAGTTAGACGAGAGGGAAATTCAAGGAAGGAGACACCAAAATCGAGGGGGGAATTAAACACCCCACCTCAGCCAAAATCGGCACTGCCCTCAATCGCAGGAGCCGCCTTCTATTACGATCAGTATGGAAAACCACGCATGCCTCTACAGTACTACTATTACTTATTTATATGACACTCTCCTAGGACAGATCCCTAGGTTTCCTTTCTCCCAAGATAACAAAACGACATCACTCAACTGCTACTTTCCCCTCCTGCAACTCACGTGCCATTACATTCTTTTTCCTAGCATATACTCTCCATTCTTTCTCCTTAGAAATTGGGCCCGATATTGGGCCCCTATCATCCCCACCCCCATCAGGACAAGCCTTGTCCACAAGGCTGGAGTAAGGATATTGGGCCCTGAAGTCTGCGCAGCTGATCCATGTTGCTTCCTCAGTCGGCTTGTTCCTCCACTGGACCAGAAGCTGGTGGCAGGGGTCTTCCACACGTATGCGTTGGCGAACAGCAACAATGTCGAGGGGCTCAAATTCAGGCTCCTCACTATCCAGGTGGGGAGGCAAGTCCGGTCGAGCTGTGTGGTCGCCCCGGACTGGTTTCAGCTGGGAGATATGGAAAACGGGGTGGGAAGCGGGAGGCAGGTTTAATCTGTATGCCACCGCTCCTACCCGCTCCAACACCTGATAGGGTCCGTAGTACTTAAAGGACAGCTTGTGATTGTGGCGTTTGGCGGTGGATGATTGGCGGTATGGACGAAGCTTTAAAAGGACCATCTCTCCGGGCTGAAACTCGAGGTGGCGGCGGTGAGCATCTGCTGTAGCTTTCATGCGCTGTTGGGCACGCTGGAGGTGAAATTTAAGCTGACGCAACATGGCTGTGCGATCCAGGAATGTTTCTGCGACTGCAGCTACGTGGAATTCACCCGGCAAGAATTGGACTATGGAAGGAGGAGGTCTGCCATAGACTGTTTCAAACGGGGTGGTGTTGGTAGAAACATGGAAATTGGTATTGTACCAAAATTCAGCCCAGTGCAGCCACTTGCTCCAGGTCTTAGGCTGCTCCGACGCAAAACAGCGGAGGTAGGTTTCCAGGCAGCGGTTCACCACCTCAGTTTGTCCGTCGGTTTGGGGGTGATAGGCGCTGCTCATACGAAGCACGGTGCCCTGTGCCTGAAAAAATTCTCTCCAAAAGTTGCTGAGAAAGAGTGGGTCCCGATCACTGAGAATTGATTTCGGAACCCCGTGTAAGCGAACTATTTCTCTTGCAAACAGCCCTGCCACTGTTTTGGCTGTGAAGGGATGCCGCAGGCCAAGGAAGTGTGCATACTTACTTAATCGGTCCACCACCACCAAAATACAGTCCAGTCCATTCGAGCGGGGCAATCCTGAAATGAAGTCCAGGGATATATCAGACCATATTGCATCAGGTATGGGAAGAGGTTGTAGCAACCCCGCGGGGGCCAGTGTTTCACTTTTACTCTGCTGGCAAACAAGACATTCAGCTACATATTTCTGCACCGTTTTCAACATGCCCGGCCAGAAGAAACTGGAGGCTAGCCTTCTGTATGTTCTATAAGCTCCAGAGTGTCCGCCGGAGGGTGTGGAGTGGAACTCCTGCAGCAGCAGCGGGATCCATGTCGAAGCAGCTGGTAATACGACCCTCCCCTTGAAAAATAGCCTGCCGTCCACCAGCTGGTAATTAAAATGGGATGATGGGTTCTGCTGCAGATCTTCGATTATCTTCCTACATCGATCATCTTGATTCACTTCCTTTCTGATGTGATCTGCATCTTTCCAGAAGGGGATTGTTATTGCCATGAGTTCTCCTTCGGCCCCTCTACGCGACAGAGAATCAGCTGCTCCGTTGGTTTTCCCGGGTTTGTATTCGATGGAAAAATCATAGCCCATAATCTTAGCCAGCCAATGCTGCTGGGCGGGGTGGTGATGGGCTGCTGGAGCAAATGACGCAGGCTGTTATGGTCCGAACAGACCCTGAAATGGCGTCCCAACAGATACGGTCTCCAGTGGAGGATTGCCATAGCCACTGCCATCATCTCTTTTTCGTATGTGGACTTTGTGAGGTTGCGCCCGGTCAAAGCCTTGCTGAAATAGGCCAAAGGCCGACCACTTTGCATCAGAACTGCACCCAATCCCACTCCAGAGGCGTCGCACTCCAACACGAACTCCTTTGTAAAATCGGGTAGTGCAAGTACAGGAGCTGTGGTAACCGCCAGTGATAGCTTTTCAAAAGCTAGCTGCGCCTCTGGTGTCCATGTGAATTTGGGCCCCGCTTCCTTCCGTAAAAGGTCTGTTAGAGGTTTGGCAATAACGCCATATCATTTAATGAACCGCCGGTAGTAGCCCGTGAGGCCCAAGAACCCGCGAACTGCCCGAACCGAATGTGGCGTAGGCCAGTCCAGAATACAAGCGACTTTAGACGGGTCCATCGCCACTCCTTCGGCTGACACAATATGCCCCAGGTATTCTACTTCCTGCTGTGCGAAGCTACATTTCTTTCTGTTCGCTACAAATTGGTTGGCATGCAGAATGTTGAAAACAGTGGATAGGTGTTGCAGATGATCATTCCAGTTAGAGCTATAAACCAGAATATCATCGAAGAAAACGAGAACAAACCGTCTGAGATGGGGTCGGAAGATATCATTCATGGTGGACTGAAATGTTGCTGGCGCGTTCGTGAGCCCGAACGGCATTACAAGGAATTCGTAATGCCCCGTGTGAGTTCTGAAAGCTGTTTTGTGCACATCCGACTTCGCCACCCGGATTTGATGGTACCCCGAACGGAGGTCTATCTTCGAAAAGAATCGTGCGCCGTGGAGCTCATCCAAAAGCTCTTGAATAACTGGGATTGGATACTTATCCGGGACTGTGGCTTTGTTCAGAGCCCGATAATCAACGCAGAAACGCCAACTACCATCCTTCTTTTTAACAAGCAGGACTGGGCTGGAAAAGGGGCTGGTGCTAGGTTGAATGATTCCTGCAGCCAGCATTTCTGTGACCAGCTTCTCGATCTCATCTTTCTGGTTGTGGCCATATCGATAAGGGCGGACGTTAACAGCGGCTGTTCCTGGTTGAAGCGGAATGTGGTGATCCATCGGTCTTTCCGGTGGCAATCCCCCCGGCGGCTGAAATGACTCTCTGTGGGCATCAAGGAGGGTCTGTAATTCTGCTTGCTGATGAGCAGACAACTCCTCTTTCTGCAACAGCGATTGTCACTGGGTTCGGGTACTGCCCAGACCAAGGCCATGCAGTCCGCGTCCTGGAGCTGGTGGATGGTTCGAGGTCCGGCTGGCATGCGGCTAAGGGATGGGTCCCCCAGCAAACAAATCTCCTTGCCCCCCTGGTTGAAACGAATAAACATTTCTCCCAATTGGCTACTATGTCCCCCAGAGTTTTCAGCCAAGCACTCCCAAAATAATGTCAACTCCCCCAAGCGGAAAGCGAAAACAGTCGATGTGGAGAGTTGTATTCCCAACACCGACCTGTAAGTTACGACAAACCCCGCTAGCTGTCATGCGGGTTCCATCTCCCAGGCGCACAGCATATGGCTCCGTTTCCTGCCAATCGAGCTGAAAGTTATCCACGATTCTCGTAGCTATGAAATTGTGACTCGCGCCACTGTCCACCATGATTATCACCTCCTTCCCCCATAATTGTCCCCGGAGCTTCAACGTCTGAGGCTGGTTGAATCCTTCGGCCGAGGTTAATGGTAAATCCATCACGTTGAGCTGAGGACTGGCTGTATCATCCCCCACTTCTTCCACCTCCTGTTCGACAATCGCCGGTGCTAACTCTCCTTCGGGGCTTTCGTCGTCCTCCAGAATTATGGCTCTCAGCCCCCTGCTCGCACACTGATGACCCTGGGTGTATGGCTGTTTGCAGCGGTAGCATAGACCTCGTGCACGGAGGTCCGCAAAGGTTTGCGAGGTAGAAGGTCTGGTCGGGCGATTTTTATTTGGGAAGTTGGAGGACACAGAAGGATTGACGGAGACGGTGGGGTTGATTGAGGACGTGGGATTTGCTATGTTGTGGTTACGCTGTGGTTGGGTTGAAGAACTTGCCCCCGATGGAGAGCGAGAGGTAGATTGGGTAGAGCGGTTCTCATTTTCATCCGGGCTGGAAGGTGGGTAGGTCAAGCTGTAGGTGGGTCGAAGGAATTGGGCTGGGGGCCTGCTACCGCCTGGGTCTGGACGTGGTAAGGATTGGGCTGGTGTGGCCTGGTTTGACTGGACCGATGGAACTCTAGTCGTGGTCGCATCCCTAATCCAAAACGGTAAGTCTGTTCCGCCATACTGGTATCGTCGTATACTGGTTTCAACACCCCAGTTACTTCCAACTCCCGTTCGATTTCCATGGCAAGATTCGACACTCTATACAAATCAGTGACATCTTGGGAACGGATTCTTACCCGGATTTCTTCACGCAGTCCCCCAAGGAAGTAGCCCAGACTCTGGGCTGGAGTGAGCCCCGGCGTGAACGCTGAGCGAGCGATGAACTCGTCGACGTACTCACTGACGGTGAACCACTGGCGAACCGTGGACAAAGCCTCAAAGGGGTTAGCCGCCATCCCATCTCCATACCTCTGCACCAGCTCAGATTTGAACTCCTCCCAAGTAATCCGAGGGCGTTCCTTCCGAATCCAATTGCTCCAGTGGAGGGCGGCGCCATCCATACAAACCAGAGCCCATTGAACCCGCATAGCGTCCGTCGTTCTCCTGATAGCAAAATATTGTTCGGCACGAACAATCCATGAAAACGGGTCGACTCCGTAGAAGCTTGGGAGCTCGACTTTCTTCGCCGGGATAAGTCCGTCTTCTTCGTCCGGATCTGTGGGTCTGCGAGATCGGGGGGTTGGTGTTACGAGAACAAACCGGTTATCATGCTCCCCGGTTGTGTCGGAATTAGGTCCCGCCGTCTGACCTTGAGAACATCGCCGGAACCCCCAATGGTGCCTGTCACACCCACTGTCCTTCCCAAGGTAAGCCCAGCCACCAGTCTTTCTAGTCTAGCCATGTGCCCGTCCATGACAGGTTCTGGTTGGTAATCATCCGCTCCACCGCCTGGTTTTGTCGCTGCAACTCTTCTCTTACCGCTGCTTCTCCTCTCTGATGGTCGGAACGCATCTCCCCCAACTGCTCCCCCAGGCTCTCCACCAATTTCTCCAATGCGTCTACTCTAGCGTCTATCCTCGTCATTGTCCACGCTCACCGCACCAATGTTAGAGTTAGACGTGAGGAGTTAGACGAGAGGGAAATTCAAGGAAGGAGACACCAAAATCGAGGGGGGAATTAAACACCCCACCTCAGCCAAAATCGGCACTGCCCTCAATCGCAGGAGCCGCCTTCTATTACGATCAGTATGGAAAACCACGCATGCCTCTACAGTACTCCTATTACTTATTTATATGACACTCTCCTAGGACAGATCCCTAGGTTTCCTTTCTCCCAAGATAACAAAACGACATCACTCAACTGCTACTTTCCCCTCCTGCAACTCACGTGCCATTACATTCTTTTTCCTAGCATATACTCTCCATTCTTTCTCCTTAGAAATTGGGCCCGATATTGGGCCCCTATCAATGTGCAACTAACAGTTACGGCTAAACTATCACCACCCTTCGTAGTAATTGCAATTTATTGGCCAATGAAGATATCCAACTTATAGTAGATCACTCTTTAGTTTTTACCTAAAAAAGGGGCTAAGAAACTAAATGTTTGTCAAGGATACTACCTCTAAAACAAAATCAGTAGCTTTCTTCACAAAATAAACGCATTAAGTAACACAAATGTCAAATGATTGGAAGTAGTTTATCCCACTTGTGTGCCACCATTGTCAATCTAATTCTTCAACATCTTAATCACAACTCATACTCTCTGCATCATTCTATAACATTTGACCCCACTTGTGTTCCAATATGACTTTGGCATCACAAAATACCACTCTAGTGTGACCACCAACTTGACATCTGTTTTTTTACGGAACAAGAGTAACTTATTTAAAGAGTAACAACCATAAAAGAGTCACTTACTATAAAGAGGGATTTTTTAAAATATTTTGACAAATCATCAAATCAAACATATATCCTATCTCCTATATCATTTTCAACAGCACCTATGCAAATTAACGTCACCAGGTTCCAGAGCCTGTGTATATCAGATATTAATCACTCTGATTAACGTCGTAGACTGAACTGAAGTAATATAAAGCTACCATATAAAGTGCAAAAAGAAAAAGTATGCATAGCTGTGTTCACATGAAACCATAAGTTTCTATACTAATAGTTCTCCCTACACCAACAACCCACACTTATTAGTATTATCATGTCGAAGTAAGGTTGTAAAAGCCAGTTGCATCAGTATTCAGTGTGGAATGGATCAAGACCATCCACCGCCACGGGAGCTAGAGCCAGAGGTGTACACCCCACGAATTCTGTCAACCAGACACCCCGGCGGTACCATAAGGAGTACCACCGCCAAACCCTCAAATTCAATACTTTCTAAAAATGAGATTCCCATCATCAGAGTTCCGTTCTCATGGGAAGAAGCACCAGGGAAGCCCCGAGACGACTTGATGAGAAGAAAAGTTATTGATAACAATAATCATGTTAATGGCGAGAGTGAATCGGTCCACAAGTTAATCTTACCTAAGCCACCACCCATCAAGGTGTTCTACGCAGCAGATCACACTTCCAACTTCAACTATGGCGGGTGTTATGATGATGATGAGGGCGAAAACAGCAGCAGTGATCATGAGAGTGTCAGTGGCCGTCGTGAATTATTAGACTTGTTCTCGTTGGGTGAGTCAGATGAGAATCATGGAAGTAGTAGGGGAGAGAGTACGTCACCACCATTGAATTTCATGATGGAGAGGTTTTTACCGGCTGCGGTAGCACTAGCTGCTGTTTCATCATCGACAATTGCACCGTACCCAGTGACGCCTACCGCAAGTGACGGTAAGCGTTTACGTGGAGGGTGTGATGTGGTCGATGGATATGAAAGAGGATGTATGCCTAGACGAGTGTCGCGTTCATCGTCGTCTTGGTTGTCACCGCCGTCGCCGGTGCTCAAGGGTTGTGGACTCGATGTGTTTTTGTCGCCTTGGCGGGCTAGGCATAAGATATGTAGAGTAAAGGACCGGTTCATGTGAAGTAGTCAGCCCAAGTGTCTACTAAAATAGAGCTTAGGAGCTAGCCTGTGTATTGGACACTATTGGTGGCTAGGTTCTTCTTTCTTCTCTTTGATCTCTCTTTTCTCACATTCTTGTTCTTCTTCTTCTAAATCTGTAAACCTAATTCTTCTTCATTGTCTAATATATATACATTCGCCTTTAAGATCTTTATCTCCTATACTAGATTTATCGTGACATTGCTAGAGAGTAAAAAATCGTTATATCTAGTCTAAGTGTGGTAAAGTGATACCTAATTTTACCCTAAGTATAGTGTCAATAATCTTGTTAGCTTGTTGTGCTTCAGGCTTCGGTTCAAGACTAGATTACTATGCTATTTGTAATTCTAATATCAAGAGTGAGTTTGTAGATCAAAACATTGTATTAAGAGTTTCCCCTTTTTGATGCGGTAGACTTTATTAGTGGTGAACAGAGATTATTCCCCTAAATGTTTGCTTAGAACTCGATAAGTAAAGTGATTAATATAGAGCAATTCATTTTAAGCAAAAGTAAAACATGGTTCAAGTGCAAAATCAAAAAAAGGGGTCCAAATATCTAACAGATCAATCACAAAACCACCAAAATAAATCCACAACCGAAAGATAAAGCAATCAACCAGCAATGTTTAATAAGCAAGCAAAAAACATGGATTTTGTGGCAGGGTTGCATCAGAAAATGGGGCCAGGATTACAGTTGAGTATTTAACAAGGAGGTGTGAAAGAAAATAGTCAGAAAATGTACTCTCTCCTCTCCCCTCCCCCAACCTTTCGCTTACCCAAAACCAGCCAACTACCATGCTTCCAAGCATAAACCACCGCCTAAACCCATCGACGCCACAAACATCCACAAAAAACATTCATCATTCTCTCATCGCCTCTCAACCCTCCACATAAACAGCAAATTTATAACTTTTTCCAACGAAACCTCCACAAAACAACCTCCTCAAAGCAAAACCGTCCTTCCCCCCAAAAGTTACACAAATAACATACACAAACTACCACTGAGAATAAGCACTCCGCAAGAAACGTAGGTCTCTTTCAATGGAGTCTACAACATTTTTTGTTGATAACCTGGAAGACGGAGTAATATTGGGGATACTATGGAAGACATTTGTTGTATATGGACAAATCACTGGCATTTATAGACCAGCCAATCACCGTATTGCTACGAACACCAAATACGCATTTGTAGAATATGGGAGCAAAGAATAAGCAGAGAAGACCATTATGGAGACAAATGGAATTTGGATGCAATGAGGGAGAATCTCCACTCAACTTGCAAGACCAAGAAGGATGCAGAGACAAAATGGTCAGTGGAACACATATCCACCACCACCACCACCAACACCACCATTAAGATGTAACCCAAGCACATATGGCTTGTTTTGCTCCCCACCACCACCACCACGATGTTGTATACTAACTCAAAATGCCAACCGAACCTTCAATATGAAGGTGTAATCAAGGAGCCTGTTTATCGCCCTCCTTAGTGAGGCGATTTAGGAGACGATCTTCTCGTTCCCTCTGATTTCTCACTTGTTAACTCAATGAGTTTGGCTTGCCGCCTACCTATCCATCCTTTTCGTAGTGGTTTCCCAGCCAGGTCTTCATCCATCCAGTGTCTTGTTCTTCTCTTCAGTTGTCGGGGTTCCTACTTTATTTTAGGGGAATTTGTGAGGGTTTCAAAAGAAGTCGTCTCCGTAGGTGGGGAGGTGGTTTGATTCCAGAGCGCGGCCTGCTAGAGCGGCCTAATCCCTTCTCTTTGCTCCCCGGGTGAGTTCTTCCTGCCTGTTACAGCTTCGCAGAAGTTGTTCTCTTCCCATGGATTGTGTATTCGTGGTGGTTGACTGTGGCGGTGGTCTTCTTTTCTCAGAATATGTGTTCTGTCGTTGTATCTTCGCCTGCCCCGTTTCAGTGGTTTCCTGTGGTGTTTTGGAGTGGGTGTCCGTGTTGGTTTTCCAGATTTGCTTGCGTCAATTTTCAGTTTTCAGGGTGGAGAAGAAGCTTGGTCGATTCTACTGATTTCGAGGGATGTTGTTTTAGAGTTTGGCTGTATCAGTCTAGATTTTATCAGTTTTGCGGGAACTGTCTTGGCTGTTTGTTTGGGTTTCACGTGGAGGTCCGGTTGGTCTGGTCTGTATCTTCAAAGTTTCTGGTTTTTTCAGAGAAGGCTGCTCTTGCTGAGAAGCAAGGCAGCCAGGAGGAATGATACTTAGGAGTCTGCTGCTGGGGGTTTGGTCTCCTCCTAGCAGCAGTTCAGGAGGTTATGCCCATTCAAAAGTATAAAGGGGCTAACTATCCTTCTGATGAGATCGAAAAGCTAGTTAAGAAAGGGGATAAAGAAGTTGGGTATATCAGTTTGATCAGTAACTGGATGAGTAGTAGTGCTAGGAACCAGGAAGCGGGAGCGGCATTCCAGGTTACCAGGAAGAAATTTTTCAGCTGGACTTTTGGAATGTTGATTTACAAAGGAAAACAGAAAAACAGGCACATAGGTGGTGGGAGTAAGGTGGATGTAACACCCCTAATCTTAAACCTGTAATGACGTCATAACTCGTAGTATAATAAATAGCAAATCGCAGCGGAAAATAAATCTATCTAACCTTGGTGTTACACGCCGTCACTCACCCTTGTGAGTAACAAGGCATCCTTACTCTTTTCAACATTACAACTTCTAACGCTGTGATGAACAGATACTGAGCACTTCTAATTATACAAACCAAAACCAACTAAATGAGCAACTAACTGAATACAACATCCTCCTTAATACAATAGAAAATAAAACCGACGGTGTTTGTTGTAAACACTTCAGCTACCCCCGTGTCCCACGCTCCGGCTTGAGACTTCTTCAACACCTGGAATTTTTGGCCCACTAAAGGGCTCAGCAATCGAAATGCTGGTATGCTAAATGTGATCTTAAGTCATCTAGATTCCTTTGTCGTTTTAGCCATCTTGACATTAGATTCTTTACAGATAATCCGGTTTACAAGAATAACAGAAATACTGTAAACACTAAGCAATCACATAAAATTCACCTGCAACATTTAGTGCATAATAATACACATCAAACAATAATCACCACCAACAACCCAAATAAGGGCACACATTAAACAGCTGTTCTTGTTAGTAGGTCACATGACCCTTATCCTTTAAACCAACCACTTAACCTTTCCATTAATTTTACCCAGGCGCCATGTCAGACAACCCTTAAAACTGTGAAAATGGACAATGTGTCCCACTGGGTTCCAAAGGAACCGTTACCAGCTGACCTTATGGCCCTGGGTAAATAATACTTTGAGACCGGTCGAAACTCTGCACCAACGGCAGTGCATCCGCCATCCCCGAATGTGGCTGATGGATTTAGAGTGACTCCCTTCTTGAGTCTCTCATAGTGATCACAATGCGCAACCAGAAAGTCGAAACAATCCGGATTCCTCTCTTTAAAGTTAGCCCTTTTTGTCAATGACATAATAACCAATACTTGGAATAAGACTATAACAATAGACCCTTGTTAGGTTCAATAATACCTAAAGGTCAGTTAGTCTCCTATTTTTTTTAGTTTAGATGTATAAACTTTTAGTCATAAGACATTCGCGTATAAAAACAACGCAACAATTTAAGCAGAACCATATACAATATCAATCACATAAAATCATAGATATCCTTCTTAACATTTAATCAACAAAATGCCTGGACCTTAGATAATCCTTAGGACATTCAGACCACACAATTAACATACCGTTCACCGTGACAACAGCTAGCTTGACAGTTCACGCTCTAGTAACCTTTCTCGTACGCTGTTATTTATACATACAATAACTGGTAAATAATACGACTATCCACTAAATATTACAGCATTGTCTCTGTACTGTTTTTCTCGTCGTATTAACTCTGTATGTTATATTATTTCCCCTGTTATTTTAACAGTGGTTCTAGAAACCAACCAGTTCATTATTTTATGTGAAAACTCACATGTGATAATGAATTATCATTTATACGGTATATCTTTACCTCATTAATTATATACTTATAATTATTTCCACCTATCATTTATATTATATCCTTTGGTCATTTTTATTATAACCAAAATTATTTTATAAACTTTATATTATATTCCTTAATATACCATAATACATTATATTACTTAGTTTACCTCCTTGCCTTATTAAATTACAAAACCAATCTTAATATTTCGGTTTATATATATACCCAACAACTTAATAAATTACTAAACAACCACATATAAATTTCCGGTAATCATATCTGATCCCATTAACTTTTACTACTTACCAAATAACCATATATCTTTATAATTTACTAAATTCCCATATCAATTTCGGAAATTGCAAAACGATAATATTATCTTCTATAAATTGCCAAATAACCTTATAACTTTTATAATTCACTATTTACCCACATTAACCTTTGTAAATATTAATTAACCACCTTACTTTTACAAATCACCAAATACTCTTATTAACTCGGTAATTACAAATTAATACAACCAAATTTTAATAAATTACCAATTAAGCCCATAAGCTCTTTGGTTTAATTTCTATATTCATACTTTTAACCCCAAAATTTTATACAAGTTACATATTAACTTATAAACTTTAGTTTAATATTTTATTTCTTTAAATAACCTAAGTAACCCATATCTTTTCTTAAATTACATATCCGCCCATATTAAATTCTTTTTCATATATACTTCCATAAATTACATATTCACCCCAAAACTTTATAAATTGTTATTTAAACAATTAAACACTTATTTAAATTCACCAAAATTCATAATATTAATTCCAACCTTATATTATAATATAAATATACCAAACAACTCCTTATGTTCTCGGTTTCTATTATTTGTACTTCAAACTTTTCAAAATTTACATTTTAGCCACATAACTTTATAAACTAGCCATTTAAATACTTGTAGCTAATTTTAATATTCCCAAAATTTATAATATAAGTTAATATACTTATATATTTTGAAAATCACTAAATAATACCTTATATTTTCGGCCTTGATTTATTTTACCATATAGTTTCCAAAACTTGATTTAAACCTTATGATAAATACTTATAATTGTATATAAGCCATATAACACTTCTAAAAATTATGCTAATGACTTAGAATGTTTATAAACTCAAAATAGGACATTTAATCCTCAAATATTTCGGTTTGGATATATATGCATCTTAATTAATTTTTGTGACACATATTTATACCTTAAGGTAATAATCTTACCTTATATGTTATAAATTATTTTCTTAACATCATACCCCTCATATTTTCGGCCTTAATTATTTAGGGGTTATACATAATAATTTTTATACCAAAGTTTGAAGCTTAAACTTAATGAACCTTAATTATATAAACTTACCCTTTAAATCAAGACAATTCTTGTACTTGAATTTTCCTTGAATTCCAAGCTCTCCAAATGCTATCTTGATGAAGAATTTTCAGATCCTTAAATATATTAAGGAGATCCATTTGTTAGACTTCTAACAAAGATTTATAAATAATATTTAGAGTAATCTTACAAGAGTTTACCATAGGAATTTATCAAGGTATTTTTGATACACCTTGTGATGATTGAAGATCCAAGTTTCCTTCATGAAATAATGAAGAGAACATAGGTTTAGAAACTCTAAAATTCGGAACTAATTATAGACACCAAATGGTGGAAGATAGGGATCACCATATCTTACCGAAATTTCCAGATTACGCACTCTCTGCTGTTTTAGTCACCCAGAACTGAAATGACCACGAAAATTAATGATCCTTATATGTCTGGAAAGCTAATTCAAAGAGGAACAACTTTGGTGTTGAGAAGATTTTGAGAAAACTTACGAAAAATTCAGAATAACTCCCGAGATGAGACCTATTGAACAGATTTTCTGCTGTGAACCACTTCGCCTTCTTTTGTTCACCCAGAACGGAATACACCATGGAAATTAATGATCTTTATATGTATGGAAAGCTAATTCGAAGAGGAACAAGTATGATGTTGGGAATATTTCGAGATAACTTACTGAAAATTACAGAATTGCTCCCGAAGTCAGACTTCTTGAACAGATCTGCTACTTGATTCTTGTTTTGTAGAATTAGCTAGGAATTTTGACATAAAATAAAGTTAGGACTTAAACCTCCATTGTTGGAGCTTGAAGCTAGGAAAGAAGAAGAAGAAAAGAGAGGAAGAAGAGAGCTTACCATTGGCCAAGTGAAGGCAAGGCAGAATTGAGACTCACGTAAGGCCTTAAGGTAAGAAATGATTCTTCTTTTGCTTAATAATTTCCTAACTTGACTAGTCTTTGTATTTACTTTATTCTTGGATTATTGGCTCAATAATACTCTCATTATTATGCATGACTTTCGGCTGATTGGAAGATTATTGGAGCCTTTGTTTGTTGATTGAAGCTAGAAGACAAAGGTGAGGTTAGTAAGTGTTTCTCTTTTTATTTTCAATTTGATTTGTCTTTGTTTTCTTCTTGCTTGATACGTAAATGCTATAGGAATTTGGCTACAGATTTTTTTGTTGATTAAAAGCAAGAGAACATGGGTATATAGGTAGGTATCAAACTTTGAATTTTCTAAGGCAAGCAAGACTTCTTTTTCCTTAGCAAAATCGGACACTAGTGCTTGTTTGGAGACAATTAATTTTGTTTGTGTTAGGCAATTGATTTGGCATTGTTAGGTAGTTGTCTCCTTGAATAATCAACAGCAATTATTCTCCTCCTTTCCTATATGAAAATCGACAGCACATGTAGTATAGGACAACTAGCTTTTGTTTGATTCTAGTAACTAGTATAAGGTAGTCCTAGGCCTTGTTATTTTATGTAATCAATTTTCTATGACTTTTATAAGACTAATTGCTCTTGTTTCTTGCAGGTATACGGTGGGTAAGGGCTTCACATGACTGATTTAATTGTTACATCTTCTTATAATATATGCTAGGTGAGTCACATTAGTATAAGACAATTTTTGAAACAAAACTAGTCCAAATGGGGCCTTAAATCTCGCCCTCATTGGTGGTCAAATGGGATTGATTTTTCATTTGATTTTTGTTACACTATATTGTACTAAGATCATACTAATATGTGTAATAGGTTCCAGCATTTAATTGGTACATTTTTATTATAGTAAAAGGTGAAAGTTTTAAGGTAAAAATGTTGATTTTAGGTACCTTTTTGTCCTAAAAATCGCCCCCATTTATACTATGAGTTTAGTACTGCCATCAATTGATTTAGATGGTCATTTTATCCACTTTTAAGTTTATCAACTCGTGGCTCCTCAAAAGCTTCAAGGCAATTGCGTAAAACGCATTTTTGTGACACCCGAAGGTGCGTTTTTGTGCTTTAAGGATTTTTCCGGGAATTAATTAGTCGCTATGACTTCCAAGTGTTTATTGACATTATTTATAGTCAATAATAATATATTAAGGTGTTACATTAAATTATATGGGGTTATATAAACTTGTAACTCAATTTTTCGGGCTAAAGGGGCACTCCCGAGGTAAAAGGAGCGTTAAGAAATTTCCCCCGAGCTCTTTGTTTATTTTTGAAGAAGTAACTTGGGAATCCTCTTTAGAATAATTAATAATGATTTTAGGAATTCTAAGAATAATTTTTATAGGGGTTCGTGCCACCTTGGCACTCCTCATAGGCATTCCCGGGCCTTTATGGGACCCACATTGGGAATTTTCGAGAACTTGTATATTTACTCAGTTCTAACTGAGAACTTGTATCTTAAAGATCATAAAATGATCCTTGGTTAAATTCATATAATATTCATAGCTTATATAATTGTTTAACTTAAGGTCGGGCTTTTAACGCTCGTTTCTGACCTTAAGGAGTTTAGGTGCGTTTTTAACGCCCAAGTGTTTATATGTTTTCTTAGGGTTTAATAAACCCCCAAATAATATTTATAATTCCTCAAATAATATTTATTTACTTATATTTAATTATTTAAATGTCAGGGGTATTTCAGTGGAGGTCTGCTCGAGTCAGCAAGTGAAGAAATATCAGTATACTCAACAAGTGAAGAAACATCAGTATAGTATCAAGTTCCATGATCAGATTCCAACTAGGAAGATTTCAAGCACCTTTTGTGTGCAAATGGTTAGTCTTTCATCACACCAAATAGCTCTGGAGCTTATCTTCTGGATGGGTAGCCTTAGCTTGTGTTGTAAGATAACAAGAAGATCGAACAAGTGGAGGATTTGGTGGGAATTAAATACTAGTGATTTTCTTGCTAACCAAGTATCTGTAGGGTATCATCTGGCTTATGTCTATGGGGAATTCAGGAGGTTAAAGATGGATCCAGTAATGCTAAGTAATAGATTTCACAGGAGTTTCAAAAAGAGAATGGAAGTTGTCTGGTTTTGGACTAATGTAGTTCCTTTGTTTAGATTAGAAGTAGTTGTTAAAGCTGAATGTTGGAATCAGTGGAATTTTAGCCACTCTTTTGTCTCTTTAACTATTGGAAGAAATAGTGAAAGAGTTGTAGATAATCCTAGTAGTAAGATGAAGCGTGAGGATGGGGATATTAAACATTACTCTAAGTGTCCCCAGTCCTGGTCTGTAATTTGGCTAGTCCTGTTTCTGGTGTTTTTGCTATGTTGCTGTCTATGAATGAATGAAGATCTAGTTGTTATAAAAAAAAGATGTAACCCGAGCATAAATGAGGAGACTCCAAACATTGATTATGAGTCAAAGGTGTAGAACCCATATCCCTAACCTTAAAAGGAGAACGAATCACCCGGACCTGTCAAGATGGCACCGTCAGAGATTCTAATACCGAAGCTTGACAAGAGTGTCATAATTCACACTAGAACAAATAAAGGAGGCTATGGCATCAAATGGAGGAGTAGAACATGTCATAGCAAGATCTAGCTTTGAGTTCATAGTTATTTTCTATGAGGAAAATGGGAGACATAAGTTCCTACAAGGCCAAAAATGGAGTCATGATTGGGAAGTAGAAGTTTGGAAGGATGAGCTAACTCAACTAACATGAAGGGAGAATGTTGTGGTTAGAGATCTTCCCCTGCAAGCTTGGAGTGAGATGTCTGTCAGAAATGTCCTAAGAAAGGTAGGGAGAGTGACTAAATTAAATCTGACATGAAAAAACTACCACGAAATCTGGAGGTGTCTGTTACTCTAGATACAACAATCTTCAATATTATTAATGCAGAGATGGAGGTGATTTTTTTATAACAAGGTGGGTGTTATTAGCATCGCTGAAGTTTGGAGTGAGGAAATTGGTGAGAAACAAAGTGAAGCGTGTCACATGGAGGAGGAGAGTCCAACAATGCAACCGTCGTCGTCTGTCGACATAATCCATGGTGGAACCCTAGTAGTCGCCCTGCCCACACAGCAACGAGTAGTGGAAGGAGAGGAGTCACAGTCAAAGGCTATCATGGGCTTGGGATTTGATGAG
The DNA here is from genome assembly GCA_023374045.1 of Limonium bicolor. Taxonomy (NCBI): domain Eukaryota; kingdom Viridiplantae; phylum Streptophyta; class Magnoliopsida; order Caryophyllales; family Plumbaginaceae; genus Limonium; species Limonium bicolor. The sequence goes on along the minus strand of CM041782.1, from coordinate 113,228,006 downwards.
GAGTATAATGGTATGCGCATGATGAGTTTCCATGCCACGATGTGGATTATTAATGATGAGCAGACAAAAAGCATATCCGTTATTACTACTAGTGGTCTGTCAAAAAGAAGGGTGGGTTACAAGGAAAACTGGAACGTTGTTAGGAAGAAGGGCTATGGAACAGTCTCAAAAATAAAGTGCTAACGTGGAAGTCAATAAAATATGCACAAGAGAAGACAAACGAATCAGGAAGAATTTGGCGGGTCAATGATAGTCCGATAGAGACTGCGCCCACGAGCAAGGTTTTGGCCCACTATGAGTTAAATTATGTGAGCCATTCCTATGCAGGTAAATGGAACGTTATTCTAATTGACAAAAGTACCGCTGAAGTCGACACTCAAGAGATGCTATCCCTTGACCACGAGGGAAGCAGCTCACAAATAGTACATTTTGGCTCACCAATTAACCCAAACGGTGGTCGACCAACCCTAGTTGACTAAAGTACTCTACCTGGGGTTCAACTACAAGTAGTCCTGTTGATAAGTCGGGAATTTGCCTAATTTTACAAGGCTAATTCATGCTTAATTATTCACATTTTGACTTCAAATCCCTCTTTATTGTCTTAATTACGCTTTATTGTTATATTTGTCTCCTATGATCAGTTTGTTGATTTTTCAGGGTAAAAAGCTCAAGAAAATGCTTAAACGATGTCTTTAGAACTTGAGTCAACCAATGGAAGTCAAACCAGGAGTCAATGATGATTTTCGAAGGAAAAAAATTCTAGTTTACAACTGGTTCGGGTCTTGGTGCTGGATATATACCCGGACCAGCTCTTTGGTGAACCTTCTTGTAATACCCCCATCCCACATCAGGATATTAGTAGTGTGAATGGTTTATAAGGATACATATGAGTTGACTACAACAACAAGGCCTTCCAGTTTTAAGTCCATGTGAGGATAAAGGGCTCAAAAGAAGCTAGTTTTCATGCCCGCATGGCTTGAGAGTTAGGTTGTTGGCCTATATGGGGTATTACACTTCTTCCTTGTTTCTAGGATGGTCCAGGTATGTGTACTTGTTTATAAACATGGACCAATCATTCGGTGACTTTTCTGCCTAATTTCAGACATGGTCCGGGTTTGGGTGCTCGCTTATAAACCCAAACTAGCCTTTCCGAGAATCCATCTGCCTACTTATACACATGGTCACAACTATAAACTCGGACCAACACCAGAGGAGGGCGCCGCGGGAGTATAGAGGACCGCATAAGGTTTTTGACAATTTTCATCATTAGTTTTGCTACTTTTGACTTTTAGAGAAAGAGTTGACAGTTTTTAACAGTTTTATTGGGAGATTGAGCAGAGCAGATTGGAGATTCGAGACAGAGACAGAGACTTCGCCACGAAGTTCGTAATCAGAGTTTCTTCTTGTTCTACCTTTCAAGACTAATCTTTATAGATTTGTGTAATGCTATCATGTCTATGGATGAGTAGTACTTTTAAATTCCGGTTTGCTATGTAATTCAAATTCGAGGTTCCATTATCTTTGTGGATTTACCATTTTTAATCAGATTAAAGTGTTTGTTCTTTGTTTATATTTATTCGCTGATGATCTGACCAATTATTGGAGTTTATTAGTTTGTTTGCTTACAAATGAGAACTACGACATTCAATAGACTACAAGACTAATACCGGTTAATTTAGAGACAATAATTCCTCTAAAATATTAACTGATTATCTAACTAGATCGTGCTTAAAGGTGTTAGCAATTTAAAAAATCATAACAAGAATTAGGGTTTGGTAATTGTTAATTAGATTTCGCCCAGCGATAGACCGAATGTGAAATAATCTGATCTGGGATTTTAATCTAGAATTTAGTAAATACATTGAGAAGGGAACCGAGGATTTATGAGGAGTAGTAAACCGGGATTTCTTCCATAATTTTCAAGAAAATCAACACTTTCCTTTTTACAGTCATTGTTCTTATTATTGTTTATTTTATTTTATTTTATTTTAGAGTTATAAATTCGACAACTAAACCCCCCCCCCCCATTTCCTGTTTTCTGTTTTCATTAATTTAATAGTTAGTTTAGATTGAGATTAAACTAGAAACTACCTCATCGGTTCGATAACATTAGGGAATACCTTAGGAAAACTTTCTATAAAGACCGATACACTTGTCCTATTAGGTTTTAACCCCAACACCTATTGCCAGAGAAGCGCAAAGAACAGAGTAGTAATCAAAGAACTTTCTGGCGTAGAAGGAACAAGCACGCTCACGTAAAGATCTAAGCAGAAGCTTGTGAATGTTTTAAATACAATCAAAGGCTTCATATACACTCTTGTTACCCGAGGAAATCACTTGTAAACATTGATTGTATATTAAAGAGGCATTGGGAAAGGAAACTGAGCACAACAGGATGAGCACGATGATAACCTTTTACAACATACAAGGCATAAGAAGGGAAGAAAATGGGAGGTAGTCAAGCAGGAGATTTAAAAAACGCAAGTAGTAATGGTGGGTCTCATGGAGACACACCATACCAAACCATGTAACAATCGTCACAATCTATGGGCAGCTGGCCAAAGAACAGAGTGGTTGGAAGTATTTGCTGAAGTTTAGTGAGGCGGGTTGATCGTAGCCTGGACCCTAAATGAGATTGACACAAAGGAAGTTGGAAGAGGCAGCAGATGGATAGCGGTTGTAGTTAATATCAAACAGTAGCAGTTTCAGCGTATCATCATCTTCATATATAGCCCTACTGTACGTGGAGAGAAGTTGGGTATATCAAGAAGTATGCGACTTGAGAAGCCTGCTCCAACTACCTATGCTCACTGTAGAAGATTTTAATGAAGTTCAGAGAGGAGATGAAAGAAAAGGTCAAGTTAGTGTGTCCATGAGGGAGTTAGAAGAATGGATTCAAAATATGGAGTTGGTGGAAGTTAACTGAACAGGTTGTAAGTACACATGGACAAATCGTGAGGCATGGAGCAGAATCGAGTGGAAGAAAGTCTCCAAAGATGGGACGATATGTTGTCAAGCAGCAAGTGTAGCAGAATCGATCTGTTTTCTTTTTCAATTTTTGAGGAACATGATACATCTGTTTATTCAATTTGATCACATGACTTGGGAAAAGATTAATTTTTGCTCAAGAATCTTTCTTCTAGAGGCTATCAATTGTAAAAATCTTGTTTAAGGTCAAATGTCTCATAATTATGTATGAGACCTATTTTAGGTGACCTTAGAGAAATCAAACTAAAGCAATAAAGATTGTAGAAAAAAGTAGAAATAATAGACAACCGATCTCTAACCAAGATTGGCTTAGGTCAGTTGGGAAAAATAAAGGAGCTCAAAGAACTCCCGCCACCAAGATTAAACCGATTGACATCTGACATCTGCTAGGCGTGGATTGCATAAAGGTAAATATTTTACCTTTATGTAAAGGCTTTTATATTAACCCTTGGATTTAACATATTATGATGAATGGTTTATATTAGAATGTTTACTCATGTAATTAATTTTGCATGTCCACTCCTAATATGTACAGGGACAGTCAAAAATACTAATTAAAATGCTAATTAAAAATAATATCTATTATAGTAAATTGATTATATGAGTTTAATAAATTAATTTAAATCTATAACAAAATGAACTGTATAATTTTAAAATATTAACAAAAATATGATATTATTGGGTCTAATGATCCTAAATCCTAACCCCAAACCTTAAAAATCTGCCAAGTCAGTGGCGACATTATAAAGTATAAAACTTCAAAAAACATTATCGTACACTACACACCACAAACCCTAGGAAAGCTAAAAACGTCGAAGGTATTTTTAGGGATTGTGGTGCAGGGTTTAGGGTCTAACGTCCCTTAACCCTATACCACAAACCCTAAAAACCTGCCGAGTCAGTGCGACATTATAAAGTATAAAACGACTTCAAAAAAGATTACCCTACACCACACACCCTAAACCCTAAACCCCAAATCACCCTAGGAAAACTAAAAACGCCGAAGGCATTTTTAGTGTTTGTGGTATAGGGTTTAGGGTCATTAAAATATAACAACTACTTAATATCCATTGATTAATTCAACAAATCAATCATCTTTAATGACGCTAAGTGTATATTGAATAAAATTTTACACCTTATACTGTACATGTATGACTATTAGGTTAAGTTTTAGATACAGACAAATGTTAACCATAGACATTAAAAATATATGACATGTGTGTACAATATATATGCCACAGACTTATGAAATATTTGCCCGAATGTATGTCGTTAATATACAAAAAGTACTCAATATTCATTGTTTACTTCAAAAAATCAATTGATTAAAGCTTAGTATATATTGGGTTGGCGAAAATTTTACAGTTTATAATGTACATGTATGGCTAATAATCCCTTACTAGCTTAAATTTTAGATACAGATTAATGTTAGTCATTGCTTCAAACAATATATGTCATGTTTTCACAAATATATGTGTCATACACATGCAATATTTGCCACGAGTGTATATCATTAATATACCAAAACTACTCAATATTCATTGCTTAATTCAACAGATCAATTGTATTTAATGACACTATGTGTATATTGAATAAAAGTTAACAACGTATATTGTACATCTACGGCTATTGGCTATAGTTTTAGATATAGACAAATATTAACCATAGGCATGAAAAAATAAATGCCATGTGTATACAAATATATATGCCCTGACTTATGTAATATTTGCCACGAATGTAAATCATTAATATACAAAAATACTCAATATTCATTGCTTACTTCAACAAATTAATTGTCTTTAATGAAGCTATGTATATATTGGGTTGGCTAAAATTTTACAGATTATAATGTATATATTCACTTAAATTTTAGATACAGATTAATGTTAGTCATTGCTTCAAAAATATATATGTCAGGTATTTACTAATATATGATCCATACACGTGTGAAATATTTGCCACGAGTATACATTGTCAAATTCACCACTTATTACTTAATTAATCATAATATCAATATTATTGAATCAGAATAATAAAATTAATGAATCATATTATCATTTTAGTGTATCATTGTATATGTGTAAAAATAATTTTTTTAAAGGTTATTAAAACATATTCATGACTGGTCTTGTTTTGAAGAACTTAAATTTAGATGAATAATGATATAATTTTTTTTATTTTAGACTTTAAATTAAAAATTACAACCATTTAAAATTATTATTATTTTGATAAAGATAAAGAAAAAAATCAACTAACCATGGGATGAATGTTGTGCGTAAATGTTGGACATAAGTGAGAGAGAAAAAATTGAACCTCCTTTTATCTCATCCAATCAGAATTAACCTTATATAAAGATAAAATCTAACCAACCTACATCCAATCTTAGACCCAAGTCGACTCTCATCTTCAAAACCTATAAGAGATCATTTCTCACATCTCAATACACATCCACCCTCAACTTCAGTCATCAGATCAAAAGCGTTGTCCCCTCTCCCCTCATTTAGGCACCGTTTGAATTCGACAAGGAAATGAGAAAGGGAATGGGAAAACAAGGAGAATAGGAAAGGGAATGGGAAAATATGTATGTTGTTTGGTTGTATCTAAAAAATGGGAAGGGAATGTAATTGATTTTTGAAAAATAATTAAAAACATAAAATTAAAATTAATTGATAATTATAAAAAATATATAAACAAATTACTAAAATAAGAATTATTATGTGATAAATCTGAATAGTAAAGTTTATTTTATCAAAAAATAACAGTAGAATATAAATATTTAATAATGAATAAAAAACTAAAAGTAATTTGAGTAAAGTGCTTTCTAAAAAATAATACTTGCAATTTGTAAACTTTTAAATAATTATGACAAACCGTATTGTTAGTTATAAAAGTGGTAGGAGTAGTATTGTTATTTAAATTCAAAATCACAAAATTCATCACCCATCTCGTGCTATGTGTGCGGGAGTAGTACTGTTGTTTAAATTCAAAATCATAAATTCCATCCCCATCTCACTCCCGTGCTATGTGTGCGGGAAAGGAAGTATACCTATCGCAAGGGAATGGACGGGAATCAATTCCCTTAATAATTTTATCTTTACTCCATCCAAACAACGAAAAGGGAGCGGAAGTGAGATTTCCCTTCCCTTCCCTTCCCCTCATTTTCCCGGGCAAACAAACAGTGCCTTAGAAACAGATTTTCTTCTTTCTTTGGTTCTTTTAATGGAACTTTATTTTAATGCAACTTTTCCTTCATGTCTTTTAGTAATAATTAACGTTACTTTCTGCTGCAATTGCTCAGTCCTCTTACGGATCCTCTCTCTAAAAACCACGGTAGTAGTTTCAAGCAAACTTTGCATGCCATATATCTCTCAGAGTCTCAGTCCCTTTGATTCAAAAGAAGTGTAATATAATCAGCCCAGATTCATCTCTCAAAGACCCTATATTATGAAACAGGAGTATAACTATATTATGGAAAGAGTATACATTCAACGGGCACACAATCAAGTCTGTTCAATAGCATTGCATTAGTACAGTTGCCTTCAAACAAGAGTCTAGAATTCAAGCAAGTCCCTCCCATGAAAATGGGCAAGCAGCAACCATAACCGAATACCAATCAGCACATAAATATCAGATCTGCAGTATCCACTTGTTTTAAAGCCATCAAATTCTGCTTTCGCTCAACGGAGCTAAGTTTGACTGAACAATTCTGACTGGAAAATCGCCCAGATCAAGTAGTTTAGAAGAAAAACAAATACGAAGCGGTACCAACCATCATCAACTCCAAGAGTCCTTGGAGATGTAATTTCAGAGACGTGACTACTCAATTACAACGGTAAAGAGCTCAACAGCATATGATCAGAATATAATTTAGGATTAGTATGAAATCCTATCCACGGACAGGATATCGATTCATTCATCATACAGCTACACTCGCTCAAATCATATAACCAAGTCTACGTGCAGAAACAAAGCCGTTACCTGTCCTCAATAATGATAAAGCGAATTATCCCACCGAAATTCCCTTTTCACCGGAAGTACACTGAAACTTGAGGAATATCGACATCATTACCATCATCATCCTCACACGCTACCACCACATCAATATGCTTTCTGTATGAAGGCAAATCGGCCTTAGCCACCTCAACAACAAGGTCTACCATTTTCTTATCCATCCGGTCACGGTGCCTCGGGAACATGCTATTGTAGAGCAAGCAACTTCCATAAGATATGCTATATGCGCTGAGCCCCTTCTCTTGCAGCCAGTCCAAAGGCCTCTAAGAGTAGGGTTGTCTTTGAGGACCCACCTGTCCCACACGGTCCAGCTCATATCCTGGTGTTTCGTGACTTTGGGTGGGACTGGTTCAGCCATTGAAAACAATGGGAGTGCCAGGTTCGCAAAGGTGTTCCTGTAGTCCTCAACCTTATGGGTCCCATCTAGGACCTTGTAAAGCTCAAGGCAGACTAAGCCAGTGGCCATAGCAGTTGCTGTGGCAATAGCAGGGATGATCCTGCCAGCAATGAACTTCGCCTTCAGCTTGTCAACTTCAGGGACACCATAGTTCCGGGCCCTCATGTTGGCCAGACCAGCTATCATGTCCATGTGGAAATTGGTGTCATCATCCTAGATATCACCAAAGAGAGGAAATAGGTTATTGATTGTTCCCAGGTCATCTCTTTTTACCCTTTTCTGGTAATTGTAAACCACGGTGTGGATTGTGTCAGCCTATGATTTGTCGAACTTGAGCAATTTGAATGATCAAAAACCAGCTTAATAAAGAAAACATTGGCATTGTGAGAGAAATTACTCGAAAAGTCCATGCAAAGTGGCTCTATCAATAAGATATAACATGACCAAAGAGAGAAACACAAGGGTCAGAGAATTCAGAAATCTGCGACATGACAGAACGCCAAAACACCTGAACATGTAATGTTAGATCAATTTGCATGATGAGCAGGGAGACTCATTTCTATTAGGCTTTATCTATGATGACACAGAACCGATAGGAAGGAGAACTAAAGTTAGCCACATAAGTCCTGAAAGGAAGACATTTTAGCAATGTACATAAATTTTCTACATGGGTAACTTAGAATAACACCAGATGTACAAAATCTGGTTTAAAAGTGAAGCCAGTGGAATAAATGGAATCCCAACAAAAGGTCAGAATCACAACTTCAAAGAGTTATGAATGGCGCTGCATCACAATTACCAAACCAACCTCATAGTCAATTTTGAACTAAGACAATAAAATCAGTATTCATGATGTTAAATACGTAAATAAAACTACTGCACAATCAAAAAATTATCGCTATCTAGTTGAATAGGACATGAAGTTTCATTGACTATTAACTTTCGCAGTAACTGTTGTCTCGCCTTAATAGTTGTGAGCCTAACCCACATGTATAGTTATGTATTGCTGTATAATTTGATTCTTCTACTCTTCTATTGGTTATCTTCCGGACCATATATATTAGGGCTGTGCATACTTCTAATCATATCAATAACAGAAAATCGCTCTATTCTCCATAAACTACATGGCATCAGAGCAAAACTCTAATCCTAACCCTAAATATGAATCTGTGCCACCGTCCTCTCCCTTCCCCTTTCACCGCCGCCCTCCCTCCTCTCCCTTCCTCTTTCACCGCCATCCTCCTCATTCCAAACATCGCCTTCCACCAGCAAGGGATACTCCACTGCAGTTCAGCTACTGCTCCGGTGCACTGAACTCTCTTCACCGCAGCTCTGCTGCTGCGCTGTACTGTTCTCTCTAACCAGCTTCACCGCCACTGCTCCTCTTCACCACTGCAGTTAGGGTATCTATCTCCACCCTGCTCTTTCTCTAGAAGTATCTCCACCTGTCAATCTTTCCCTCAACTGTGAGTTTCTCCACACAGGGATATCAACGTGTCACATACAACCAGTAATCCTGAAAACTCCACTATCGCCACTGCAGATGCTATTTGACACCAAAAACTTGACCTAATCCCAATATACTCTTCCTACAGACAGACTGGAACAAATTACGTGGGCTATTCCAAACTGGTCAACACCCTTCTGCGGGGGACGGACCTTGAATCCCACCTCACTACAGATCCTCCAAAGGAGGATGCTTCTGAGGCTGCTGCATGGCAGAAAATCGAGGCTAATATTCGTGCCAGGAAGCTGCATGGAATCCAGATGAAACTATAGCAGATACTGAAGTTGAGGCTGAGGAATGCAATCGCATGGTGAAGGAATTTGGGTGTGAAGTACGGAATAGCAATATAGCAAGAGAAAGCCTGTTGAGAATCATCAAGGGGTGCGCTGAACAGAAGAAAACAACAAACAGAAGCTGGTGGTGATCGAGATACAAAACATTACTTGCCTGAGACCTTTTCATAAGCGGTATGAATAGAAGAGAGGTGAGAAGAAGAAAGTTGGACTTTCACACGAACATTTGAAACCCAGGATTAATCGACAATTGCAGAAAGTGTAGCAAGATTTTGGAGGAAGAAGGTAAGTGATATGGAATGAAGTACTGGCAGAAATTTGGGATGAGAAAGAAATTGAAATCCAGACTACAGAAAAGACCGGAATATTTGTAACTTGGAAGAGAATGATAGAGGTGATATTGGGGGACGAGAGTAAAATATGTCAAACTCATGATTGTACAAATTTTCCTCGGCTTTTTCCTAGTGGGTGTTTGCCTAAGAAGATTTTAACGAGACAATTAGTTAGGTTTCGGGGTAGACACAACATTAGCAATACCATTGTAAGAAACAGAGTTGTTTCTCTGTTTCAACCCCATCTTCCATGAATAAAAATATCCTAATCATTAGGGGGGTAGTAGCACTACTGATGTAACCTTTTAAGAAGGCAACCCAATTACCCGTTTACTACTACCCCCCCCCCCCCCCCCCCCCCCCCAACCCCAAAATTGACTGCTACATTTCCTGATGAACAGCCACCCACACATACAATTGATTTACACTGACTCCTCACTACCACAAAATCAGCTCCGCCACCACAATATCAGACCCAGCCACAACTTAATCAGCCTCCACCACCAGCCCACACCCGCACCTTCAGCTGACACTGTTAGGCCGCTAGAAGAATATTAGAAGTGCCATTATTCTGTTTGTTGGGGGCATGTCAGTCTTTCTAGTAATAAGAGTAAGTACCCTAATGTTAGTCTGGTTAAGCTGATGGGGGCTACGGGGGAGCATTCAGTCACGGAGATATCTTTGCAATAGGCCTCTTAGAGAGGAGGTGGAGTTTCTCAGCAGGATAGGACTTGGTCCCTATCAATTGGTATCAGATCTCGTCCAGGGCATAGGGGTAATTGGAAGAGGCAGAAACTGTGAAATGGAGTATATCAGTGACGATCTTTGTTATGGACTGATCCCAGGATCCCACATCGACCTTATGGGGGGTTGATGTGTGGTTTATATAGGACTATGGGCTCTCCTTCCCTTGAGCTAGCTTTTGGGAAGGCTCTCTTATGGTCTTATCATTTGGTATCAGAGCCAAACCTCGGAGTGGTGGCCTGGAACCAGCCAGCCGTGACCAACGTAGCCGCGACCAATGAGGACGTTGGTCCTTATGGGGGGCGAATGTTATGGACTAATCCCAGGATTCCACATCAGCCTTATGGGGTTGGTGTGTGGTTTATATAGGACTATGGGCTCTGCTTCCCTTGAGCTAGCTTTTGGGAAGACTCTCATGGTCTTATCAATCTCGAACTTCCAATTTTTGAGGGTGTCGACCCACAAGGTTGGCTCAGCAGAGTGCGGTTGTTTTTCGCCATCAATGGCCTTGAAGATGACGAACGGTTCATGGCAGCCGGTCAATGCATGGAAGGAAAGCGTTTGAGTGGTTTCAATGGCTTTGGATGTTGTTTGTAAAGCTTTCTTGGGAAGAATTTCAAGAATTCTTGTTAGCACGATTCAAGCCTTCACCAGCAAAGGATTCCTTCAAGTCAGAATCTAGGAATGCTCTTTCGTCCCCACCGGTGATGGAAATTGTTCAGGAAGAGGAATTGAAGGACGAAAGTGTGGGGGAGTTCGATCGATCGAAGCAGACGGAGGAGCAAATTGAAGTTCGGCAAAGAGAAATGACCGACAGCGAAGAAAGGATTATTGTGTGGAATTGAGAAATCAAAAATTGAAGTTCTGATGAAGAGATCGAAGTCGGAGGATTCTAAAGCTCCAAAGAGGACGGGAATGGTGTTGATTAGGAGAGTACAAGAAAATAGGAATGGGAGGAAATGTAAAGCGACTATGAAGATGAGGGATGGGGACCGCGAGCCGCAAGCAGGGACAAAGAATCATCCTCCAGGAGTTCAAGAAACGGGAAGAAGATTGAGGCAAAGAAGGCTCAATTAACTAAAGAGAGAAAAGAAGCATATAAAAAAAAGAACAAGGGAGAAGAGGATTCAATCTCACGTACATGGTAATCGGATCCCTAACCCTAATTTTTACCCAAATCATCCATTTGCTCTTCTAGAGTTTTTGGCTGGCCAAAACATTTCGACGGGACCGCTTGAGTTCACTCTCTTCTGGCTGGCAATACTGGTGCAAAATTAAGGCCGCAAAACAGATTAGAAGGCAGCGCAAGAAGCTCGCTGCTAGAGTACCTTACATGTTTGCGAGTGGGGACCATGAGCACGTCTGGCCTGGGACAGGATCATTTCACGAAAACTTTAATTCGGGAGGAGAATGCGGTGTTGAGATACATGTTGCTGCGGTTGGATGGAGGGATCGACGATTTTATGTGCTCCTGGCCTATTCCTCCTTTCTCATGCTGTCTTGCTCAACTTCTGTTCTGATTAGAATGAACGTGATGATGACACAGTTGATTCAGGATGCTCTTAGTAAAGGGGCAGATGCAAAGCCGAGCAATCTTGTTCGAACTTACAACAGACCAAGCTCGCTCACGCTGGGTACTCTCGGCCATGACGATGGTGCCAGAATCGCGGCGGACATCTCCATGGTGGTTGTTGAAATATCTTTACCGTGTTACAATGATTGTAATTTCTGCCTTGGTGTCAGCTTTGTGAAAAGGTTAACGTTCAAGAGGTTCTAAACACGACCTCTGGTAAATCTATTGGAGACTTATTTGAGGTTGCTGTTACTCGTATCCATTGTTGCATTGGTGGTGGGGTTGCTCCAGGGATTGTGGACGATTGTGTGCGTCAGTACTGCTTTCATTTTGAAGCTTTTGCTCAACTGGATGGAGCTGATACGGTGCCTTGAAGTTGCTGCTACTGCTGCCTTGAAGTTGCTGCTATTACTGGTTTGAGTCTGTTACTTGGACTATCCTTGGGCAGTTCAATTTCCTCTTTTCCAACCTTGAGGACAAGGTTGTTTAAGGGAGGGAGTATTGTTAGGCCGCTAGGAGAATATTAGAAGTGCCATTATTCTGTTTGTTGGGGGCATGTCAGTCTTTCTAGTAATAAGAGTCAGTACCCTAATGTTAGTCTAGTTAAGCTGATGGGGGGCAACGGGGAAGCATTCAGTCATGGAGATATCCTTGTAATAGGCCTCTTAGAGAGGATTTTGGCCACTTAGGTGGAGTTTCTCAGCAGGATAGGACTTGGTCCCTATCAGACACCACGGCGGCACCTTCAGCTAACACACCATCTGATCTTTCAATAGAGCATGAAGGAATCAAATCTATCTTGTGGCTGACACAAGACTAGTTGTCTGATCCAGGTGTTGATCCTTCTCCAGAGGCACCACTACCTAAACCGATCAGCCCATAGCCCGTTAGAAAGGTGTTCATGCTTGCACTAACACCACTTTTTAACAATTAGCTAACCTTGTCTCTTTGGGTAATTTTTCTCTATCACGTGCTCTGGGTTACAAGCTCGAGTGAAATACCCATTCCTAATACTGTTTTTGAAGAATCGGCAATCAGAGAATGAAGGGAGGCCATACAGGAAGAGATTCGGCCATTGGAAAAAAATTATACTAAGGATATTATCGATAAACATCCTGGAAGGCATGTTGTTGACAGCAGGTTTTTACTCCAAGTTCAAAGCCGACAGACCAGGAGCGTTACAAGGCACGATTGAAGGCCAAAGAGTATACTCAGACTTATGGCATCGATTACCAGAAGATGTTTGCCATGGTTGCTTAACTTAACACGGTTCACATTCGATTGTCTTTGGCTTCTCACTTTGATTGGCAACTGCTCCAATTGGATGTCAAGAAAGCTTTTCTTCACCATGACTTACATGAAGAGATCTACATGTGTATCCCACCTGGTTTTACTGGTGCTACTGACTCTTCCAAATCTTGCCTGAAAGGGCTCATTACGGCCTCAAACAGTCTCCTGGTGCCTGGTTCGAACGCTTCACAAGCGTTGTCTGTGATGCCAGATACAAGCAATGAGATCATACTTTGTTCATCAAAATCTCTAGCCAGAGAGAGCCACTACCGTGCTTGTATATAATGCCACAAGTAATGATCCATCAGAAAGACAACATCTGAAGATGCAACTGTAATCCCGATTCAGGTTCAAGTCCTTAAGTACTCCCTAGGTATTGAGGTTCCTCGCTCGTCTAGTGGTTTCTTTATTAGCCAACACAAGTATATTACAGACCTGTTAAATGAGATGGGTACGAGCACGTATTCACCAGCAACTTCGCAAAAGGATCTGAATCACAAGCTAGGCAGTACACAAGATGAGCCATAAGTTGATGTGTCTATGTACCAGCGACTGTGGCAAAATTATTTACCAGATATTACATGTGCAGAGTGTTCTCTACCAGCTTATGCATGATGGACTACATCTTGAAGCGGCTATAGAGTCTTGCACTACTTAAAAGAAGCACCAGGATGAAGAATTCTTTTTGAAAAGGGACGAAACTAACAGTTCAAGCCTTCAGTAATGCTGACTAAGATGGTTCTCTTGTTGATAGGAGCAAGAACCAAAGTGTGGTAGCTCGCTCATCTACAGAACCTCTGTTCAGTGCTCTAGCCCTTGGTCTTTGTGAACTCCTTTGGGTCCGAATTATACTATCCAAAAAAGGAGTTAGATGGGAAGAATTCTTTTTGAAAAGGGACGAAACAACAGTTCAAGCCTTCATTAATGCAGACTAAGATGGTTCTCTTGTTGATAGGAGCAAGAACCAAAGTGAGGTAGCTCGCTCATCTACAGAACCTGTGTTCAGTGATCTAGCCCTTGGTCTTTGTAAACTCCTTTGGGTCCGAACTATACTATCCAAAAAAGGAGTTAGATGGGAAGGCTTGATGGAGTTCAGATGTGACAATAAATCAACCATCAGCATAGCTCACAATCCAGTCCAGCATGTTTGTAGAAGCATGTTGAGTTCAATTGACACTTAATTATAGAAAAGGTTGAAGGAGGCTTGATAAAGCTAAGCTATATCGCTTCAGATGATCAAGTAGCATATATCTTTACAAAACCACTCCACAGCCCTAGATTTCATTGTCTTATCTACAAGCTCGAAATGCAGAATATCTACCGTCTAGCTTGAGGGGAGTGTTGCTAGACCTTTTATAGTTATGGGCCTAATCCACATGTATAGTTATGTATAGCTGTATAGTTTAATATTCTAAACTCCTCTAATAGTTAGCTTCCTGTCTATCTATTAGGGATATACATACTTCTAATCATATCAATAACAGAGAATCTCTCACTCTTTGAAAAGTACAATAACTATTCATATCTAATCTTTGTTAAGTAGATCCTTTAATACCCAACTAGGTATGTTTTATTTCTTCATTTTTGTAGTGAAGGAAAGTGTGTGTATAAAACAAAATTCTTTCAAAATCACAAAGTAAAGAACGGCTGAGTGACTTTGTTACTTCATTCCACTTTATGTCAGGCATTGCTCAAAGATGTCTGACAACCAAATAGGAAATACATGTTACAAATTATCTCATCTCTACCACCAATCAAAAATGAATAAGCAAACCAAAGCTTCATTCTAGGATTCAGAATTCGGGCAACCTAACAAGCTACCAATGATTATCTGACTTATATGGTCCTTGCCATGGAAACCTTGCATTTCTCTACTATGGGGGTGGCCACATATGAAAAACATAATTACCCAGTTCTCAAGTTTGTTAGCCAGGACGTAATGCTTTACGCCATTGGATAGTAGGAATAATGGTTAACCAGGCAACCCATTATCTAGCACAAATTAGTCAAAAATTCACCTAATCATGAATTTTGATGACATAAAAACCAATTCAAATACTCTAGTTATTTACTTAGCTAAAATGAAAGGGCCAAAATATTGTGACCAAAGGAAGTATTGAAGAAAACATAGATTTTGGAAAGAATAAAAATCAGAAAATGCCTATGAAAATAATGGATATTTAACATAACATGTCAGCAAATTGAATAAAAAAACAACGGAGCTATGAGCATAGAAAACTGACCTTCTCAAATTGGATAGGATTCATGCGGAAACCTTTAGGCAATTTACTTAAGCAATGCTCCAATCTTGCTATGAGTTGATCGATAACAGCTGAATCATCTATAGATGCACTTGAAAGACTGGTAGCTTTTTCATCGGTGACAATCTTCACATCCTTCTTTGGTTCAAAATCTGGAACCATCACCCTATTAACCGCATCCGCCACCTTTTGTTGAGACGTTACCCAATCAGGTTTTGGAATACCAAATATCTCCGCCCTTAATATCGCTGCTGCAGTTACACACTTAAGATGACTAGGGTCATCAACAGAGAAATTCAGAGGGCGCGGAAACCGTTTTGGGGCAGACCAGAATGGGGCCCCACTACTGGTCATAGCATCCTCTGGGAAAGTAAAGGTCAACTGCTTCACGCGGTTACAAAAATAATCTTCAAACCTGAATCCATCAGAAAGCAAATATTATAACGTATCCAAAATGTATATTATAAAATGTTCAGGAATATGCAGTTTAACAATTACTTCAGACGGGCCCAGGTAAGGCAGTCTTGAAATGTTTCACATTTATCCTTGTCAAGGCACTCAAGAACACGCTCAAGAGTGTCCCTAGCCTGCGCATCACCAGCATTTCTCATAGATGAAGCATATTCAGTAGGGTCATTTAGGAAGGCATTTACTTCAGTGGGAATCTTCTCAAGAAGCCCCTCAA
The DNA here is from genome assembly GCA_023374045.1 of Limonium bicolor. Taxonomy (NCBI): domain Eukaryota; kingdom Viridiplantae; phylum Streptophyta; class Magnoliopsida; order Caryophyllales; family Plumbaginaceae; genus Limonium; species Limonium bicolor. The sequence continues at coordinate 113,211,925 of CM041782.1, read as the reverse complement.
ACTCTGAGCGAGCCCATGTGAGGCAATGATCAATGTTGTGAGGGAAAGAGTGAACAGTACACATTGGAGCTTGCTTCTCTGGTGGATCACGAGAAGCTCCATAATTTTCAGTTAGATGAGGTATGACCATCTGGGTGTTGCACTTTGCGCCCAGGGTTCCTGATTCAAGAAGAGGCTTCTGGAAATACACACATCGCTGGTCAATGTAAAGTCTCGCATTGATATTATCTAAAGCATTGATGATGACATCTAGATTCTCCCAGAAATCATCATTGAAAACATTCTCAGTCTCAGGACTAGCACGATTTTGCAAAGCTTCAATGTGAATTTGTGGGTTGATTAAAGCAGCTGCAGAGGCGGCAACTGTTGATTTTGCCTGTCCAATGTTCCAATCACGAAAGAGAAACTGCCTGCTTAGATTACTCTTCTCAATGACATCATCATCAGTAATTGTCAATTTTCCTTCAGCGCCACAAGCAACACCCATTAAAGCAAGGTTCTTGAGAAATTCACACCCGAGAGCACCAGCCCCTACCATAAACGCTTTGCAATCCTCAAGTTTCTTTTGGAGTTTGGTTCCAAAAACAGATATTTGGGCATCATATCTAGTGTTTAATGGCTTCAGGTCACTTGGATCAAGGGATTCAGTAGGAAGTGATTCTACGGAGTCGAAGTAGAAAAACTGCAGACATTAAACACCACATCTGTAAATGTAAACTCCAGCATGTAGTGTAGGAGGAAAGAAAAAAAAAAGCATAGCCCAGCAGGTTAGATGAAAAAGACTTGCAAGGAAAATATCTGGATCAGAGAAGGGAGACTGCATATAAAATGTCAACAGCTAATACAGGGAAGATGCTTAAATTCCCGATAAGAGGGTCAACAGTCCCATATTGCAACAATTCGGTATGCAGCTTTCAACATTAAACAATTTTTTTAAAAGAAAAAATCGGCATCAAGCTGAGACTATCATTAAGAGTTTAACCTAGAGAATAAAGTCTAAGTTCACATAGGAATAAAAAAACTTCAAAAAATTATCTTTCCAAACAAAAATGGAAGGGGAAGAGAGACAAAGATATGAAAGGCAACATGCTACAGAGTTTGCCGGTCAGTACACAGAAGTAGAAAGAATACTCTCAGAGGAGCTAGCAGCACCCCTAACAGTTTTACACTATAAAGCAAAACTACGAGTTGATTATTGATTAAGATGACCAAGACGTCAACAAAATTTTGATATAAACACTACATTAAGGAATTACTGAGTTATATATCAGGGAAACTCCAACTAGATTATTGGATTGTGAAATTCAATGCAGAAACACAGAGCGCATGTTTGGTTGGAGGGAATGGGAAACTGACTGATCATTACCAAAACAAACATCCTGCGGGTAATATAAAAATCAAGCAACTAAAAAAACCATAACTCGAACAGAAATAATAATAGTCTTAAATCAACAACAAAAATTCCTTCATTTTTATTTCCTTAATATAACATCTGTTACTACTCTATGAAAATCAACTGCTGGATAAGAATACAAAACATGCATATAATTAGAAGTCAGATTTCAGCTAATTATATCCAGTTAAATCTAGTATATTTGATTCCCCTCGATATTATACTTATACAGCAAATGCACTGAAGGAACTTTTCAAGTAGGATCAGACCATCATGCCCCAACATATATTACTAAAGAAAATCCCCAGACCATGTATTGCGTAGTTCTGTAAAGTCCTTCTACCAACTCAGCCCACAATCATAGGATAAGAAAAGAAGTGAAACCATAACTCAAAAGGCCACCAATGTAAATCAGTTTAACGCTAATGATTAGAGAACAAAGCTCCACAGATTCAACATCAAGTCTTTTTTAATGTGTCAGAACCTTTTACACCAAAAAACAAAATGCATAAAATATTGATATTTGAGTCAAATGCCTAGCTCACTCCCTGATTAGGAAGAGACTAAGCAGAAACACTTTGTTCCAACCCATGAAAACAATTAAGATAATCGTTACTAGGGTGTACTTAGAGGAACATCAGAAATATATAATCCGGTTATATTAGCTAACCTGATATATTGGATGAAACTTTCCAGAGCAAGCCTTCACAACTTCCTGCCCGACAAGACCACCAAACATTGCAGCCATGGGATTCAACACAGCCCTTGCACCAAAAGCAAAGTGCTGAAGCAATTTTCTGTCGATCTGTTCAACTTTTGCATCAGTGTGAGCACAGCTGATGTTACTAGCAAAAGAAATCAACTTTTGAGCATCATCTTCTGATCCAGCAATGGGAAATCGGCTAAATTGAACTCTGAACTTGTCTAATGCTTGAAATGCCAAATGCAGAAGAGGTGGCCGGTCAAACTTTGAGAAGTCACTGAGGAGAAATTCACCAGGCTCCTTGAGTGCTTCCTTCAATGGTTTGAAATTCAAAACCTTTGGCTGCTTCACCTGAGTAACAATGCCACCTCTTTCGTACGAGCCATAATTTGTAGTATCCTCATCTAGGAAAAATGAATATGGCCTTGAATTTTTTATCCTCCTAGGTTTCCCATCATTTAGTTCGGTCATTCCCCGGACTTCAGAAAACACAACTAGATCTCCGTCTTGAAACTCCAGCCTCTCATCATCCACACATGTGATAAAGGCGGGATTCTCATTGCTAATTGATGCAATAATTCCAGTGTGTGGTTCATTACCATCAACATCCACAACAGTGAACTTAGCACCAAAATCACAAAAGACGCTGCCAAAGAGACCACATACTTCAGTTTTGATAAAAGCGATGGGAGGCTGATGATTATGACAATACTCATCAAATTCAACTGCTTTTTCCAAGCAGATATCAGTGAACACAACCGCCTGCACAGGAAAGACATCAGAAGTTAGAATAGTTTAGGAGGCCCAGTTTTAGGAAGATATGGCAAGAGTTGCATAAACACAAAATCCTCCAATTGTAAGAGTAGATTGAATATTCACATATACAATCGACAAGTGAAGTTTTAGATGGCCAACAGAGAGGTGGGGAATAGAAGTAAACTCTGCATCATAAGTCCACAGCCAAGGATGACAGGAAAGACGAACTTCGCGAGACATCTCAGGTCTCAACATGCAAACCAAGAATTTTTCACTTGGCCTAGACATTATATTCTTAACTTTAGAAAGACATAAACTAGCTGATGGAGCCCACAAAGAAGCTACTAATGATATTATAATCCCTCTAAACTTTTCAGCCGCCAGACCTCTAATATCCAAAGTACACTTGGAACCACGATTGGTAGAGATGTAGCCTACCACAGAGAATATCTACACCGGATTGACCAGAATAGTTATTCTCCACTAACTGCACATGTTTTCATTGATCTTCTATAAACATCTTAGAACTAATTCCACCCTCTTTTTCCCTTTATCAGTCATCAATACATACGGTTGCCTAGCACAAACGCGATTTCACTTGTTCACTCTCCCATTGTGACCCATTTCCTTTAGCGAACCTGCCAAGGTTCATTTCTTTCTTATCAACTCTTATCGATCATCGAAAAATTATAGTTTCTAGTAGTTGATTTATCATTTCAAATCTTGCATTTGTTATTTGCAGCAATCCTGGTCAACATAAAAACACTACCAATATGAAACTGAACAAAAATCCATGGTTTCTTTCTTAGTCCAGACCCCACTTTCACACTAAAATTATGAGACTTCGATTCGCTATCATTTCATGATAGTAAACTTCAAAAATCAATTAATCATAACTCAAAATCATACATATATAAGGCAGAAATATGTATACAGAGAGAGAGAGAGAGAGAGAAAGAGAGATAAAAAATAAATAAAATAAATAAATAAAAAAGATCTTAAAACTCAGAAAACAAGAAAGGTATAGATATGACAACATTGACAATCATTTCTTTTGATGAAAACTTAAGAATACAAGAATCAAAAACCCTAATTGTAAAATGTGCCACTAACAACAAGACACTAAGAGATGCAAGGCGTGATCTAACTCAATACAACAACAAGATCAAAGCATTATCTCCAAAAACAATTGGAGTGGGTTAACATGAATCAATATATGAGGTTGGGCAAAGCCATAGGCATACGGGAAAGGAAAACACAAAGGAGCAGAAAACTGGAAATGTGTGGTGTAGGAGAATGAGTAAGGGAGGAAAAAGGGGTTATCAAAACCGAGTGAGGCACATGAGTATCGTGATCAGCTCAATAAATTTAAGAACAGCCACATGAGCAATGCGTTACAGTGAGAGCTGTATCAGTCCTTGTACCTGAAAATTTGAAAGTTCCTCCTTTGTCAATTTGGTAGTCATGGTATTAACAAGCACAGCGTTGTTCAGTTCTTGCAGCTTTTGGACAGAAGCAAGGGCACGATTCTTTCCCACATCATTCTCAGAAAATATGAAATTGCTCGAAAGATCCCATAACTCTACTACTCCTTCGTCATGCAGTGTTACAGACTTCACACCAGCAAGGATTAGATTTTTAGCTGTAGAACAACAAAATAATCAGACAGCATAACACAACATACGTACCACCTTTTCATGAAGGAGAACGAGTAAGAAGAAGCACCTCGATACAGTTCTAGTCAAGCTAATATACATGACAACGCAAATAACCCTCACACCGCAGTGATACTACTTGACTAAAATAGTCATGACATAATTCATAACCTAGAACTTGCAAAAACTTAAATAGGTTACCATCTAGCAGAAACTAAAATTAATAGAAAGACAGAGAACAGCGAAGAATAATAGGAAAAGGGAATACCGATTTCAGCTCCGAGGCCCTGCAAACCAGAGATGAGGACATTGGAAGCAAAGACCTTCCGCATGGTATCGCGTCCGTACACAGCGAGCTGACGGCTGTGCAGATCCTCATCGATATCGATCGGATTGTTCCCGTTCAGACCTTCACCGGACCTCATGGTAGTTGAGAGCTGACTGCAACTGTTCTGGCTGTTCCTAGCGTTACCAGTCGCTGTGACCGTGGCAGTGGTGACCGGAGAGGAAGATGCAGAGATCGGGCAAGGCTTCTTGAGGATGACGGTGTCGATGTGAGAGACTTCTTCGGAAATCGTCTGCTCTGCTGCTGGTGCTGCGTCGTCGACTTCCTCAACAGCCTGTTCAGGAACAGCTCTCTTCCTAGGAAGCATATAGTGAACTGGACTGCTCAAATCTGTGATGGTAATTAGAAATACTAGTAAGAAGGGTCACTTGACGCTACAAGAAAAAATCGATTTACCCCAAAATTACATCTAGAAAAGGGACGGGGAAGCGAGAGAGGGAGGAAAGAACGAAGAACTAACCTTAACGCTCACGAACATCAGTATTCCTTGCGTTGCGGAAAGAGAAATATGCTCGGTCCAGGGGAGAAGTGGGGTTATGAGATAGAGGAAAGGGAGAGGATGTGTAAGCGGTGAGAGTGTCGGTAACACGAAGGAGGTGAGACACCAGCCGGACTGTCCAGGAACTGAGCGGAGCTGAGGGGAGACTTGATTGCGATTTCGTAATCGAAGTCGTTGTAGTTACTAAGGCCCCGTTCGAAAGTGGGCTTTACCCCCGATTTGGAGTTTTAGCCCGCTTGTTGACTAATAAAACGTCGTTTGACCAACCCAAAAGTCCTGGCTTTTGTATCTTTAGTGGCTTAAAAAAAATGTTGGTTTTGTTACTTTTCATTTTTCCATCTCGATTTTGAGCTCTGTTCAGGAAGAGGAATTACTGTAATACCCTTGTTTTTGCATCGTCCGTACACTAATGCGGTTGCCAGTCTTGTCTCCTGCTGCAAATTGAAGTTGGTGCCCTTGTTCAATGCGTCGACGCCTCTTCAATCCAACAACCGTTCTTCCCTATCCTTTTGGTTGTGCATCACATCTCGTAGCTGTGTACTGAGAAATTCAATGTTCTGCACTTGAAGGGTTGGGCATTGATTGAAGTCGTTGGTATGCGGACGCAGACAGAAGGAGTTGTTTCATTCACTTTAAATTCTGGGCATCTTCCTTGGTTGTACACATTCACATGGTGAGTCGCTTGGTACACCCATACGACCACAGACGACGAAATCCTGCGGTAAACTACCACATGAATAAGTGATTTGTTTGTTCCCCTTTCGTAAATTCCTTTGCAGTTTGCACCCTCTAACCTTCCTTCCTTCCTTCCTTGTTTAGATTGTCGTACTGGAGTGGTGTTGTTCAAGCCACAGACAGGTAATTTACTTCATCACTTCTTAATGATGATTTTTACCGTAATTTCATTTGTGCAATTGATATCGAAGTTTGCTTAACTACAATGGGGGTGAACGTCTACAAACACAAATGAATATACCTTCTCGAGTTCAACATGCACTTTGCAGTAACCGCACATAGATTTCTTTGTGTAGATTTGACTGCTATAACTAGATTTTCCACACCTTGTCGTGTATATATTAGTCTAGCATTATGGTCAAGGGTAATCCAAATGACAAGGGCAAGCGGCCAATGGCCGATCAAAAAGAGAGGAAACAGAAACATGACTGGACTCGGAGGGATGTGGAGTTACTGATCCAATTGCTGGTAGAGGAGGCAAGGATTCAGCTAGGGAAGGGTGGTTCATTAGTAGGGTTAACGCACAAATGGACTAACATTGCGGAGAAATTCAATGAGAGAAGACCTGGTCTACCAACTGTTGACAAACACCAATGCAAGAATAAGGGGGATACCCTAAAAACCGGTTGGAGGAAATGGAAGGAGATTTCTCATAAGAAGACTGGTCTAGGGTGTGACGCCAGCACTAACTCAGTGACATATCCACCTGAATGGATTGAAAGAATGTCAAAGGTAATTTAGGAACATATTTGCACTATGTTATTTGACATTTTGGTGTATAAATTTCATGCATATGGTAGGTAGTTACATTTAAACAGTGTTCTGTTGCAGGAGAATGTGGGGATAGCCAAGCTTGTAAACTCGAAATGGCCTTCTTATCTGGTAGACGAGATGGAACTTATCTGGGGTCAGGCTTATGCAAATGGAGATTTGAGATTGACTCCAGGGGGTGAGCTGCAACACCACAAGGAAACTGATGTTACTGACTCTGAATATAATGTCGAAGCACATCATCAAAACTACGGAGATGAGGACACTGAGGTATACCTACCTTCAATTCAGATCACCTACTCTGACTGTCAAGAAGGTGGGCAGTCTATGGACATATCCAATGCATCAAAAAACCAGCTAAGCCATGACTACGGTGTAAGCAGTAGGCACCGTGTAACCGCACCATATCAAGGTACATATCATGATGGTAGTTCCCCTTTCTTTGACTTAACTGAGGGAGATGTCGTTGTTGCTGCTAGTTATCTTGCTAATTCATTCCATCACAGTTAGTATGCTAGGGTTGTAGCTGGTAGCTCACGTGGGTTTGTGCCAAACAGTGTCATACCTGTCCCTGACCAGCAACCCCATGACGATAGTGTTGCACCAGTTGAGTACAATATGAATCACACTCATGATAAGCAACAGCATATCACACCTGAAAAACCAGCTGAGTGGGATCACCTTATGCAGACGAGTGCTGGTGGGGTAGAACATGGTTGTAGAAGAACTAAGTTACAACCTAGGAGAGAATCAAACAAGGTGACAAGCAAGTCTAAGGGTAGTAAGGGTAAAAGCAAAGTGCTAGTTAATGATCTAAGGGATGTTGAAGGTGGGCTACACAGCAAGTTAGGCAATTCTACAGATATTCTGGAAGAAGTGAAGAAACAAACAAGAATGGCAGATCGAGTTATAAGTGTTCCTGAAGCCGGTGAACGACACCGTCAAGTGAATGGTTTAACTAGAAGAGAGATTGTTTATGCTTTGTACGTGCTGTCTGATAGAAGTCATAGGGCTGTTTTTATGGCATTAGCCGATGATGATGAAATTACAGAATGGGTGAGGCTGGTGTACACCCTAAAGTATGGTCCTTGAACAAGAAAACATCCCACTGTTTGTGTTAGGAAATCACTTTTTGGTTGGTGTTGTTGCTTGAACTCACTTTTGCTAGTTTTGGTAGTACCAATGGAGATGTATTTTTGGGTGGGTAACAGGTCTGGTGTTTGATGTACTAGCCATATTTTGAATGGTGGGCTGCATTAAGAACTTAATATTGGTAGTTTATTAGTGATGCGCATAATGTTGTTATCAGGTTGGGTGTCCTGTCTATTAGCTAATGCAAACTACGTTTTCAATCTCTGTTGCCTATGACAAGAAGCACATTACATCATCAGTTTGTGTTTGGTGTATCAATGTTTAAGTACACAATACGTGCTACAGTGAGTATTACATATTTCAGTCCCCTGACTATATTTTTCTTACAGAAATGGAAGCAATGGGTTTCAGTAATGATGTAGTCCACATTGTTAAGTCTAAACTAAGGGAAAGCCCGGCTGATTACATTAAGTTCCTTGTGCTACAAGCTGTGGAAGAATTTCAAGAGAAATTTATACTTGTACTAGCCAAACATAAGGATCAACACCTACGCTGGTATAAGGACATTAGAAAAAAACAGTCAAGGAAAAAACACATCTGCTATTTTTGCAAGCAGCACGGGTTCATTGACAAATTGTACCTGATTTTCAGAGAGGCCAAAATGATGTACAACTTGTCACTTGCCAATCACATCGAGGATTTGATTATAGGCAGCCAGCGCCCAAAGTATGAGCTTATGGTGGACCGTGATGGCAAAACAACTGAGACAATGGCGATTAATAGGTTGCAGAAAATAGTCAAACTGAATCGTGATGAGTTCATGGTTGCAGCTCAGATGATAGAGAGTTATGACTATCGAGATTTGTTTGACTGTCTGACTGATGATGAGATTGTCGAGATAATTAGGATAAAAATGAGCGAGGAGAAGTGATAGATATGAACATGGAGTGAACCCTGTTTGATGTTGCTTAACAGTTCAGTATATTATTATTTGCATACATGTAATATTGCCTTCACATTTTGTATGAACATAAGAGTTTTTTAATAACATCTGCTTACTTTCTTGTGTAGTTATTCATACGTCAAGATGTCAACAAAGAATTTTCAAGATATTGTGTCTCTAATAGTTGTCGATCCTAACCTGTTGGACGACCTCCTCACTGCAATAGAAAGTGATATTTTTGAAATACAGAATGATTCACTACAGGAAAAAAAGGCTTTTAGCGATCAACAATATTTGTCGTTAATGATGATAATTTTTGTCGCTAATGATAATAACGACCAAAAATAGAGTTCGTCACCAGTGGTCGCTAAAGGTCCGTCGCTAATAGTATTTGCGACCAACCAAATATTGATGGTCACTAGAACATTAACGACGAATTATATACGTTGTCTCTAATGAAATAGAAACCAACCAAATACATTGGTCGCCAATGCATTAACGACTAATGTGAAGTTGATCGCTAATGATTTAGTGACTCTAATATTGTTGGTCTCTAGTGTTTTAATGACCAACAATATAATTGGTTGTTAATGTCTTTTGTGACCATTATGTGTCTATGGGAAAAGGGATAATTTTTTTTTATTGAATTCTATGGTGACCAACAATTTCAGTTGCTTATGATATTATAGATCAAATTTTATATGGAACCTGAGTGACCATATGTTGCATGTAAATGTAATATGCTTTTTTGGTAACCATTCACTTACTAGTGCTTTCTTTCACCTTCCATATCAATTTACTTATTTAAAATATGTTAGAAAAATTTTAAGTATAGAGTTATGATCGAGATTGTTCGTGCAAAAAAATGCTTTGACATATTCATTGATAATCATACGACTCAAATATTACAAATATAGTTCAATATACAATACATAGGCTTTGCAATAACATTTTGCATAACAAATATAAAAGTAAATAAATGACATGTCAAGAAATGTAATCTAATGTGACAAAACAACTTCATAATTTGTACTTTAATGTCACTGTATTAAAAAAAATCCTAATAACTAACACCCTAATCTATTTATTTAATATCTTACGATCATAGTCTCACCATTGCTCGCACCTGCAACCACAAGAATATATAGATAATAAGTGACACAAGCATTGATAATACAAATATGTATCTTCATATGTTGGAGAAAGTGAAAGAGATAGAGTAAGCAATTTTACTATTTTGCATTAATAATCTCTTATGACCTATCTAGATCCCGTAATCTTCTACATATAACACAACAAGAGCCTCCACCCACACATTATCTAATAAAACTAGTCCAATTAAACAATAAACCTGTTGTGGACGTCATCTTCATCTTGGCGAGATTGAAGTGTTATCACATCCAAAGTTAGCCCACCCCAGCTTCAAATCCTACTAATCGACGCCAAGAAAGTTCATACAACCAGCAACAATGAATACCAAAACGGCGGCATAAATCAATAGGGAAAAGAGCAAGACTAAGAATATACAAAGATAATTAGAAATATCCGACAGATGGTTCAAAGGAAGCAGTATAAACTCCTCGACGGTGAAATATCTTTGGGAACGATTGCAATGGAGATGGTTAGTTCCGTCAGAGAACATATGTACAAAGAGTAGTATAATTTTGAGATCAGAACAAAACTTGTGCTCTTTCACAAAGAAGTTGTAATGTTAAAATATATTCAGCATACAACCATACAAGTACATACATAGATATACAAATCAAACGAGATGTAGAGAGCATTCACAGAGTATGTGGTTAAAATATATGCAACATATCGATTAATAGTGACTGGTTTCCTTAGTGGCACGAGGGCCTCCCATCAATCTTCCACCCGACGTGCACAACCGTCGTGCGTTCAGCTGTGTTACAACTTACAACGTGGGAACTAGGTAAAACGAAGAGTAGGGGAGATGGAGGGAGAGATTCTAAGTTCGAGAGCAATCGGAGATCGATAACAAGAGCTAATTACTTTCAGGATAAAAGATGTTTACCAGGCAGTTACCGTAGTGTCTGAGCAAACCAATCCTTCCAATGCTCTTTCACAGCTGTGCAATGTGAAAGCATACAAAATTCAAAGCAAAGAAATTGATGAGGATTAGGGGTTTACGAGCTCTCAACAGAGCAATATAGCCGCGAGAGCAGCGTTTGTAAGAGCGAGCATAAAGATCACAGATGTCACCGACGATGAACGCGAAGAAAAAGAGAGGATTTGTCGCTTGAAGTGGCGAGTGTTCCTTAGATATATGTGGATCTATTGAAGCATGCTGAGCAGATCTAATTGATCTCCAGTGATTTCGTAAAGACATATAGTTTTAAATCCGAATCTCTAAGGAAACTTGCCGCTCGTGGACTTACTTTCTCGATTCCAAGGCAATGAAATAAATAAAAAGAACTAGACTGATAGACGGTTAAAAGGATGGGGAAGGATGAAAATAAGTGAAAGAAATGGAATGATTTCTTTTTATCACTAATGCTGTTTAATAGGTGTTGGACGGTTATTGTTTTAAATTTTGCTTTAAGTTTTGGCGGTAGTTAGAGCGCCATAGATTACCAAAATATTTGGATAGTTATTACGACAAATTTTTTACTCTTTTAACGAAAAAAGAAAATTATGGTTGTAAAACATATACTTATAGAGACCAAATATATATTTGTCATGATTAATTATTTAATAACGGCCACAACATACGCTTGGTCGCATATATGGTCGTAATTGTCTTATTTTCTTGTAGTGATTTACAACAAGTTGTTCAGTGTCTTAGGGCCATTCACAACATCCCACCTAGAGTACCAATGCATACTTCTGCATTAACTGGAAAAAAATGGGTGGATGAATTATTGTCTGGTCACCCTGTTCGGTGCTTTAATGCTTTACGCATGAACAAAGACACCTTCTTCATGTTGTATCACACTCTCGAATACAAGTACATGATTGATTCCAAAGCGAACACTTCAGTGAAGGAGCGAGTAGCATGGTTTCTTAGGACATTAAGTCATTGGTGTGCAAATAGGGACTCAATGGAGAGATTCCAACATTCGGGGTCGACTATTAGTAAGCATTTTGGTGACATTTTAGAAGCGGTGGGCAGACTTGGCAAAGATATTGTAATGGATTACAACCAATGTACTAGTCAAGATGTTATGCACCCAGGTATTATGTTTCCGACAGATGATACCCGTTAATTGTTTCCTTTGTGTAGCATAAGAATGATGCCAACTTGTCTGGTGCTTTGTACTGATGCCAACTTGCTGTATAATTTAAAAGAGGAGTTTCATTGTTATATGCACTTATCTGGTGCTTTATACTGATGCCAACTTGTTGTATTGCAAAGTCACACGTGTGTGTGATGTTGCTTTATACTGAAACACTTGAAATCAGATACACTACACTCCCACATCGACACAAGCTAATATAGTTTTGTTCCTTATATACCCCAAGTGTGGCGGATCATAATGAATAATAATCACTACTATCATGCGCACACATATTGCTCTCTGCAGAGGAAGATACCAATCAGTATCTGTGGTATTCAGGGACAGTTTTTTTATAATGCATTTTTGTTCAAGGTCAATTTGGACTATTCCATCCAAAGTAAAATGGAAAATGGAGGTAGTATATTAACATAAGTATCTGATTTATACATCTACAACACCCAAACCCTACTGCTTTTTTTGCCACTGCGGCCGTCCTTCCTTACTGCCAAAGGAGAGCATTATCACTTGAGGTAACCATCTCCGTCACAGCATCTACACAATCTGGAACATGAAAGCATCTACACAAACCTGTATGTATACTGTAATTGCGAACTCAGTCATTCACTTTTTGTGTTGCCATCTGTATTAAGTGTATCAACATGTCCGCAAGAGTTGAAAACAGATCAAATGGGCAACAGCAGCAGCAGTCACAACACTCCTCTTCTGTTGTTACCGAAGAAGTTAATAGTGAAAATGAAGTGCAGTAGCCAGAACACTCTTACTCTGTTGTTACAGAAGAGGTTAACAGTGAAAGTGAAGTGCAGCAGCCAGAAAACTCCTCTTCTTCTGTTGTTACACAAGAGGTTAACAGTCAGAATGGAGTGCAGCAAACAAAGTTTGAAGAATATCTTTTCAAGGGGGTCAAGCCACCAGGGTGTGATGAAGCGTATTGGAAGTATTTGATGCATATGTATTCTAAATCTCGTTAGAGCACAAATGTCTCTGATTACCGAATCAGATCGGTGACGATTTCATGTCAAACTTATATTATGTCAGTTAGGTAAATGTTTAGTGGTTATGGGAAGAAGTTGTTGATTTTTATTTCAGCTGTAGGCATGTCATGTTTCTATTTTGTGTTGTCAACCATGTACTAGATTTCATGTGCTGTCTTAATATCAATTAGAATTGTTTGCTTCACCAGAGAACATCCACTCTTAGTTGTTAAAAAACATATCGTTGCAGCTACATTATCCTATGCATGGTTATCATTGAGAAAGCATAGGATCTGTACACAATATATGAAATACCCCAAACCTTGATATGTGGTTTAAATATTAAACTATGGTATATAAAGGCTAAAAAGTGCCTTAGAAACATCAGTGAACAATTTAAACCATAGTAAAACACAATAAAACACTAAGACACAGTTTGAGCAAAAACATGCTCTAAGCTTGGAGTGAACTTGGTTGGGACCCAAAGGACCTACCAAGACTTGGTAATATTCAATTATGATTTTATAAGGCAAATTAAGTCCTTAGGAAACTTTGGTAGACAGTTAAACCAAACGAAACACAAGAAAATACCTTAAAGTCAATAAGAGCAAAAATGTGCTCTAAGCTTGGGATAAATTTGTATAAGACCTAAAGGTCATACCTATACCTTATAAATATGTTAATGAGCATATTAAATCAATTACTAAAGAAAACCAAGCTTGAAAACAAGTTAAAACACAAAATGTGCTTTAAGGAGCCTTAAAGCACATTTTTGAAAAATTGTCTTGTGAATGAGTTTTGAATGGCTAAATGTCCATCATTACTCTTTAATTAATATGTGTACTACTTAGTATCACATTTGGAAGTCTAGATCAATGGGAAATCAAAAATGTCACAAGAATGTGCCTTGTCTTTGTGAATAGTAATAAAAAATGCTAGTTTATGACATAAGTCAATATAAGTAAGTTAATTGGTCAACAAAGACCAAAACACCCTTATTATTAAATGGGGGTCGGTTTTTGTAAGGTGAGTCACCACCATTTACAAATCAATTAAAGGAAAAGTAAGACATAAAGCAAGTTACTATTCCACTTTATTACATAAATATCTTTACAAGAGTACCTCTCACCTCATTCTCTTATTCTTCTTCATTTCACACGATTTCTTCATCTTCTCCCAAGCTCCATTCTCGGTTTGCTACAGCACCACTCACACCACCATCTTCAATCTCTTATAACTTCTAGCTCCATGCACCAAATCAAATTCTAAGACCATATTTGTCTTAGTTAGGCCAAGCTCTACACTTCTCTCTTTTCAAATCTTTAAGAACTCCATTTTGGTGCCATGAAGATTCACCATTGTTGGAGCTTGAGCTCACCTTTTCGTGCCTTGTTATTCTCCTTTGCTTCAAGGTAAGGAAAGTCAAAGAAAAACTTCATTTCCTTTTGTTTTCATAAGTGACCGAAATCACCTTCTTCACGGTGTTTTCTTTTGCTTTGTTCTAGCTTCATTCCAACCATTCAAGGGCTTGGTGGAAACCTCTCTTGTTACATATTCAAGTTCTCTTCCAAATTCAAAGGTAAATATCATTTTAGTGTATTAAAACACTTATGTTAAACTAGGGTTTGTAAATGAGTTTAAGTGTGAATTCTTAAGCTCATTACCCTTATATGTATATTGAATAGAAAGTTGACAAGTGATCAAACTCCTTGCTGATTTTCGGTACAAGGAAACAAGAAAGAAGTTTGTGAGGAAAAGAGGTAAACAAACTACCTCAATGTAGTTTAAATGCCTTAGGAAAAATGAGCTTGATTTGCTTGATAAAATACCTAAGGAGCCAATGGTGAATGACCTAGTAAAATGCTCTCAAGGAAACTATTAAAGGGCATATGTGTTGTTGTATGTAATTGCAGGTCAAAGGCATTATTTATGTGGAAATTCAGTGTTTAAGGTTTATGCAATTTAAGGGCCTAAGAGCCATGTTATTTAAGGGCCTAAGTGCCAAGCAATTTAAGTTTATGCACTATATTGTGATGTAGTGTGAATTTGGTGAAGTGTTGTGTGTGAGAAAGTTCTTGATGGACTTAGGTGTTCTTGAATGAAATAAGGTAAAAACCTAAGTGTTTGGATGTGAGAATATACAAGAGAAGCTATGGCAAAATTTGGAAAATGTATAAGAAGTTCTAAGTGTTTTAAATGAGTTTTGGTGAACTAGGAAGTGTTAAAAATGAACAAGTGCTTTACTAGGGAAGAAAGCATGTATTAAGGTGATTTAGAGTGATACAAGGATTAAGGTATTATCTTGGAAGTTCTAGGAATTCAATAAGTGTTTTTGAGGATGTATTAAAGTCTTGGAGAAGTTTGTTTAAGGTTTAGGGATGTTGATATACAAAGAATAAATGATGTTTATGTAAGATGTGAAAAAGGAGATTTAGTTAGTAAGAAAAGAAGTTTGAGAGATGATGTTAAGGTGTAGAGGAAACACCTTGGTATAGTGGTCATTATAGGTGAAATACCACTTAGAAATCTTAAGGAGAAAACATTCCAAGTGCTAGGAATTTTGTAAGAAATTTGTGAATGATAAGATGGTTTGGTGTGTGATTTAAAGAGTTTAGTACATGGCTAAAGGTGTGTTTGATGTGCCAAATGATGTTAGAACACATTAGGAGGCTTGAGGAAAAGTTTGGAGAAAGTTTGACAAGTTTTGGACAAATTATGATGTTGTCCGACCCAGTGGTCCGACCCAGGGTGGGTCGGACAACCCCAGTTAGTTCACCCGTTGAGGGTTCTGGAATGGTCCGACCCAGGGGTCTTGGGTCGGACATGGGTCGGACAGGTGGACTTGAAAGACGGAAAAGTCTCTGGAACGGTCCGACCCAGTTGTGGGTCGGACGGTGGGTCGGACGACCCAAAATATGTAAAAAAAAAACAAACAAGTGTGGGTTAAGTAGTGAACCCTAGTGAGTAATAATGACAATTTAGTGGGGGCAAAAGTTGTATTAAATGTAAAAGTAAAACAAGTTAAAGTGTGAAGTTATTTAACTAAGTTAACGGGGATAAGTTATGAGCATTAGACTTTAAACAATCATGTTACCCCGATGTTAATAAAAGTACATGTAATGTTATTAGTTGTTCGAGAATTGAGAGGGACATAAGTGGACATGATAGAGTGGACTCCGGTGACAGGTATGGTTTTCTTGCAACCTGTGTCCTACCGGATTACACCGGCTTGTATGCCAATGTGTTTTCTGTATGTTTGCCACGTTATAAGATAAATCATGAAACGAGTTTACAGTCGTTATTGTTGTTGTGTGTTTACGTGCCGATACCGGTAACCTCGAATACGCATGGAAGGCTAGTTAACCACTATTAGGTAAACGTAAGAGAACGGTATCCGGTAATAACGTTTCCAACCTAAGGAACGTTCTAACCACGGCTATGCGTGAGTTAGTCATGTGATGTTTGTGTGTGATGTTTGTGTGTGAATGTATGACCCTCTCTTCCCTTGTGTGTGTGTCTAACAAGACTTAACCTAATGTTTGTGATTGTTTATTAAGTTCAATGTTGAACTTCTAACAAGTGCTAACGGGGGAAGTGAGGAGTCCGGTCTGTTCCGGCCACGCGTGTGAGTATGGGGGTCGTTGTCATATCAGGTTCGATCCTCTCTGCATGTTATGGTTGTTTTCCAATTTGGTTTCCAACCTTCCCTTTAGCTTAACCAAGGCTATTTTACTGACTCACGTCGGGCCACAGGGGCATACTATGTTTATGTTTGTTCGGTGTGCTTGGATCACTATATCCGAGGCACCTTGTGTTAAGTTATCCGTTCATTTAATGAGGCGGTAACGAGTTATGTAACGAGCTTATCATGAGACTGACAACATTCTCTAGGCTACAAGTGAACTGACTATGTTTGGGCCGGTTCGTAAAGAGAACCGTTCCCGTTATGTTATGTATTATTGTTGTGCTGCAATTCTTATTGCGATGTGATGTGATATGTTGTTAAATTGTGGAGTATGTGGATTATGGATATGAATGCCAGTTTATTGTAAGAGGCGTTTAAGGATAACCCGAATGGTGGGTATGTGTCGTCTATTAAGGAAATAGCTCCATTAAAGGAGAAATACCCTAGGGGTTAGAGATCACAGTGAGTGATTTGTTAAGTGTAATTGTGTTGGCTGTTTCAATGAGCCATTGTTGTGCAGTGTAATGTGTTGTGTATTTGTAGTTTACATGCATGATTCTGATATAATCAACCGCATGCTAAGACGACAAATAGTTGTGCGTGGCCCGGTAGCATGCGGGCTGCGGGATTACCATACCAGCAAAGGTGTTGAGCCCCTGGGGGGCCACCCTTTCTCTACTTTTCCTACTTGCAGGTACAAGGAGCTGGAAGTCGTTCGAGAGTAGGACGGGGTAGTCATTTGTACATGGGTAATCATTTAAGTTATATATGTACAGTAGGTGTAGTAAGACCGAAATTGTTATCGGCATTAGCTTGTAAATACTCGGTATAGTTGGAAGGTATGTGTATGTTTCGTTGTTAATGGGAAGAGATAATAATATGTAGTCGCTCGGGAATCTAGTCCATCAGACCGATACAATGTATATGTAATAGCCTTGTTAGCCACGTGGGTGGTTAATGGCGTGTAACACCAACGAGTTAAGTAATGTGATGAAGTATGTTTTCCGCTGCAGTTTGTTGTAAGTGTGTTAATGTTGGATGGGGTGTTACAAAAAGTGGTATCAGAGCGAAGTATCGCTCTGATGACTGAATTACCGAGCTTAGGAAGTACCGAGTTAGGATTTTAGTACTTTGGGTTAAGGGTTGAGTGATAGCGTGAGAGATACGCTAGTTAGGAACTACCAGTGAATACTGGAAACCTACTATATCCTTCCCGCCCTCCACAATCCTGTCTATAACTTGGAAACAACGCCAGAGAGATGAAAGTTCTCTCATACTCGGAAATACCGATCTGGCTGTTATTAAGTACTTCTGTGAGAACGGAGAACCAGTCACACGGTAGATCCCGAAGAGTGGGAATCCCGGAGACGGTTTCTACCTGAACAATGTTAACCGCATTTAATAGCGAAGAATGAAGAATCTTGTGTATAGAAGAATAGAATTTCCGGCAACCTGGGTCGACATGCTGAGCAGTCGAGAACAACCAGCTTGCAACGCACCAACCGTGCAACAGGCAAGAAGTGAAGTAATGAAACCCGAGACGAGCGTCTACGGGACCACGATTATTACATAATGTCGCCCACGGTATACCAACCGACAAAGGAACTACAACGTAGTGCCCAAACAAGAGACAAGTCTCAGTAACCACGACAAATGCGTGGAACGGGCTACGAAGAGGATACAATAAACTAAGTAAAGGGGGACTCCAAGAATGGGAACACCCC
Source organism: Limonium bicolor (assembly GCA_023374045.1). NCBI lineage: Eukaryota > Viridiplantae > Streptophyta > Magnoliopsida > Caryophyllales > Plumbaginaceae > Limonium > Limonium bicolor. The sequence goes on along the minus strand of CM041782.1, from coordinate 113,193,392 downwards.
AGTTAATGATTATCGTGTGAATACAGTGAGAAGTCGCCTAGAGGATTTATTGTCAAGACTGTAAGATCAAGTAAGGGCCAACAAGGCCACTGATGACAGTACGGGTAAAACGATACCGCAACCGGTATGTGTTGAACCGATAGCCAGTTAGCATGGCGCACTTGCCATGGCAAGTGCTGCTATAACAGGATGTTCGGGAAATTTATAATAATACAAAGTACTTAGTAAAGTACCATGAAGTTAAGTGAGATCGTCACGACCATATAAGGGCTTGATAGCCTAACCTCTGTAAATGGAAATACACCAGTCAGCAGGAAGCTAGATTTGGTTAAGGGAAGAAGGCATTGTAAAACCATAAGAATTTTTCTTTCAACTCAGATTTATTGCAAACTCTTTTCTTTCAAAACCAGATTTTCTTTCAAACCAATATTTAATACTAACCTTCTTTTAAACCAAACCAGTAGAACCAAGGGCAGTTGATAAAGATACAACAGCGGATAAACTTTCCCTCGATTAAGTTCGAGAAGCACGGAATGCATATTGTCACGAGACAATATAAGGGAGTTGACAACAGAATACTTCACCTAGGCGTGTGATGGACACTATGAGTGTACCAACTGTAATGTGGGACGACCGCACTCCGAAAGGAGCTTGTGGGCCTGACAGACCTACTTATGGGTTAGTTGGGTAAGTAGCAATGTATCAGTAGGGTACCCCACATATGTATACGAGTAGAGTCCGGAACACGGGAAGTAGTCGACTCCATACTACGGTCAGCAGTAAAAGTCAAGCAAGAGTAACCGATTACCAAGAATGGTTAAACTAAAGGAACTCAGTTAAGTTAACGAGACTAAAGGAATTAGTGAATTCATTTTCAAGGAAATGTTTAAGAGTCAGGAGGTGCGAAGTGCACTAACTGTAATATAAAGACAGCGTATATATCTTAAGGATCCTCAGGGATAAACATGATAGCTGGAACGGAGACCCAGCCTGTACATGGCAAGCAGATGCCTAACGTGAACACATTAATGTGCAATGAACGGGATGAAACTCCCAGAATGAGTACCTACACTACCAGGAAATGTTGATCTTCACAGAAGAAGATAATAAGCCAGTTGAGAACGCAAAACGGCGTGGTTAACTAAATGTACCAATAAGTGCAAGCCAGATGTAATGACATAACTTAGCAACACCCAGGAGTAATCCTTGAAGGGCGTTCGCATCAACAATTATTGAACGAGATAACATGACAGAAACACAAGGGTTGGAACTAACACCCAGTTTGGACGTAAGTTGTCAGGAGACGGACTGGCAATCCTAAGGGGCATCCCGTGAAAGGAAACGTGATGCAATGACCTTGTCATGGAGCCCAATACAACCTCTAACCATGTAATGTGGTATAGAGAAGTACATGTGTGTGGACAGCCTACAATGAGCAGAGCTCGAGGCAGTAAGGCTCATAAGCCACAAATAAAATGCGTTACGTAAATTAGATTGATTGTAGAAGTTTATGTTGTATAAGTGAATAGAGTGGTAAACGAACCACTGCATTAAGAGTGGGGATACCTCTCGATACTGTAAAACCGCTGGAGCGGTAGTTATGTGAACCAAGCTCAAGAAATATGTTAAGGATGGACGATATTATTATTGAAAGAGAGCAGTTAGTTTAGTAGCATGTGTGTATAAAGTGAAGCACCGAGCTGAATAATGCCGGCTTGTGACTCGAGTGGTCAATGCTCAAGGAGCATTCAGTAGTCATCCAAATGAGTGATGAACCATAATACGAATGATGTAAGTATATGTGTGGAAGTTAATGTGACAGTAAATACCATGTAAGTTATTGTTATGCAATGAGTAAGAGCACGGTGTGCAGCAAGCGACCGTTGTATAAGTGTTGTTGAATAATAATGTGGCAGATAAGACCAGTTATGAGTTAAACTCAGTGGAGATGCAAGGTAAGTGATAGCAAATAACTGGCAGTAAGCCAGTATCCAGTATTGTGCGATAAGGATCTCAGTGAAACACAGTATGAATTCCATTGCGAATCGCATAAGAGATTTACTGTCAAGAGTTTACGCCTCTGTACTCTGTATGACTGAGTGTTTTGGTATTGCACTTGCGCAGGAATGATCGAGTGGGATAGCTAGGAATTGGAAACATGTTAATTGTGGAGGAATAATGTTATAATGGCCGATGCATAGAAATGCAAGGTCGTACCAATGAAAAAATACGTGTACAAAACCAAATGTGGAGGCATGATTAGCAACAAGTGACTACAGTAACACGGAATACTAGATATCGGTATGGAATATACCTCAAGTGTGGGAAATAGCTGAGAGAGCACTACACACTAGGTAGTAGCTCAATCTCAACCGACAGTAAGTCGGAAGGAAGCAAGTCAATCATTGTGTAATACATAGCTGTATACACAGTAAATTATTATGGAAGTGGATAGAAAGTTTATAACTCACCGAATTCGCTAACAGTAAGAGATACCACGCGCCGGTTGAGAAACCATTGTTACCAAGATAAAGGTGATAAATGGGAGGTGAACAATACAGTAACAATAACGGGTGGGGCAAACTGAGCCCTACAGTTATTAGAGTTTCGCAGCAGAAACTAGTGAGCCAGTGATTCAAGTGTGTTACGTGAATAGCGAATATGAGTGAATGGCTACTTATTAATGCCTAGAAGCCTCACAGGCCAGAACCGAAACCAGCTAAGAGTTTAAATAAACTCCAATGAGAATTCTTAGGGTAGGAACTAAACCGTCAATATGGTTAAGATCCTGTAACCAGAACAACCGCGTGGAAGTTAAAACACTTCACGACGGCAGGACATTTTAAGCCAATGTTTAGTGCTTGATTACGTGGGCGTAATCCCTTTTAAGGGGGGTAGAGCGCAAAACCACTTAGTGTGTATTACCGTACAAGCGTACGTGACTTTTGTTGTGCATAGCACAAAATAATTTGTTTTGATGATTGGTGTGTGTGTTACGTAAACATACGCATTCATTCATGGTTTAATTGTGGTAATTGCGCACAGAAGATGTGAATACCATTGTGATAAGTGTGTGTATTTGTTAACAATTGTGTGTGATAGTACAAGTGTGGGGAGTAGAGAAACTCCCGGGGAACTAAAACCCCGACATTATATGTTTATATGACACTAAATGTGAAACTGTATGTTGTATTTTGATAAAATATATGTGTATATATATACTATATAGTGATTCATGAAAGGGTATGAAACCGATATAAAACCTAGTGAGAATAAGATTCCCTAGGTAACAGGAATAAAGTGAATGGAGATAACTGGTAGACGGAGTTCTATCCTTTGGAGATGTAATGATTACGTCTAGAAAGACTAAACGATAGAAAATTGGAAATGAGTATATTACTTGATGCTTGAAAATGAAGTGGGAAGTGGAACTTGATTTGCATGCGATCAAGGGAAGCCGAACACAAAATGGGGTGGAAGAATAGTTCGACACTAATGCTGATCACATCAGGGTTGGATGATTCTTGAAGCTCCCCTTAAGTGGTCACAACTAACCACGCTAAGAAAAGAAGCAAAGAGCATAAGTTGGACTTGGAGTTGTATGTGTTTTCAAAAAGGATTTTGAATTGGTATTTATAAACGTCGATAGATACTTTACATAATTAAAGTTCTCTTACTTAACCTCACAAGGAAAATTTTAAAATTTAAGTGATTGCTTTGATCTCCCAAAGGAACGGGGACGGAAGGTGTCCATCGCGACCGGGTTCTGCGGGATCACAGCGTATATCAAGGATATTTTTGATTTTTATACATGCTATGACATGTTGTATGGTATGTGTAATGAATATTATTTTGACCTTGAGTTCCAAAAGTGTATGTTATTAAGACCTATGAGTCTAAGTGTGTTGTGTTACATACACCTATGTGTCTAAAGGATGTTATGTTATCAAGACCCATGTGTCTAAATGTTGTCATGTTACCCAGACCCAAGAGTCTAAGGGTTGTTATGTTTGTGCAAACGTTGTTAAGATACCCGGACCATTGAGTCCGAGGTTATCATGTGAATATGTTATGTTATGTATGGATGTGTATGTGTACCCGGACCGTTAAGTCCGAGGTTGTGATGTAAAGTATGTTTGGGTGTGAAAGTTTATTTTGTAAGTTATCCCCGTGTTCTAATCCAATGATGTGTGGGAAGTGTGAACTTCGAGGACGAAGTTCTTTTAAGGGGGGTAGATTGAAATGCCCCGAACCTTGATATGTGGTTTAAATATTAAACTATGGTATATAAAGGCTAAAAAGTGCCTTAGAAACATCAGTGAACAATTTAAACCATAGTAAAACACAATAAAACACTAAGACACAGTTTGAGCAAAAACATGCTCTAAGCTTGGAGTGAACTTGGTTGGGACCCAAAGGACCTACCAAGACTTGGTAATATTCAATTATGATTTTATAAGGCAAATTAAGTCCTTAGGAAACTTTGGTAGACAGTTAAACCAAACGAAACCAAGAAATACTTAAAGTCAATAAGAGCAAAAATGTGCTCTAAGCTTGGGATAAATTTGTATAAGACCTAAAGGTCATACCTATACCTTATAAATATGTTAATGAGCATATTAAATCAATTACTAAAGAAAAACCAAGCTTGAAAACAAGTTAAAACACAAAATGTGCTTTAAGGAGCCTAAAGCACATTTTTGAAAAATTGTCTTGTAAATGAGTTTTGAATGGCTAAATGTCCATCATTACTCTTTAATTAATATGTGTACTACTTAGTATCACATTTGGAAGTCTAGATCAATGGGAAATCAAAAATTTCACAAGAATGTGCCTTGTTTTTGTGAATAGTAATAAAAAAATGCTAGTTTATGACATAAGTCAATATAAGTAAGTTAATTGGTCAACAAAGACCAAAAACACCCTTATTATTAAATGGGGGCCGGTTTTTGTAAGGTGGTTCACCACCATTTACAAATCAATTAAAGGAAAAGTAAGACATAAAGCAAGTTACTATTCCACTTTATTACATAAATATCTTTACAAGAGTACCTCTCACCCATTCTCTTATTCTTCTTCATTTCACACGATTTATTAATCTCTCCCAAGCTCCATTCTCGGTTTGCTACGCACCACTCACACCACCATCCTCAATCTCTTATAACTTCTAGCTCCATGCACCAAATCAAATTCTAAGACCATATTTGTCTTAGTTAGGCCAAGCTCTACACTTCTCTCTTTTCAAATCTTCAAGAACTCCATTTTGGTGCCATGAAGATTCACCATTGTTGGAGCTTGAGCTCACCTTTTCATGCCTTGTTTCTCCTTTGCTTCAAGGTAAGGAAAGTCAAGAAAAACTTCATTTCCTTTTGTTTTCATAAGTGACCGAAATCACCTTCTTCATGGTGTTTTCTTTGCTTTGTTCTAGCTTCATTCCAACCATTCAAGGGCTTGGTGGAAACCTCTCTTGTACTATTCAAGTTCTCTTTCAAATTCAAAGGTAAATATCATTTTAGTGTATTAAAACACTTATGTTAAACTAGGGTTTGTAAATGAGTTTAAGTGTGAATTCTTAAGCTCATTACCCTTATATGTATATTGAATAGAAAGTTGACAAGTGATCAAACTCCTTGCTGATTTTCGGTACAAGGAAACAAGAAAGTTTGTGAGGAAAAGAGGTAAACAAACTACCTCAATGTAGTTTAAATGCCTTAGGAAAAATGAGTTGATTTGCTTGATAAAATACCTAAGGAGCCAATGTGAATGACCTAGTAAAATGCTCCTCAAGGAAACTATTAAAGGGCATATGTGTTGTTGTATGTAATTGCAGGTCAAAGGCATTATTTATGTGGAAATTCAGTGTTAAGGTTATGCAATTTAAGGGCCTATAAGAGCCATGTTATTTAAGGGCCTAAGTGCCAAGCAATTAAGTTTATGCACTATATTGTGATGTAGTGTGAATTGGTGAAGTGTGTTGTGTGAGAAAGTTCTTGATGGACTTAGGTGTTCTTGAATGAAATAAGGTAAAAACCTAAGTGTTTGGATGAGAATATACAAGAGAAGCTATGGCAAAATTTGGAAAATGTATAAGAAGTTCTAAGTGTTTTAAATGAGTTTTGAACTAGGAAGTGTTAAAGGAACAAGTGCTTTACTAGGAAGAAAGCATGTATTAAGGTGATTTAGAGTTATACAAGGATTACGGTTTATCTTGGAAGTTCTAGGATTCAATGAGTGTTTTGAGGATGTATTAAAGTCTTGGAGAAGTTTGTTTAAGGTTTAGGAATGTTGATATACAAAGAATAAATGATGTTTAGGTAAGATGTGAAAAAGGAGATTTAGTAGTAAGAAAAGAAGTTTGAGAGATGATGTTAAGGTGTAGAGGAAACACCTTGGTATAGTGGTCATTATAGGTGAAATACCACTTAGAAATCTTAAGGAGAAAACATTCCAAGTGCTAGGAATTTTGTAAGAAATTTGTGAATGATAAGATGGTTTTGGTGTGTGATTTAAAGAGTTTAGTACATGGCTAAAAGGTGTGTTTGATGTGCCAAATGATGTTAGAACACATTAGAGGCTTGAGGAAAAGTTTGGAGAAAGTTGACAAGTTTGGACAAATTTGATGTTGTCCGACCAGTGGTCCGACCAGGGTGGGTCGGACAGCCCAGTTAGTTCAACCGTTGAGGGTTCTGGAATGGTCCGACCCAGGGGGTCTTGGGTCGGACATGGGTCGGACAGGTGGACTGAAAGACGGAAAAGTCTCTGGAACGGTCCGACCCAGTGTGGGTCAGACGGTGGGTCGGACGGCCCAAAATATGTAAAAAAAAAACAAACAAGTGTGGGTTAAGTAGTGAACCCTAGTGAGTAATAATGACAATTTAGTGGGGCAAAAGTTGTATAAATGTAAAAGTAAACAAGTTAAAGTGTGAAGTTATTTAACTAAGTTAACGGGGAAAGTTATGAGCATTAGACTTTAAACATCATGTTACCCCGATGTTAATAAAAGAAGTAACTGTTATTAGTGTTCGAGAAGTGCGAGGGACATAAGTGGACATGATAGAGTGGAATCCGGTGACAGGTATGGTTTTCGCAACCTGTGTCCTACAGGATTACACGGCTTGTATGCCAATGTGTTTTCTGTATGTTTGCCACGTTTAAGATAAATCATGAAACGAGTTTACAGTCGTTATTGTTGTGTGTGTTTACGTGCCGATACCGGTAACCTCGAATGCGCATGGGGCTGTAACCACTATTAGGTAACATAAGAGAACGGTATCCGGTAATAACGTTTCCAACCTAAGGAACTTCTAACCACGGCTATGCGTGAGTTAGTCATGTGATGTTGTGTGTGATGTTTGTGTGTGAATGTATGACCCTATCTTCCCTTGTGTGTGTGTCTAACAAGACTTAACCTAATGTTTGTGATTTTATTAAGTTCAATGTTGAACTTCTAACAAGCTGTAAGGGGGAAGTGAGGAGTCCGGTCTGTTCCGGCCACGCGGTGAGTATGGGGGTCGTTGTCAATCAGGTTCGATCCTCTATGTAGTTATGGTTGTTTTCCAATTTGGTTTCCAACCTTCCCTTTAGCTAACCAAGCTATTTTACTGACTCACGTCGGGCCACAGGGGTATACTATGTTTATGTTTGTTCGGTGTGCTTGGATCACTATATCCGAGGAACTTGGGTTAAGTTATCCGTTCATTTAATGAGGCGGTAACGAGTTATGTAACGAGCTTATAATGAGATGACAACATTCTCTAGGCTACAAGTGAATGACTATGTTTGGGCCGGGTTTGTAAAGGGAACCGTTCCCGTTATGTTATGTTATGTGTGCTGCAATCTTATTGCGATGTGATGTGATATGTTGTTAAATTGTGGAGTATGTGGATTATGGATAGAATTCAGTTTATTGTAAGAGGCGTTTAAGGATAACCCGAATGGTGGGTAGGTGTGGTCTATTAAGGAATAGCTCCGTTAAAGGAGAAATACCCTAGGGGTTAGAGATCACAGTGAGTGATTTGTTAAGTGTAATTGTGTTGGCGTTTCAATGAGCCATTGTTGTGCAGTGTAATGTGTTGTGTATTTGTAGTTTAATGCATGATTCTGAGATAATCAACCGCATGCTAAGACGACCAAATAGTGTGCGTGGCCCGGTAGCATGCGGGTTGCGGGATTACCATACCAGCAAAGGTGTTGAGCCCTGGGGGCACCCTTTCTCTACTTTCCTACTTGCAGGTCCAGGAGTGGAACTGTTCGAGAGTAGGACGGGGTAGTCCTTTGTACATGGGTAATCATTTAAGTTATATGTACAAGTAGGGTAGTAAGACCGAAATTGTATCGGCATCAGCTTGTAAATACTCGGTATAGTGGAAGGTATGTGTAGGTTTCGTTGTTAATGGGAAGAGATAATATTGTGTAGTCGCTCGGGAATCTAGTCCATCAGACCGATACATGATATGAATAGCTGTTAGCCACGGGTGGTTAATGGCGTGTAACACAACGAGTTAAGTAATGTGATGAAGTATGTTTTCCGCTGCAGTTTGTTGTAAGTGTGTTAATGTTGGATGGGGTGTTACAATATAGTTGCCATGATCAAGGCAAACATTACAGACATTAATAGGGTAAATGCAATGTGTTTTATGTTTTATTTCAGCTGTGGCGGTTGTATTTGACTACAGAGGCGGATAATGGAATAAAAATACTTGCATGTTCCTTCATTGAAATAGGTAGAAGTTAAGTACATGGTAGCTACACTTCTTCAACTGCAAAATATCTCCAAAATACTAGACATAAACATAACCACTAATTACAAATAACCTTGGTACTCCCCAGGTAGAACGATGAAACATCTTTTAAAGATTGCTAATACTACTTAACTGGTGCAGTAGTAGGATACCTTCCCTAATTAATACAAAAGTAAAGCATTTTTTCAGCTTCCATAATTAATACAAAAGTGCACCAGAAATTCTACTTGTTGATGATATGTTAAATATTTGATTCAATCAGAAATGATCTTCTTGACTGAATGGTCACTGCTATAGGACTCCGAATCTTCAAACCATGAATATGGTGAAGAAAGAGGTGAAGGGGTGTGTACTCTGTGCTTCTTGTCTGGCCTGCTAGTCACAACAACATTCTGCTGCCAGGAAATCACCCCAGTGCGACTAACTGATGTTGTTCCTCCAGGTTGGCCAGCAGGTGGGGTTATTGTGCTTGCATGAATGCTAGGCCCTGCATAGAAAGTGTTTTCACAATGTGGGTGTAAGTCAACATCATTATCAGTCATTAAAAAACGATTACGTTTTTTCTCCATCGGATTGAAAAAAATAGGTTTGGTGTTTGGGGGCAACACAGTCTGAACCATTGTGCTGTTGTTATCAGAGTCACTGTCATCAGATGACAACAAGATAACGGGAGATGAAGGATGAGAAGGAGATATCTTCTTGTTGGTGTCCATTTTTGTTAGAAGATGTGTGGAAGTGGTTGGTTTTACACTTTAAAATCGACAGAGGAGTGCAGATGTGGTTCTGCTGTACACAATGGCAAACCTTTATATACAAAAACAACATTTCAAAGCAATTGTTTGGTAGACATTAATTAAAGTATTAATGAACTCTTGGTTTGTGAAGTACCTGCAACAGATGTGATGGAGAACCAACTAAAATGAATTGCAGTAAATGAGACAATGTTGCAGAATCAGGAGTGCCAATCAGAATATTGCTGATAAGAGATAAGGATAGAGGATATTATTTATGCAATGGCCGCATTAATGACTGTACTTTCAAATGTTTACAGATGAATGAACTAATAAAGATTAACAAAATACTGTAATACAAAGTATAATGATGCCACCATCTGCCAAATTACTTTAATATATTACCAGCATATAACAGAATCTAAACATTACAACCCTATCATCAGAAAGATCCTTCATCCATACTAACATAAACCTAAGGTAACTACCACATGCGGTAGATTACCACCTATCATACAACCATCCTACACTTGACACCTTGCCACCCCAAAAAAGTACAACCTGTGGCATTTCACATCTCAAAAAGTTGGTGCTTCACATTTTAATTCTTACCAAAAACCCCAACAACACTACACAAAATACATTAAACTAAACAGCAGCTACTAAATATCACACATAAGTTACAACCATGTTGTCCAAACTAAGAACATCCATTACTTCAGCAGACTAACAATTACCAGCAGTAACAGCAGATAAATTCCAATCATGAGGCGAAATAACATTGATTTTATACTCTCCATATCCCCTGCACCCAAATTCCCAAGTGTCTCAGCAGCATCCAGTTTGTTCATTATGGCCCTCACAGTATGCTTGATTGCATCAAGAGACTGGGTGTTGCTTCTCACCATGTTCATTAGTGTCCTTACTTGGTTCGCTGCACTTGTGGACCTACCACCTTGAGTGTTGACAATCTCATTGTTGGGATCATTGGGTCTGTTCACAGCATCCCACCATTCAAAGAAACCACATGAGTTGCACTTGAAAAAAAGTCGGCCAAAGTTCTCATTTGTGTATGAAATCAGCAACATGCACTTCAAATGACAGTCACAGTTGATGTACATTGTGTTTAGTTCGTTGATGCTTCTCTCACTAGAGCAAGACTGGAAGATCACATTCAAACAAAATGTTAGACTTGCGGACAATAGAAAACCAAATGAAAACTAACTTAGCAATTATCAACATAGATTAAGGACGTCTGTTGAGCATTGTGTCAATAGCAGTAGTCTATAACAGCAAACAGATGACCTACAACCTAAGCAAGTTGTTATTGTGCGTTTCAACTACATTACACTACTAAAAAAACGATAAACCGCAGTATGCAACATGCACCATTGTAGGTTTATGAATTTATAATATGGATAATCAAAAGGTGAGACGAATCTCCTTCAATCAACCCATGTTCTATGGGAACTTACAGAACGTGCTGACGGCATATGTGGCTTGGCTTCCCGGCAGTTTGCTGGTACGCTCATCAACAAACACAAATGCAATCAGGAAATGGAGAACGAAGCTAGCGTTGGGGAACAGAGAAGTAATGCAAAAACGATTCAGCAACTGGACTCGTTAACACACTTACCTCGCGCCAATGGTGGGAAGAAACTGGTGCAAACCCTAGCAGAAACCACGAAGAAGAATGAGGAGTGCAGAGAGGAGAAGGAGAGCAATTGCTGCAAATGTAGAAGAGAGGAGCATATTAGGGTGTCGGATTCGGGGTAGTTTTGTCAAGAATACAAAAAGCAGAGTAGAAAATTAAAGCTTGTAAACGAACACCTCTTCCGTACATACAATAATAAGCTAGGGAAATGAATCTACCCACATTCTTTATTAAGCTAGCTTAAAAAATGAGAAGCCCACTTTCGAACGGGGCCTAATTCTAAGTTTTCATTTTAGGGCTGTTCATAAATGCAACAAACCTCAAATTTTTAATAATTGGAAAATTTCATGAAATGTTGTTTTATTTTTGGCTAATTAACATTAAATCCATAAAATGTCAGTGTGTGTTGACAAACGTTATTTTACCATTAAAATCACTGTTTCCCTTCAAATGGTCAATTACTATTTAACGGCAACTTTTCATAACTTAGTAAAACGTTCATGCAATGTCATTTTGACGAAGTTCGTGAAATATCCCTTATAAAATAACGGCTATTTTTTCTTCAAACAGCTAGTTATACAGATTCCTTTTTGTGCTATAAGAACTCATTATCAGTCTATAAAATAATTATGTTTAAGCTATACTCACCAGTAGCTCATTAGTCATGTATTCCCCCACGTACACAACCATAATTGATGAAAAATTTCAAACAGTGCATTGCAATTCGAGCTTTTTGCTTTTCGTTTCTCAGTTGACCAATTAACAGGTGTGTTTGCTTGCTTGTTCTTTTGTCCCCTTACTTCTTCCTCTACCTAGCGTGTTGGATTTCTTCATACTTGAAACTTTGACGGAGAAGGCAAGATAGTGTGAATTGTTGGTTCGTTGAGTTTGCATTCTAGCTATATTCGTTGATTTTGTTGTTTTAGACTCAATATTTTTTTCCTTTACAAATTGGTTAAAACTACAAACATAAGATTATGTTGTAGACACCAAAAATTCTTACCCCATAAAGCACAATCCAGAATAAGAAACATAATAAGAGGGGTTGTCGCCTTTCTTTCTCAAAACGTAATGACGTGCATGCCAAAACGAAACCATCGTTCTATAGTCTTTTTCAAAGCATTTCATGAAAACACGAATTTTTTTAAAATGAATTTCCAAATGACAATCCGATTTTAAACCCATCCCTTTTGTCTCATTGTCTATTTCCTTACCTATCAGTTTTCTTTCATTTTGTTACTTCTTTATCTTATTTATTGCTACTTTTAATTGTCTTCTATCATTTACTTTTTATTTTATCATCATCATTTTCATTGTTATTTCTATCATTTTATACACTTATCACTATTATTATTCATATTAGTATACTTCATTTTGTCTATTTGATTAAGCTTCACCTTATTTCATTTTATTTCATTATTTGTGCATTCCATCTTATTTACCGTCACTCGTACATATTTAATTCAATTGTCGTTTTTATGGCATTCACTTGTATTTTTACTTCCATCGCACTAGTAACATTTTATTATAGCATGTAATTATTTCGTGTATTTTATATTTTATCATGTTCTTGTATTTTATTATTTACATTCCATAATTCCATGACTATAAAAAAATCATTTGGTCAGATCCTGAGTTTGAATATTTTGCTCTTGTTTTTATTTACTCTATTCCAGTCAAACCAGATTTGTATTTTGGGTCAAACAAACCCAGCCCATGCTTGTCTGTCACCCACACCTGAAACCTTGTTCTACAGGAATCCACCACCCTCAAACACCACGCATCTGAGTTTTTATTCCATTGAAGAAACCGCCATCGAGGCCATACCTCGCGTGAACACTATCCACATTCAACTGATGGAAGCTAGAATCTCCTTCTTCGATACACTCTCTGAGGTCGGTGGAATTTCTTTGTGGTCTCCAACCTCTCTTTTGTCGAATAAATCTACCTTCATCCTGTCTTCGATTCCCCGCTGGTTCTCAAAACGAAAACCTACCCGACTCATCTCCCTCTCCTCTGCAAATCGACTGCCTTGGACAATGCTAGCCATCTTCTTCATCTCTATCTCTCATCTCCACCTTCATCCGCATTTCTTCCGCCTTAAAACCAGAGAGCTTCTCACTCGATTCCCAGACACAAACACTGGCTTTCACAAAAAATTTCTTTCACCCTGAAGCTTCCATTCTCGATTTCTTTTACGGGAAAAACGAAACCCTCTCAACTCTCCCATCACCATTTCTGCCTTCATCTCAAAGCAACAAAAAAAAACAGTAGCCGATATTCCTTCTTCTTCGTTCATTTTTCCTCACCATCGACTACTCCCCTTCGACTGGAAAAACGACCGGAAAATCAAAGAAGCCAGCTCCTCTCCATTTGTTGATCTCCTCAATCGTCTTCAACCTCCAGCACCGTCATCTTCTTCACCCCTTTCGAATCCATCTTCTTCCCCCCTGTTTTCTCTAGTTGTTCTTCCGTTTCGAAACAAGAGGAGGCGGCCGACAGGTTATCCATTTCACGTTCTTCTCCTCAGCTGTTTCTCTGTTCTAAAAAACCCAGCCGACATGTAGCACTAACCACGCTCTTCTTCTTACGAAACCCAGAATCATCCATTCTTGATCGGCATTCACGATTCAACCCACTCTTCTTCCATGGCCACACCTCACTGCCTCTACTTCTACCGCCATCGACCTCAAAAAAAGAAATGCAGCCACAAGCTCTAAATCAGAGTCGATAATGGTAGATTCGCCTGTCGATCCCCTCCCCTAAAAAACAAAAACAAAGAGAAACCCTCATTCCCCTCTCGACATTCCCTCAGAATCGGCCACCTGCTCCCTCCCGGGAAAGGGGTAAATCACCGGAACTATTGCACTCGATTTTGCACGCCAGTTTGTTTCGGTTGGTGTTGGGGTAAAGGGAAAACAGTTCATTCCAAAACCGGATTCACCAAGCTCGTCGATACTTGGTCCAAAAAGGGAGTTCTTATTTGTGTTCAGTTTATTCTAATCATTTTTTGTTGTTGATTAGCCTGATTCTAATTTTGGGTTTGTTTTCATTAATCTTATTTTACGTTCAACTGAGGTAATGGGGCTTGGAATTCTGAGCGAAGCTTACGGACTCGTGGCCAAGCTTGCGGACTCCCTGATCACTACTGATGCCTAAGAGTTCATGAAGACGTGCAAGAACGAGCTGCAGCTTGACCCCGACATATGCTTATAGTTTGTGACTTTCTCGTTTTCTTACCTAGTAAAACAATCCTCTCCTACTGATCTTCTGGTCTTGTTTGTTGGCGTTTAATGTGGTGCTCTGCGTGTTCATTTCCACTGTGTTTGATAGGATGCTCCCACTTTAGGCTCCCCTCTGTTGTTTTGCTGTTGTTGTTGTTTGGTTCGATTTCTCTTGTATCAAGGTCCTCCGAATAGCCACTAAGATTGACTTGGTTTTGGGTCACATTTATGCATATCGGTGTTGGGTTATTTACTTCTCCATGTACCCTGTTCATTTGGTTCTTGTTTTCAGTTAGCATCCGCATGTAGGACTGACATAGGTAATGAAATTTGGAACGTGTGTTAATCTACCTTAACATAGAAACTTCAGTTTCTGTTTTATTTTGTTTTTGTTTCATCATTTTAGGCCTTCGATTATCTGCTGTAACATGATCCTGAATCGACCTCCATCTAAAAGAGAAGGGAAGCGAGGTGTTCAGTTCAATCAGTATTGTTGTTCCTCTTTTTCTGAAAAGAAATAATGGTTTAGTGAATATTTTGCTTGGCTTGATCTAACCCTTTTGCATGACTGGGTTGTGCTCCGTGTTTTCTGGATAATAAAGTAGAATTTCATGAATTAGGATTCACTTTCTACTAATCTCAATTTAGAGTTTCATAAGCAGGACCCATGTTTCGCCTAACGAATTTTGTTTTAGCTTAGCAAACCTGGTTGTGATCTCTTTGTTCTCTTAATTCGGAGTTTGGATATTCTGAAGGTTAGAGGGTAAAATGGATTAACCCGCATTTTAGGGACCACGTGCTATTTAATTCCAACTTAGATGAGTGAAACACATGTATATGCAAATAAAGTTTGGACCGAAGTTTCACGTTGTATTTATTGATTATTTATCTTTAATATTAATCTCATGATTACTTTCTTGTACTATATTTTACACATTAAATAGTTAGTTTGGCTATTGTTGGGCAGCCCAATACAAAGAAAGCCCTAGTTAGCCCATAGGTTACCCCACTTTAGAAAAGCTTTAGGTTTGGGTATCCTCAATGCATACGGGTCCTAGACACGGTCCATGTGAGGAATACCCGTTTTTGTCAAAACTTTTCAAATCATCCTTTAATGTCAGAATAAAATGCACAATCAACATTCCAATTCTAATAAAAAAATCATCAAATTTCATTCCAAAAATTAGTCAATTTCAAAATCTAAACATCAATTCACTTCAAATGCTAAATAAAGCCCAATTCGAGGCCCATTTCAAAGCCCAATAATCAAAGGCCCATATCGGGCAAACCCAAAACCACATCAGCCCAAATTGACAATCCCATCTTTGGCCCATTTCTAAAAATCTCATTCAAACCATTTTGAATCAAAGGCCCAAGCCCAAATTGAAATCAAAAGCCTAAGGCCCAATCTTTAACCCAATTTCAAACAAGGTCCAATTTCGGCCCGACTTCAAGCGAAGCCCATTCCCAATTTTCAAGCCAAACCCAATTCGGGTCCAAACCGAATTCGGGCCCAAACTCACTATGGCCCATACCCATTTCAGTCCAAACCCAGTTTGACCCAAACCCAATTCAGCCCATTAAGCCCAATTCGGCCCAATAAGCCCAAAACCGGCCCAATAAGCCCACAATCAGTCCAAGCCCACAAAAGTCAAACCGGTTTGACCTTGACCCAAAACTTTGACCAAACCCCAAGTTTGACTTGAAACTTTGACTACCAAGTCCACAAAAGTCAAACCAAGTCCACACAAATGTCAAATCAAGTCCACAAATGTCAAACCTTGACCAGAAAATGTTGACCTTGACTAGAAGATTTGACCTTGACCAGAAAACATTGGCCTTGACCAAAAATGTTGACCTTGACCAAAAATGTTGACCCAAGCATTGACCAACCCTACTTCAGCTCGAACTTTAACCCGACTCATTTTCCAATACAAGTCAAACCAAAATCAAATCAAACCCAACTCGTTTTTCAAAACTGATTCCTTTCAACTCAAACTCAATTTGTAAATTCCATTAAAAATCCAAAAAATCTATCTTCCTAGACTTCAAACAACTATTTCATCCAAATTTCTTCAAGTTTTCAAAAGAAACTATTTTATGGAATTTTAAAGGAAAGACTTTCTCACATCACAAAAAACTCTTCTCAACTGCAGAAAGTTCTTCTCACATATACAAAAAGTTTTCTCCTAAAATATTTCTCAAAATCAGTGTTTCTTTACAGAGAATTCCGAACAACTTCAAAAGTTTTCCAACTCAGTTTTTAACTCAAGTAAACCGTTTTTCAGGGAGCAAGAAATGGCTAACCCCTTCAAAACATTTCCTCCATGGTTAGAACATCGCTTGTCTCCCTTCCAAAAATAAAAATCCAAGGCGGGATACTGGGGTCATAACCTCCCTTGTCACAGTCTGGATCTCTTTAGGCGGGGCATTAGGGTGACAAACCTCCCCTAATTGCAGCCTAGATTTTACAAGGCGGGGTGCTAGGGAAGTAACGACCTTCCTAGTTGCAGCCGGGATTTTAGAATCATCTAACTCCCTTCCGCTCGATTTCAATGTTTTTGGTTTTTAACGTTTTAAAACCCTGGAGTTAGAGACGTTATTAGGGTTCGACCGAGAACATCTCATTCATGGTGTTTCTCTCTGAATCCTATTTTTCGACATAAATTCATTGCCCCATCTTTCGAGCCTCGGCACTTACTATCAGTTAAGTGTCGTGTTCGAGGGGGTGCATAGGATAATCCCGAGGGATTATCCGCCCTTTTACAACAAAAAATGATTTTTTCAATTTTAAAAACTTTAAGAGAGACAATTTTGACAATCATTCCTCAAAACAATTCAATCAATCATCATCTCACTCTAAATTCAAAATATTCCAAAACATCAACCCTATCAATCTCAAATCCAAAAAACCCGGGATCTCTACCCAAACTTCAATTGCCCATACACTCAAATCATTATCCAAACTCAAATCATTATCCAAACTCAATCAGCCAAACTCCAAATCATTCAAACTCGAACATCTCCTGAATCCAGACTTCTTCCAAACTTCTATAGTCTCATAGGCCCGAGTGCCCCACAGACTCGAACATCTCAATCTCTCCACCACTTTCAGATTCAAATGTCTCATAGACCCGAGCGTCTCATAGATTAATTTCTCACACCCAAAACTTCAAACCCTTCAAAACTTCCAAAACCCAAAAATCATGAACTACGTAAGGTCTGATCTTAACAGGGAGTTGAGTACGTAGGCAGCCCATTTAGGGTGCGACCCCATTCCAAATCAAAAAACCCTTTTTCCCGCTGTGAGACGGTACTCATACCTCTCCAAGCATTCAAATCTCTTATGACTCACTTTAAACCCTGAAACCTTTAGACTTCGGGTCTTTTTCATCTGCTTGATCAATAAACTTTCCCTCGTTTTTACTATCTGCATTCAATCAACTCTCAACCTGTCAACCCTTTCATTTGGTGCTAGCTTGGCGAAAAGCTCGCCTCATCTTCTCTCTTTCTCTCTTCTGTCCTAATCATCCTTGGCTTTTAAATGAATCTCTCTAAAAAGGTTTTGAAAGGAGGCAATCCCAACAATTGGAGACCGAGGTTTCCTCGGGCACCAAGCCGTAGTCGTGGTCGTTGCCACTTCTAAGGGGTGTAACCCAGTGCGAACCCACATAGAATCTCTGACATGACCAGATAAGTCCTATCCATAATTTCAGAGTTAATTAACGGTTCTTAGAACCCTTCTCCTCCCTTCCTAGTTCCTTAGGTCAAACTAGGTGGCGACTCTAGTCAATTTCCGCCTTATAGAGGCATAAGTCCGCGTGGGGCCCATCGAGAGCGGGTGTAGTGTCCACTTACACTCCCCTTATGCTTTCTGGGAAAGACGGACGATGTAGTAGGTATTTGAGGGATGCCAGAATAACGGGTTTTCACCCTCCACAGAATGACATTTTAGGATCTAGGCTTTTCAGTCAGACCATATTTAGATAGACCCCCCTCATACCGAAAAATCACCCTCCACATATGCATCTGTATTATAGCCATCTTTAATGCTAATGATGTTAAGGGCATGAAAATTAGACCCCGGTGGTAAAGTATCATCCAACTAGTTTTAAGTGATAATGCGAGTTAGGGCGGGTGTATTCCTCCTCACCTTCTTTAAAATGTTTGGTTTACCATTGTGTCTGTCACTTTGGTTTCAATCTTATACGGTTTCCTTTATGATTCAATCTAATTTATATATACTCTAAACTTGGAATGGTCATTTATAGGCTGATAATGAGTTCTTATAACACAAAAGGCAAGTGAATGCACAGCTAACCATTAAAAGCAAAAATAATCAGTTGTTTGTAACAGGGGCATTTCATGAACTTATTCAAAATGGCATTTCACGAACTTTTTGCTAATTTGTGAAAAATATTCGTTGAAGTCAAAATGTAACCGTTGAACAGTAACCTCACAATTTGGGGGCAAAACAGTCATTTTCACGGTCTTTTAATGGAATATAAACATCCATCAGCGTTGAGAGGCATTCATGAACTTTTGCAAATGTAGTGATATTGTGTGATTGTCTTTTCCTTAGTGTAATTTCATGAATTGCAAAAAATATAATTGCATTTCATTACATTTCCCTTATGATACGTTGTTATGTTATGCAAATTTTACTGCTGAAATCCCTTGTCTTTATTACCATTTTCCTATGATTTTGTATTTAATTGAAGTCCAATCCTATATATAACAAAACTTTCAGGAAATAAGTTATTTTGAAGTTTAAATGACTGAGGATGGATTTATGAGGAATTTGGTATTTTACGGAGGTAGATAAATAAATTAAACTGCTGACAATGAATTCCTATTTATGTGCAGGTAACTCCAAAGGTTTCCAAGAGTTTGAGATGTGAAAGATTTTCATTTACTTCAACAAACTGAAGTAAATTTAAAATATCATCACTGAGTTAAGTGAAAAGCCTTTATATTTAACTTATAAATATGGAAGACTTTTGACGAGAAAATGATCCACTTATCCACAATTCACATTCACATTCACATTCACATCCCTTCCTATCATATTTTTCACGCTGCAAAGAAGACTCACACGGAGGAAGCTTGGGCAAGAGAACTTCATCACCACCTTCATCTTCATCTTTCAACCTCTAGGCTTGCAAATTTCAGATATGGACAGTAGAGTAGATTCGGGTGTTCTCTAATTCCTTTAGATGAATTCTAAACTCATTTTTTTTTCCGTTATCTCTGTTATTATGTTTGGCTAAGTAGGAATTACTCTGGGGGATGGTTGTTTGTAACTAGAGATGATTTAGCAACGTATTTTTGCAGTTATTATTCGAGATTTTATGGATTGTTTTGGATTAAAATATTCTTTGCACTTCTCAATTAATCTCATGAATTATTTGGGTCGTTTTACGAATTTTTTTACAAACTGATCGGTGAGTAAGAGGGTCAAATTAATCTAAAAGTATGTGGAAAACTAAACTGGATAGATTATGTTTTCCTTCAGCTACTAATAATTCTTTACGCCTAATCCACCTATATGTGTTTTGCTTGTTTCTGGATTAGAACTCGCATGTTCTGATAGGTGAGCTTTTCTAAAACTAGAATTTAGTGCAGAAAAGAAATTTAAAGAATTAGCCATTCTAAATCTCGAGACAAATTGTAGAAATGGCTAAATCTATCTAGAAAAAAACAACCTGAACCCAGAGTCCACTCTTCTATATAAATTTCATCACCTTTTATTTAATTGATATTTTATTCCTTTGCTTTATTTTATTTTAATTTTCTAAAACAACCAACAAAAACCCTCTTGATTTCCTGTTGCTTTTAGGATTAGACTTATTTTCTTTCGAGTCCCACGGTTCGATTTCCGATTGCTTTGCTATTTCTCATATTACTACAACCGGGATTTTTGCAACCCGAAGGGATTTAATTTATTAATTTCTATGATAATTTCTTAGCTTTTTAGTATATCAAATTTCCTGTTTTGCACCTTAATAATTTGTTAGAGGGTGTTTGTTTTGGATGAAGAAGATTGAATGCAATCAAGTAAGGGAATAAAATGGAATATAATTTTTTGAATAAAATGGAATATAATTTTTTATTCTTCTGGTTGTTTGTTTGCGTAGGGAAAAAAATAAATCACTGGACAACAACATTGGTCAACGTCGCCAACCATCTGTGACACCTACTTATTACCGGTCAACATCCATCGATCACCGGTCAATGATCGTTTGTCATTGATTAATGACCATTGGTTACCGGCCAAAGTATTATAAGGTAAGGGAATCTCACTCCCTAGTAGGAGGTGAGGAACTGAGTTAGAGAAATTTGGGCAATCTCATTTTGTTTTTTCCTGAAAATAAGAAAAACTTATTAAACAAACAGTAGAACACATAATCATTCTGATTCTTTTTCCTGATTCCCCCAAACAAACGATCCCTTAATGTTCTTTGGAACTAGACATATACACTATAGTTACCTTTTGGTTTATTCACGGATGAACATATGTCCCTACACCTTTTATAAAGCTATAAAAATTGCAAAACGTTGTAAACAAATAGGGCCTTATGCTTATCTTGTAAAATTTAAATGATTGTAAAGAAACCCTCGTTTTTTAAATGTTGAGGCCAAATCCAACAGAAACATCAACTTGGTATTTACATGTCTATCTCTCTTCTTACAAATTCCAAAATTGTATATTTTATTTACAAAAGTTATATTTTTATCATGATGGATTGTCTAACAAGAACCGCATGGAGCGAGAGTAAGAAGAGGAAGCTCATTTCATATATTGAACGATGCAATTCAGTGCTACAAGAGGATACGCGAGGGGGTTTAAATAGATAGGCCGAAGCATAAAATAAGAGAAAACAAAAATTGGTCAAAGGGACCTGTTAGATGTTGGTAATCTACAAGCTAGAGTTTAGCTGCGGATTTGAGTCATGTTCATCTGTTTGTGATTAAGATGGTGGATTGAGTATAATAGCCAAAACAAAGAAGACATCAAGATTTACATGGTTCGGTCTTGAATGACCTAGTCCATGGGGGTTTGACCAAGGTTCATAATAAAGTGACAGAATCGTGTGATTACAAGTGAAGAGAAAAAGATAGAGCCCGCCCCTACGATGGGGGTGCTTGGATACTATTTATAGAGGATCAATTTTGGGATGTTGGCTTGCATGTCTGGCTTGTTAATCGATCGAGGGCTAGGACGATGACGTAATATGAGCGTGATATGAGAACATCATCTTTTGTAAGGCTTTTAGGAGAAGCTTTCTTCGTCACGTGTGGACCCATAGGGGTTAGAAGGGGGTCGTATCCATTTCAGCATAATCAAGGTCATGTCAGAGGAGGTGTGGGACTCTAGGCGGCGGTGTTGATGGGACAAGATGGGTGTAAGGTCAAGTGTACTTTCATACCAGTGAGGGAGTCAATCGAGGTTTCAGTTGGCAATGACTGGCTGCCTTTTCCTAGCTTCAAAGTAGGGGTGAAGCTGGCTTTCTAGATTCATTGTCTACTAGTCAGGGTCTTCCCTGGTTGAGGTTCTTGTGCCTCGATTGTTGGTTTGATCATAAGAAGGATATATGATTAGTGCTCTTAACAGTATGGTTAAGGTATCACCCTGGTTTTAAAAAATGCGTCTGAGGCGCGCCTGAGGCATTTTCTATGCAAGGCACTGGCTATTTCACCTCTAGTGTGGCAAGGCGATGGCGGGTGTTGAGGCGGCCTGAGGCGGTTCGAGGCCACTGAGGCGGAGCAAGGCGCGCTGAGGCGTTGCCTGATGAGTTGAAGAAGAAAAGACACGCAGAGAGGAAGAGAGGAGAAAGATGTAGTAGAATCACGGCAAAGAAGAAGATGCGGGGAATAAGATGAAGCGTAAAAAGGTTTTTTTGTTTTTGTTTTATTTTATTCCACTGACCAAAATGATGATGTTTTGATTAGGTGGAAAGTTTTTTTTAATATTAATTTTGAAACCTTAACCTACTTACCATTTCTAACGTCAATCGGTCCCCACCTCACCTCCCCGTTCTTTTCTCTCAATCTCATTTCCAATTTCAATTCCCCCCAATCTATCTTCTATCCACGCAACTTGCACACCTACCCACCCACCAGCATCGCACCCACCTACCAGTCAGCATAAACAATAGCAACACTGAGTTATTGTAAGCTTCTATTTATACAATGTGATATTCTATTGTCTTGTACGTACAAAATGTATGTTCATAACAATCTATAGGTGATTCTACATAAACAATCGCCTCATCTACGTGATGTGTTCGCCTGAAAGCCTTATGTATCACACCTCGCCCCGGACCCCTCATCGCCTTGGAGCGCCTCACGCATTTTAAAACCAAGGGTATCACTAATTATACCGTACCAAGACTAGTCCCCAAGTCTCACTTTTGGAGTTTCACGAGGGGAGCGACACTTAACTTGTTCGGGTTTTGATTTTTGAAAGAAATGTTTGAGACAGGGGAAAGGGAAAGGAGGTCTTACTCGGTGGCTCCCCGTATCCACTAGTCCCTCAAGTTCAACTTCTATTTTGGGGAGGGAAGTCTAACTTTTGACAGGTGCTATGAGGGGATGAGTTGTCGTGACGTGGAGCGATTTGTTAGTTTTCGAGGAGAAGCGTCACTTTTGGGAGTCATGCTAAGACGATTGTAGGGTAATGATGTGTGTGGTTTAGTGGTAGCACTTGAGTACAATTTTGGCGACCTCACACACGGTTGTGATATGTGGCAAATGATGGTTGGGGGAGCCTGGGTGAGCAGGCATGACGATTGCATTAGCGGTTGTGGTAACTATTAGATTTTTTCGGGTATAAGTAGGGGGTAGGTAGAGAGGCGGTCATAGGTCTTCTAATTTTTATAACTATCTAAAAGTGAATTCGAGCATTGTCTCTACTCTCGTTGCTTCTCTTGGTTTTATCTTTGTGAAAGCTTTTAGGTGCTTTTGAGGATGGCTTCTAGTTTGAATAATGTTGTTGTTATTGTGCTGATGGTTGAAGACCACAATGAAGCGTCAGCGCCTGATCTGAAATAGTGCTAAGTTGATGATGGTTGATCGATTAACAACGTCTGTTACAAGGAGTAAGGGTAAAAGGTTGGGGTCGAGACTCCAACTTGATAGGTTGAAGACGCTACTGGAGGGAGTCAAGGCGCCAGCCGTGACGAAGTTCCTTTTGCCAGAAGGGGGTACTTCCTACTGCGACGGGTTCCTAGTGTTTTAGGAGCAGGTTAAGGATGGACTAAATTTTCCCATTTATCCTTTCATCTTCAATTTCATGAATCACTTAGAGGAAATTGTGCTTTGTAGTCAAGCCATTGAAAGGACGGATGCTCGAGGTTCAGAGGGAGGTGAATTCACCATTTTATTTGAGGGCTACCAAGGATGAAAAGAGAGAGCTGAGCTTGGAGTTGGTAAAGGCACTTCGACAGTTTGCGAGTGAGCATGTCCGGATGGGGTTACCTTCGCGATGTATTTTGGCGGCGCCGTGCAGGCTAAGGTGGAACTCTTGTCGGTAAGTGTTTGTGCTTTGTTCTTCTCGTATGTTTCCTTCTTTTTTTCATATTCACTCCTCATTGGTGTAGAGTCAGAATTTCCTTCGTTCACCGGATGGGATGCGTTGAGCCATGGTTGGGTGTTTGTGGAGCGCTTGTGTCCTGAGTCGCCCATTCCTAAGGAGAAGTCTGATGCTAAGGTGGCTGGTGAGCTGGTGCCTAAGAGAAAAAGGGCGGGGCTGAAGGAGGCAGTGGTGGGTCTGGTCTCGTGGGGAACCGAGGAGGGGATTGAGCTTGTGGACCTCGAGGTGGAGGTCAGGGAGGGTGATGTGATGAAAAGGTCGTGGAGCCTTTTAAGCGGTACCGATGGCATTGAGATTTGGGAAGGTGGGGGTCAAGGGTGGTTGTTGTTGCCTCCGAGTGCAAGGGGAAAGGGAAGAAGGTTGAGGGGATCGAGGTGGATTCTGATGCCTTATCACGAGTTGTCAGACGGGTATGTGGATCGGAGGACCGGGGAGCTGTTTCAGCTTTCTATTCGCTCGTGTCGATGAGTGGTGATGATGGTGATGACAATGAGCCAAGGTTGTCATTCGATGAAGATTGGAAATGAGCCGGAGTGTCCCGATGAGACTCAAGGGTCGATATGAAGGAAGTCCATTAGGGAATCTCAGTGTCCCATGGGGTTGGTTTTTTTCAAACAAAGTTGTACCACGGCGAAGGGCGTTGTATTCACTCTTTGACTCCCATGGATCGAGCTTACTTGAGAAAGATGTTGGCTGACTACATCGTTGTAATACCCCCATTCTACATCGGGATATGAGTAATTTATAAGTATACATATGGGTTTACTACAACAACAAGACCTTCCACTTTTGGCTCAAGTGAGGACAAAGGGATTTGAATGGCTAATGTTCAAGTCTAAATGGCTTGAAAGCTAGGTTGTTGGACAATTTCCCATATTGGGAGTTACAAATGGTATCAGAGCTGACTTGGGACCATGTCAGATGGGATACCTAACACCTACCGAAGAGGTCCATGGGACTTGGATGTTAAGCTTACAACAACAATGTCATGTTCTTTGATTAGGGGAGTATGTAATACACCCATCCCACATTAGGATATGATAGTAATGTGAGTGGTACATATGGGCTGACTACAACAACAAGACCTTCCACTTTTAGGCCCAAGTAAGGACAAAGGGCTTATAGTGGCTAGTTTTCAAGTCTGAATGGCTTGGGATCTAGGTTGTTGGACAGTTGCCCATATAAGATGTTACATTCGTGGAGTGCTTCGAGCACTTAATGGCACATGTAAGTATGCTTGGTGTAAAATATTTCACCGAGATTTTTACATGGTTTCTCCGTTTTGATTTGGCTTGTTTCTTGTTGCAGTTGATAACGTTTGGAGAAGGTTTGAGTCTGAGGGCTAGGAAGTATGTGCACCTTTGAGACACGCTTATGGAAGTTCATGAGGAAGTTGTAGCGGCAAGAAAGGAAACCAAGAAGTAGGTCGAGCAGAGAGGCGGGCTAACAACCCGGATCAGGGCTCTGACTGCGGATCTTGATTAGTGCGGGAGTTGGGGTGGGCCGAAAGCGAGGTTGAAGAGAAAACCATGCAAGAGGTTGAGAGGCACTCCGAGACGCAAAAGATGTTGGTGAGAGGTCCAAGGAGGCGAAGACTACGGCGCAGCGGACTGGGGAGGAGATGACAGCTACCATGGATGGGATGGAGGCGGAGGTGGGGAAGGCTTGTGCTAAGAATGATCAGTTGACCGAGGAACTTGAGAAGGCCCGGGGGAGCTGGAAGCTTCTTCCGCAACGGGAGACCCGTCGATGGGGCAAAAGTTGAAGAAGGCCCGATGTGAGGTGAAGGTGCTGTGCAGGAAGGTCAAGTATGCTAACAAAAGGTTTCTAGCGGAGAAGACTCGGGGATTTGAGCAAGAGGTCAAGCTGATGTCTTTTCAAGACCGCGAGAGTCATCTCAAGTTGACTATCAAAGACCTTGAGAAGAAGGCGGCGAAGTTGGCCAAGAAGTAAGGGAACCTGCAG
Source organism: Limonium bicolor (assembly GCA_023374045.1). NCBI lineage: Eukaryota > Viridiplantae > Streptophyta > Magnoliopsida > Caryophyllales > Plumbaginaceae > Limonium > Limonium bicolor. The sequence continues at coordinate 113,167,482 of CM041782.1, read as the reverse complement.
ACTCTGGCGAGGGCACCAGTTCTTTAGATGACTCTCTTCGCTAGGGGTCAGGTGAGGGAAATTGAACTAGGTTTTGACTTGTCGGTTAGGGAATCCGGTGCGGAAGCCGTGCTTGCCGCTTTTAGTCTTGTCGTTGGGAGTCAAACTGAGGCACCGGAGGCTGCAAGGGTGTGATAAGATGTGGAATCTAGGTAGAAGGGGTCTGATCGTAGTGTAGCGTGGGGTTTAGCTCATGATTTCCCTTTTGCTTTTGTGGGGTGTCCCTTTTGTTTTATTTACCCATACTTTTTGAAGTTGTATTGTGAGCCGACCTTTTAGGGTTTTGCAATGTGTCTCGAGGTCTGCATTGAGTTAATTTCTCGCTACAAGTGGTTTTAGCGCGCTTACGCGTAGTGGTTGGCCTTGCCTTGGCACTCTGTTCCTCGGTTTTGACTACTAAGGAGGGGTTGGTTGCCTTGTGTGCCAGTGTAGGCTGTTCAAATCGGTGGTCGGGAAGAGAAGGTTGACTTCCCTTCATCTCGGCTAATATCGTTGAATCGATAGTTGGGAAAAAGGTTGGCTTCTTTGCGTCCTAACTTGAATAATCGAATTGGTAGCGGGAAAAAAAAGGTTGGCTTCTTTGCGTCCCAGCTTGCGCCATTGAATTGGTAGCGGGGAAAAAGAAGGATATCTTCTCTGCGTCCGAGCTTGGGCCGTTGAATCAATAGCGGGGAAAAGAAGGTTAGCTTCTCTGCAACCCGGCTTGGTCCATCGAATCGGTTGCGGAAAAAGAAGGTTGGCTTCTTGGTGTCCCATCTTGGACCATTGAAAGGCTTACAATAATTTTGAGATAGTGGACCAGTAAATTCCATGCGACATGGTGCGGGATTGCTTTAGAAAATGGAATGTTAGGTGACGGAACCAGTGCTAGAGCAAGGTGACATATGAATCTAGAACTGTTTGTGCGTTTACCGATGCTATTTATTCATTGCCTTGGGTAGTGATGACTATACGGAGTGGTCATGTGGCTGGCTTTGTTTGAAGCATTTTTGGTGTGGGTGAAGCGGTTCACGAGAATGGTGTAGGCAACCATTGAGCCTAATTGTGGCTATAAATAGTGTCTGGTGCGTAGAAGATTGTTGCACCTTCCTTTATTGTCTTCATAGGCCGTTTGTGTATTGCTTCTTTCGGCTGCATTTTTCCATAAAGGGCAATGCTGCCTAAGATTGTTGAGGTTGTCATTAACCTGAGAGGATCGATGCCTTATGGCAGAGCGTCGTTTGGTTCAGTGTCTCTTGATCGGTTGGTTGTGTGGTCGGTGATCATGGTGGTGGCAGTGGTGTTGCCGATCGCCATGGTGTTGGTGATGTAGACGAAGTTGGAAGGGGATATGATCCTAAAAATGGTGAGGCAGGGGATACCCCTTGTTACTCTGGAAGGGGATTCGACTCTAGTGGATCGAATCCCATATCGGTTTAGCGATGGTAACTCCCGGACGTGGGGTGACGCCTTTCTCCCTAATGGGGAATTAGATGGTCAGGCCGGTTGTTTCTAGAGTCTGCCCGACAGCATCGTGTAATGTCAATGTAGCCTTGATGCGATAGTTACGGTGGTCTGTGACACAACTGTTTCCTTTGCTTTGGGAAAGGTTAAGGTAGGACGCTCCCGTTGACCCTTATGATGTTGAGTTGCTAGATGTTGGGCCGGTCTAAAGGAGAACACCAGGGCACGGTCGTAGGATGAAGCTTAGTGTTGCTTTATTTTTGGTAGTCTCAGCGGCTATTCGAACAGTGATGTAGGGTGGATCGCCAGGCACTGAAGTTCTTACTCAGTGTCAGTACTTTCTCAAAGTAAGTGCAATACGGGGGTTGTGTCATTTTGTGGAGGGCAAGAGAGCGAGGGTGCCTTATCTGGATGGTATGTAGACACAGTGGCGGGAGCCAGTGTTGGCTTGTACCGTAGGGCCTTTGTTGTACGCTTTCGTAGTTTCATTTCCTGGTTGCTTGTAAGATAGCCAGATCATAGGTTTTATTTATGATTAATAAAGAGTGATAGGCACCTTTGTGTTTGTTCGAATGTGCGTAAGTGCTCGTGTTGAGTCGTTTTGAGTGTGAGGGTGAGAGCTGGCTTGATCCCTGCATTTGTTGTTTGTAGAGGTGGGAGCTGGCTCGATACTAACTTTTTAACTCTTGTTGAGTTTCTATACACGGGGGGTGAGAGCTGGCTCGATCCTGGATTTTGAACTAGGGTTGAGTTTCTAGCGGGGGTGTGGGCTGGCTCGATCTCGGCTTTCAAACTCAAGTGAGTTTCTTGCATGCGGGGAAGAGAGCTGGCTCAATCCCGACTTTCGAACTCGCTTTGAGTTTCTACTCATGGGCCTGAGTGGTGGCTTGATCCCAGCTTTTGAACTCTGAGTTTCCTGCACATGGGGGTGAGAGCTGGCTCGGTCTCGACTTTCAAACTCGCGTTGAGTTTCCTACATGTGGGGTGAGAACTGGCTTGATCCAGACTTTCAAACGCGCGTTAAGTTTCATGCATGCGGGGTGAGAGCTGGTCGATCCCGACTTTGTTGTGCGGGTGAAGAAAACTAGTTTCTTCGTGACCCAGCTTCGATCGTGGGCCCTTGTCGAGGACTTACCTTTTTAAGGAAGAGTGACTTCCTCTTCAGCTTGGAAAGCATTGGTGCTTTATCTTTACATCAATTTTAAAGATAGTACCTCTTTGCTCCACTAACCGGTAAGGGTACCAGTGCCTTTAGGAAGAGGAGCATCCTGGCATGCCGGTGAGCTTCGATGCTCGAACTGGGGACTTGTTTTTAGAAGGGGGGATTCTCATGTGCTACTAATTGGCGAGGGCATTGTCCCTTTCAAGGAGTGTGGCTACCTGGCCCCAGAAAGCATGGAACCTTGGACCAGGGACATGGTTTCTAGGAAACACTCTAAGGCCATTCAGCTGGCCTCCCATTAGGTGTATTTTTCCTTCAGGACACGTTATTCCCTGTCCAAACGGACGATGTATTGGAAATTTTTAGACAATGCTACATACATGACTCTAACCCTTAGAGCTCTTGTCTTTCTTTTCTCTTCTTCTTCAGCATCTAGCATTGGTTAGCATCCAATTTGAACACAGATATTGACCAGAAAATGCTTAAGACCTTAATCAAAGCTCTAATAGCTCTAACAGACCCGGATCAATCCCAAGACATACATACTACCTTATTTTAGGGATGGTCCGGGTTTGTGTACTAGAAAACATTCTCAAACCACACTTGAGCGAGACCTCCTAGAGTTATTAGAGCATGGTCCGAGTTTGTGTACCTTAAAACACTCCCGGACTACACTTATAGAGAAAGGAAGCACATGAAACGTACAACTTTCCGGTCATATGTCCGAATCTGGATAGGATTTTTCTCACTTGGACATCTCTAAAGCTAATTCGGTACTTTTCTTGGATGGAAACCCAGACCAGGCGAATTCTTCCACATGCGCTGACATTTATGAGTGGTTCGGGTATATTAACAAGAGAGCAATATATATATCTTCATCAATTGATCAGACGAGCATCATCTTCCATTGGACAGAATTTGGCAACCTTAGCCGTATACAGAGAAAAAGAGGGAGCATAAGACATAGACGAAATTCATCATCAGTTCAACAACTATTAGATGATGCTTCCTTATCTCTTTATCATTGTTATTATTTCTTTGTCTCCTATGTCTGAGTCATTGTTCAAAATTCTGGTTTACTATGAAACCTTAGTTTATGATTTCTCTTTCATGTTGTGTTGAATATTAATTCTATACAGATTGTAGTTTTATTCCTTAATTTATTGTCAAATTCTCTTGTGATTTAGTATTGCTTGAGTTTATCTGGGTTCAATTACTTACAAGTGAGAACTGTGACATTCATTAGACCATATGAATACTACCAGTGAACTTGAGACGGTAATTCTTCGGGATTAGCTGACTAAAAACCAGATGAATTGTGAACCTACTAATTAATTAACAAATTCGTAACGAGAGTTAGGATTTAGGAATGGCTAGTAAGAGTCAATTTTACAAGAGACCGGGAGTATATTAGTTTAGATCTGGGGTTACAATCTAGATTAGGAAAACACTCAGGAAGGGAAACTAACGAACTACAAGGAAGTAGTAAACTAGGATTCCTTATTAAAAATGATCAGAAGATAACCTTTTAATTGTATTTATTTTAGCTTATTTATTTTCTGCTAAACAAATCCCTAAATTTTCTATTATTTGATTTCATCAATTATTAGTTATATTAGAATAGAGACTCAAACTAGACACTGTCTTCGTTGGTTCGATAACCTGAAGGGATACTTTAGTAAAACTAGCTACGATAGACCGGTACACTTGTGGTATTAGGTTTAACCCGTATAGTGACTGTTATAACCCAAAGTTTGACGCAGTTTTTATTTCGTCACAATGTTATGTTAAGTTCAGTATTTTATAATTCAGGATGCAGAGACGAGGGCGAGGTGGTCTTTTCCCTTCTATCTATTTTGGAAAGTATTAATTAACTAAATAGTTAATTAATCATCAGGCTACACGCCACGATCAATCATTTCCTTCATTGACAGTTTTCTGACAATTGTTTCTCTCTCTCTCTCTTCTCTCTCAAGCGCCGTTCTTCTTCGCGATCAGTCAAGGCTTCGCTGTCGTTGTTTCTGCTATCTAAGTTCTGCTGTGGATTGCTCCTCCTTTGCGAATTCCTGGTCACTTCGAGGTAGGATTGTCAGATTTTTCTCCCTTTAATTCTTCAGTTCCTGAGACATCCCCGTTCTAATTGTCCTCTGTAATCCGATTGTGATTCAGCATGGTTCCTGTGACTCTACCAATTTCTCCTGTTGTTGGCTTCCTTTGCGAGTTCGTTGTCAGATTCAGGTGAGGGTTTGCGATTTTGTTCCTCATTGCAGTTTATGAGTTTTGGGGTTTGGTGTTTCTGATTTGAGATTGTCTCTGCATTTATAATCACTCAGAGTTTTGGGATTGTGTCTTGGGCTGCATTGTCGTCTGGTTCAGCTGTTCAGATTGGGATTCGCCTCTGCTAATTCGAGGTAGGTGGCTGATGGATTCGATTAGTACGTTCAGCGTCAGCCTTGAGGTTTTCCGATTATGAGAATAAGATTGTTAAATGCCTCTGTTTGATGTTGCAGTTTACTTGTTTTGGTGCTATTTTCGATGGCTAAAACCCCTAAGGTCGTTTTCTGCAAGTTACTGTAGCTTTGTTGCAATTTGGTGTTGATTTGGCACTTCTGTTCGTGTGTTGCGATTCTAGAAACTGGATTTTTTGATGTGTCCGAACGTCTGTCGGAACATTGATGTTCGGATAGACCTTGTTGCACTCTGGTTTTTCTACATTTTTTACTGTGTCCGAACTTCCGTCTGAGCTTTGATGTTCGGACGGGATGCGAAGAGGAATCTGGCTTGCGAGTCTCGGCAGGTGTCTAAACTTGCAAGTCCGGACAGAAGTTCGGACACCCTCTGCTGGTTTCCTCTGATTTTGGTTCGACATGCATCCAAACATTGACATTCGAACACATGTTCGGACACTCCACAAGGACTTCTCTAATTTTAGTTCGACTTGTGTCTGAACATTGGTGTCCGGACACAAGTTCGGACCTCACCACGTATCTGATTTCCGAAAAATATCTGAACATCAGTCCGAGCTTTGATGTTCGGACACTTCTCTGTTCCTTCCTCTGATTTCAGTTCGAGTGTCCGAACTTCGACGTTTGGACACATGTTCGGACATTTGACTGGTTTTGGTTTTGAGTCTTGACTTGTGTCCGAACTTCGACGTTCAGACACATGTTCGGACACAACACTGTTTTGGCCTAAACATGCTCGTTTGAGCTCCGTTTTGATCTCTGATTACGAGGTTGAATTCCCCTATTAACTATTAAGCTTTCTATCTGCTTTGTGGTGCAATTGGTGCACATATGCTTATCTGTATTTAAGCTTCTGTTTTGGGACCTAGAATCTCTGTATCTGAACCGTGGATGGCTAGTTTAGCTATCTTGTAGCGCGCTGCGTAGGACGTCCTTCTGTTTGCCACGGGTGCTTCCCGTTCTGTTCACAGGTGTTTCACCTGTTCTGTTTACGAGTGATGTTTCCTCGTTCTGTTTACGGAATTTTTTCCCTTCTGTCTAATGCTTTGATATCTAGTATCCCGTTCTGTTTGTGAATCTGTTTACTCTGAACTCTGCTTAGTCCTATTATGTTGGACTTCTGCTTCTGATTTCTGATATGGGAAGTGGCTTTCCCTCTGTTTACCTTCTGGTTTATGCTAAGGAATTTATCTTTCCCCTCTTTTTAAACCTCTGGATTTATACTCTGTTCTGCAAATGTTTTGAGCATGCTGGTTGATGAAGTTAGTCATCTATTGGGCATAGTTGGATGCTCACTCCCCTACTCTTACTAACATTGCAGATTGACCAGCGAGATCAGTTTTGCCTCTGAAGTTTAACTAGCTAGCTTGTTCTGTTGTTTTCAGCTCTTATAATTATGTAGCCTTCGGGCCTTGAGTTACATTTCCGCTCTTGATATACGTTTGAGGATTTTGTATCGATATTTTGAACACCTTTGATACTTTGATTATACTTTATACATACAAGTATTTCGTTTGGGTCTTTATTGTGATTGTGAACGTTAACTTAGAGCCTTGCGTTATTAAGTAGTAATACACGACATGTAACGTCCCTAACTCCTAGGCCAGTGTTGGGGGTGTTACAGTGACCACCCATACACTAGTCCTATAAGTTATGTCTTTTTTCCTTAAAGATAGAACTTTTAAACTATTTTTAAGAAAGAAACGGGAAAAATTACATGCTACATATCTCCTTACTTCCTAGTCCCATGAGTTCTCTTTCTTTTTTCAAAGAAAATAACTTATAACTTTTAGTTTGTTTTACTTAATCCTACAAGTCTTATTTGTCCATAGGTGTACTACCTTCTGAACCATAGGCGACCTGCCATAGAGCTTCTTTATGTTTTTTTTTGTTTTGTGCTTGTCATTGTTAGTCTTTGTCCCCATTTGAATTTTAGAGTTTTCATTCATTATCTATTGCAAATAATGATTACTATACCGTTAATTAACCGTTATAACTCTTACCTCTTTCTCTTCATTTTACAATTTGTCCCTGATTGATCCTTTCTCCTCTATAGCTCCTTACTTCTCACTTATCTGAACTTTCCTTGCTGCTACTTCTCTTTAAATTCTCTCCATTCCCACACTTCTTCTTTCCTCACCTTCACTTTCTTCCTCATTTTAACTTCATTGTTTTAATGGCTTTTAAATCCTCGTTTAAGAGTGCTACTATTTCTGCCATGGAAACGATTCATGAAAATCCCCTTGCTCCCATTGCACCTTTCAAAAAAGGGAGAAAACAATCCCAATCTCTCATTTTCGTTAATTCTTTGCAATTATCCTTGAAATATGAGATCGTTCCTATTAGAATGAAAATTTTCCTTACCATAGAAGACTCACACCCCTTTGATGATTTTGGCCTTGGCTACATCGCTTACAAGGATTCTTTTCTCATGGTCTGTCTACTCTGCTGCATCCATTTATCATAGGTTTGTAAATCAAGGTTGTGTTACTATTGCCCATCTTCATCCAAATGTGTCCCATGTCTTCCTATTATGTGTAAGAAGTTAAAATGAGGACTATCGCTCCTGATTTTGTCCATCACTTTTCTATTCGAAACAGCCCCAAAGGTATGTCAATGTCTGCTAGGGCTGGTTACGCCTTTTATTCTTACCGATGAAATATTAAATGGGCATCAAGTGGTTCATCATTGTTCCTCCTCCTAGCCGATTTTTAGGGGCTTTATTTTACATAACATCTTTAGGTCAGCTTCTTCATAATACTAGCGAGGATAGAGTGGAGACATATATTGGGTGTATTTAAAAGGGCATTAACAAAAATCTTTTGCATATATTGTCCTCCTCCTGCCTCTGAAGGCTTTCTTTGTTTTCCTTTTATTTATTGGTGTTTCTTGTAGTTCTTTTATTTCTTATCTTTTGTCCATATTTTTTTCCTGACAGAGTGAAAGTGTCAACTTTTTGTGGATCCTTGTGATTTATCAAGTTGATAAGGACACTCATGCTAACATTTTTGTGGCCATGAACACCGACGCCTATGAAGCTTCCCAACTTATCTCGAGTAGTCCCATAGCCTATGGGATGAAAAGAAAACGAAACACATGATCTTCCTATATTATGAAACAAAACCTCCTAGAGCGGTAAATATGGTTTTACTTTTTTTTCTTTCTAGAATTTATAATTTTCTCAAGGCTTCTAGACTCTAGAGACAACACAATGGTCCAAGTACATTTGTCTTCCAGGATGGGATCAACCATTGTCGTTAATTTGTAATCTTATTACCATGGATCATTATGAACATACACAATGGTCCAAGTACATTTGTCTTCCAGGATGGGATCAACCATTGTCGTTAATTTGTATCTTATTACCATGGATCATTATGAACATCATCCCCATTATTATGCTCTGTAAAAATATATCCGATGCATTTTTTCTTGTTTAGTGACTCTGGGCTCTGAAAACTGTTGACGAATTCATGAATATGTCTTTTTTCTTTCATCCGGCACTTTTTGATGTAGGAAAAATTACACATATTTAATTAAGTGTGTTTATATAAATTTAAAAAATTATCTATCAAAGTATTTATATTTGAATTAATGTATTCTTATTTTTTTTCACTATATATAAACTAATTGATTAAGAAATTATTATTTATCAATCAAATGTTATGTGTATATAAGAATATATAAACATTTAATATAATTGGATACTTTTTCTGTTTTAATTATCAATCATTGTATTATTAAGACATTATAAAATATATAAATAAACAACTTATTTCACAACTTACCATGACATTAAAAAAAGATGGTGCAACCTTCCCCCCATTACTAAATCAACGCTCACGATTAGCTGAAAGAAAAAGAAAAGGTACAAGTACTCCATCACGGAAATTCTGTCCGTGACAGAACCCGCCCTTCTTCCTCTTGTCATCTTGTGAGTACTACTTACCAAATTACAATTCCCTTCCACATTAGAATGAACTGCAATGATGAAACGCAAACCACTTCCACATTAAATGTCATTTTAAAGAGATAAATAATAAAATATTGATGTTTTAAAAGTAGACTGATAACCTATCATAAACAAAAAATCAGAGAAAATAGATACTCCTTCCGTCCTGAATTGACTGTCTTGTTTGTTTTATGACATATTTTTCCACTTCAATATTAAATATATAAGATAAAATAATTTTATAAAACTAAATTTAGTGACATATAATTTATCATGTAAGGAATCATATGCAAAACTTAAATTTTTAAAATTAATTTATCTTATATGTTAAAAATTGAAGTCAAATGACATGTCCAAATAGTAAACAGGACGGTCAATTCAGGACGGAGGGAGTAAAATAAAGATACAAATAATATTATTACTTGAATAATACATATTAATATATCGACTGGTCTTTATAGACAACCATAAGCTATTGGTATTTAATAATAGTAACTTTTTTAAACCAACATTATTAGTAGTAACGAAGTAACTAACGATCTTCCTTTTCCATTCGAATATCATAGAAAAAATACAAACATAAAAGAAAGTTAAAGTTTATATAAATTGTTATTGAATATGTTACATATGAAACAATAAACAAAAAATAAATTGTTTCAATAGACCGACCTATAAAAGAATGGACATCAATTGACATCTGGTTTGGTGTTTTTCAAAATACCGGTGTTCTCTTCTCGTAATAAGGTCGTTCTTGAGCTTATAAAAATCAGGGGTTCAACTTAGATGAAGATGAAAAATAATGAAACACTCTTCTATCCAGCGTCAGATCAATAGTTGAATTTATCTTCAACATTCAAATAATGGTCCCATAAACAAATCATCTTCATCTCCTATGAGTAATCTCTAATGAGAACGGACCTAAATCTACTAGTTCTAATCCATCATTTGTAAATTGATGAACCTTTTTTTCGCATCATATTCTTAATAAGACACTCTACTCGCACGTCTTTCATCTCCTTGTAGTTTTTTTTTGGTGGTGTCTAAGCATAAGTAAAGTCTACCGGTTACCATGCTTCTTGCTTTGGTTTCTATTCGCTCCCTCACTCTCAAAGTTTTATGACCTTTTTTGTGGCTTGAGTTTTTTCTTTGGACGAGGGAGTTTTATTATCTAACCTTCACCCTTTAATTTTCATGTTTGAGATTCTCAAGATGTCTACCTTTTTTGTTCTAGGGGCCGTTTGATAACGGCTGGGAATTTTCATGAGCTTAAAAGTGACACTTGTCACTCTTTTATTTGTTCTTTTTTTTCTCTCACTCTTTTACTGGGAACCACCAATATACTCACATGAGAGATTTTCCAAACGCCCCATTTGCTGTGTTTATCATTCATCTCCCATTTATCTCTCATACATCTCGTGAATGAACACAACCTTAGTCTATCTTTCTTTATGAGCGCGTTCGGTGTGGACTTTGAAACGCAGCAAATGCTGCGTTAGGATAAATGTACCTGTGGTTAACCAATGGTAGTCAATTATACATGTTCTGGTCAGTTTTAACTCCAACATAAATGTGACACCTGTCTCAAAACTTTTTCAAGAAGGGATTAATCTCCCTATCGCGCATAACGAACGGAGCCTATGTGTTTTGGCAAACTCTATAATCTTTAAACCTTTTGAATTAAGTATGAGTTTGAATACTTTTTTTTCTTCACCCTAAACATTTTACTTTGTTTAGGATGAGTTGGATACTCTTCCGCCCCGTATTTCGGATTTTATTTTAATAAATTTGACTTAAGTGGTAGTAAAAAAAAATGGGCGACAGAAGCTAACAGAGTAGTAAAACATCAGCATAGATACACTAAAAAAATTACTTTAGATAGAACAATTCAAGTTCTAGACCAATTTACATCGGAAATTTTACACTAGATAGGGAGGGGAGTGCAACAATTCACTTCAATGACGAATGATACTTTTAGTGCTGGCACTTGAGGATGCAGGCACACTTGCCGTTACCGTCAGTGCATTCCCAGTTAACGGTGTCTTTAGAATTAGCATAGCAGGCGTTTTTACAAGCTGGTTCTGTACAGTTAGCCAGTGATAACACAGGGAAACAATCTTCCTTTTCCATTGGTCGGAATATCATTCCCGATAATGTTGACGGCGGCTCTCTAGCTTCTGTTATCAGAACCGTAGCTCTCCAACTTCCTGTAGAAAGATGAAAAAATCAAAATTAGAAGTTACAGAAATGAGATCAATTAGACCGTGCGGAGGAATTTGAAGAAGAGAGTTTGATGGATTTAGTTTACCAGAAAAAACAACGCTGAAAGCGAGCAAGTAGGAGGATAGAAGTACGGTGAAAACAGAGATGTTCGCCATTGACACTGCCGCAAAGCGATTGATGTTATCACGATACAGCTGGTGTGTGGAATTGACCGGAGGCGACAATTGAAGGGCTCGAAAAGTAAGAATGTATAGTACTTTATAAATAATCTGTGATGATGGAGAAGCAGGCTGAGGGAGGGAGAAGCCAAGCTCACAAAAAGGAAAATTGTGAGGATAAAAGAGGTCACATGCGGTTTGCCGAACTTTATACTCCCTCCGTCCTGAATTGACCGTCCTGTTTGTTTTATGGCACGTTTTTCCACTTTAATATTAAGCATATAAGATAAAATAATTTTAAAAACTAAATTTTGTAATATATAGTTTATCATGTGAGGAATCATATGCAAAACTTCAATTTTCAAAATTAAATTATCTTATATGTTAAAAATTGAAGTCAAACAACATGTCCAAATAGTAAACAGGACGGTCAATTCAGGACGGAGGGAGTAAAAGATTTTGCGGACTTTCTCTCCTTTTAGATTACTAATACTGCTCAGAAAATTCGGGAGGCTCAGGCGCCATTTGAGATGTGTGGTGTTAAACTCTAAAAATTACTCCACACCTCATAAAAATTTAATGGTGTAATTTTTTTTATTAACAGTATTAGATATTTAGTCTATTCAACACTTTATTACTTTTTCACAAAAAAAAACACTTTATTAACACTAGAACACTTTTAGTTACTATTATTATTATTATTATTTTCAAAAGTAACACGCTGCCATAAAAAATCTGCATTTTCTAGCTGATAAAATTGTTTGTATTCGGTTGACAATTAATATTGCAGACAAAAAGAAAATTTGTCCCTTACAGACAGCATGTTGATACTTTATATGAATACATAATTACCATCCCGTTCGTTCGTCATGATTAATTTTGTGTTTGATTAATGTATTAAAGAGAAGCGAAAATATTACTATCTCCGTTCCAGTTTGAGTGTCCTGTTTGTTTTTTGGTACATTTTTCCACTTCAATATTAAACATATAAAATAAAATAAATTTCTACAACATATAGTTTTTCATGTAAGCTTTCTATTGTAAAACTTAGATTTGTAAAATTATGTTATCTTATATGTTAAATATTGAAGTCAAACGATATGTCCAAATAGTAAACGAGACAGTCCGGCGATATAGAACCTGGCTCTCTAATATGGCGTTGATTTTTTTATATATATATATTTTATAAAATTTTAAAATGTTGTATCTTATTATATATAAGTCTAAATAATATAAATTGTATACCATTGTTCATCATAATCCGAGTTCTTTAAAATAAGACCAAACATGAATATGTTTTGATAAATTTAATTTTTTTATTTTTTGTATGTACATATATTTTAAGTTTAGGAAAGTGAATCAAGGTTATTAAAAGGTGAACCAAAGGTTGTTGAAAAGTGAATCAAAGGTCATTAAAATGACATAAAAATGCCTGTGACGTTTTTAGTATTCTCAGGGTGGTTTTTAGGGTGTTTGGGAGTAGGGTAATCTTTTTTGCATTAGGTATACACTTTATTTTGTCGTCACTGACTCGACAGTAACGACCCTAAACCTGCACTACAAACCATAAAAATACCTTCGACGTTTTTAGCATTCATAGGGTGGTTTTTAGAGTGTTTGGGGGGTAGGGTAATCTTTTTGGCATTAAATCTACGCTTTATATTGTCATCACTGACTCGACCCTAAACCCTGCACTACAAACCATAAAAATACCTTCGACGTTTTTAGCATTCATAGGGTGGTTTTAGAGTGTTTGGGTGGGGGTGGGTATCTTTTTGGCATTAAATCTACGCTTTATTGTCATCACTGACTCGACCCTAAACCCTGTACTACAAACCATAAAAATGCATTCGACGTTTTTAGCTATCCTAGGGTGGTTTTTTGGGTGATTGGGGGTAGGGTAATCTTTTTGGCATTAGTTCTACGCTTTATATTGTCGTCATTGACTCGACAGTTTTTTAGGGTTTGTGGTTTAGAGTTTAGGGTCGTAGACCCTAAACCCTGTACTACAAACCCTAAAAATGCCTTCGACGTTTTTAGCTATCGTAGGGTCATTTTTTAGGTGTTTGGAGGTAGGGTAATCTTTTTTGCATTTGTTCTACACTTTATATTGTCGTCACTAACTCGACAGTTTTTTAGGGTTTGTGGTTTAGGGTTTAGGGTCCATGCACTACAAACCATAAAAATGCCTTCGCCGTTTTTAGCATTCCTAGGGTGGGTTTTAGGGTGTTTGGGGTAAGATTCATTTTGCTAATGAATATGGTTCATTTATTATTAAAGAGAGATTCATTTTACTAATGAGTAGATTCACTTTAAAAATACATAATATATACTCATTCTAAAAACATAAAATTTTAAGTTTACCAAAACATATCCATGATGCATCTTGTTTTGAAGAGCATGAAAATAATGAACAGTGGTATATATATATATATATATTTTTTTGCACTTTTATTTTGTAAGTTATAACATTTTGAAAAAAAATTATTTCTCTCTCCTAACCCTCCAAAACTCCTGTAGCAATTTTTCTTCTATATTTTCCTTCATTTATTTTTCTCCAATCACAACATGACACATATGCTTCTCCATATTACTCCCTGGCGCAACGCCAGGGTCTCCACGCCCTTGTTCTCCCTTTGGTGAGAACCTTGTATTGTCTATGCCCTTTCCACTTTGTCTTTGTCTTTATCTTGCTCTTTCAAGTTTTATGTCATTTTGTTGGAATATAGAACCATCGGTATTATATTGACGTCCGACTATAAATTCGGACTCGGACGCTTATCAGCTCGGCTGGATGCACCAAGGAAGCAAGCGGTGAATGAAACATAATCTCGTCTGGACCTGGACGCTCATATTCCTGTCCGAGACAAAGGCGCAAGCATGTATGAATCGTATTTTTATCCTAATGGTGGTTCGGATCCGGACATTGTTTGTCTCGTCTGGATGTGGCCAAAATTTGGATGTTTTATATGTTTGTTTCTTACGTATGTTGTTCTTAAGTTTTGATGAAAAACAAGAGAGTTATGTAAAAACTTCAAAATCCTAATGCAAAAGAGTTTTTTCTTTCGATGTTCATGTTGATATAATTCAATTTCTATCAGTTCTATTATGGTATCAGAGCTCTAAAGATCTGAATTTGATGACAGACGACGGGAATACAGGTATAAAGACTGGTGAAGCCATGTTGAAAAATACATCGGTGGATCCAGGTGAGGAGATTTACGTTCATCCTTCAAAGCAGCCTGGTCAGGTTCTTACACCCAAATTTAATGGTGTAGGGTTTCGAACCTGGAAGTGGACAATGAAGAATGCGATGTTAGCCAAAAAGCAGATTCAATTTCATTGATGGTAGTGTGGAGAAACCACAGGAAACTGATCGTGTTCATTATATAGCCTAGAGACATTTTAGATCACTTGTGGTCTCATGGTTGACGTTGGTGCTTGAACCAAATATGCACAAAGTGTCTTGTTCTGCAATGATCCCAAGAAAGTATGGGATTGGCTTTGTCAATGGTTTGAGCCGAATAATTTGGCTATGCTTCAATTTGAAGAAGAAATTGGGAGAATTTGAAGTAGAATAAAGATTTGGTCACAGTTTACTTCACGAAATGAGAGCTTTATGGGCAGAGATTGATCTGGCATATCCGGTGTCTAAATGTGTTTGTGCAGCAAAAGAAGATGAAACGGAAAAAGGTGGAGCTTGATCGTCTAGTTCACTTTATGACGGGGCTTAATAAAATTTGTGTTCATATAAGGGGGGCAAATTCTAGCCATGTAAGAGCCACCGCCTGTTGAACATGCCTTTGTGTTGGTTGTACAAGAAGAAAATCAATGAGAAGAAGAGGGAGGTAACACTCAATCTTTGTCGTTTTATAGTACCAATTTTGTTAACAACAACGTGAGTACTTCTAAGGGAGTCGGGGGCACTAGGCTTGCAGGAGATAAAAATAAGAAAGTTTGCACTCTTTGTAAAAAGGCTGAACATGTTGCTGAGTCGTGATTTCAACATTTATGGTGTACACGTTGTAAGAAAACAGGACATCAGGTTGATGATTGTTATGATCTTCATGATCGTGACATTATTCATAATAGAAGAAAGAAAGGTTTGACATGGTTAGTCAGGGAGAAGTGCAGTTCGGTAGAATAAAGGAATCCTACAACTGGGACTGCTAGTCCTCTCAGTGGGCTAACTCAAACATCTAAATCAGATTGCTAGTATTATTCAGGCTGCTACTCAGATGTCGAAGTCAATTGATGAATACTGCAATTTCTCTGGTGAGGAACCAAACTTATTTTCCAATCGTTTGTGTTTACTTGTAAAAATCCACATGCCACTCGAAGTCTTTCGGGTAAATGGATATTAGATAAAGGAGCTACAAATCACATGTTAGGGGTTAGGGAATTCTTTGAAAACTTGAAAATACCTTACTCCATGTAATACCCCAAATTTCTTAAACTGTGATTAGGACCTTACTTAACTGTAAACCATAGAAAACCCTCATTTCTAAGGATGGAGAAGGTTCTAATTAGTTGGAAGTGCATGGTGAACATTAAAACTCTAGTTTCCGGGAATCACCCGGTAAACCTTAGTTTCGCGGGATTCCTGAAATTCCCGAAAATTACTAAATTCCTCAGGAACTGAGAGTGGTTATCAACCTTAGGATGTGTGTTAGATACTTTTTAGATTGTTTTGAGGGAAGAAACAATCATATCTTTCTTCTTTTAATATAAGACAATTTAGTTACATTTTTCAGCATTTAGTGGTTCGGGCAAACGAGGCTTCGGAAGGGCTCAGAAGTGACCCGAGGAAATTCCTGAAAACTTGATAACCCACACTAGTATTAACATACCTAAACATATAGT